>VYXC01002074.1:464950-559617 GCA_013397175.1 Platysteira castanea
CCGGGATTTTGGGGAGCTTTGTTGGGTTTTTTTAATATTTTTTTTGTATTTTTTTAAAATCATCTTTTCCCTCTGTGATTTAAACAAAAGCGCAAGAGCCGGAGAACAGCCCAGCCCCGGCCCGCTGTGCCCCCCGGTGCCGATGCCGCCCTCCCCTTCCTTTCACAGACACTCACGTTTCCTCCGCGGGTTATAAACTTTTGATGCCAGATCTCCGCAGCGCCTGCCCAGCTGCAGCTGAAAGTAGCGTCTCCAGCAGCCACACATCTGTGACCTTCATCTCGTGCTCCGCACCTTCTCTCCTCCTCTTCCTCCTCCTCCCCCCGGCCCTCCCGTCCTCCTCCCTCGCCCGAGGACAGCGGGACTCCCTCCGATGCCGCTCGGCAGGCTCAGCGCTCGCAGCCAGCCTTGCCGGGGGCTCTCCTGATCTCCGTGGAGCTCCGCAGCGCTCGCCCCGGTGGTTTTGCTCCCCCCCATCCCTCCTCTCCACCCACCCCTTCCCCCTTTTCGCCTTGTCGGGTGTGTTTTTTGCCTGTTGGAAAAGTCCCCGCTGCCCAGGATGGGGGTCGGTGGGTGCTTGGCCCTGCCCTGGAGGTGCCTGGTCGTCCTCTGTCTCAGGCTGCTCTTCCTTGTGCCCGCAGGAGTGCCCGTGCGCAGCGGAGATGCCACCTTCCCCAAAGCCATGGACAACGTGACAGTGCGGCAAGGGGAGAGCGCCACGCTCAGGTAGGAGCAGCTGGGCTGGGGCCTTGGGGGGCTGCGGGGGTCCTGCTTGCGGCTTTTGGGGGATGCTCTGTGCCCGGCGGGGCTGCCGGTGGGTCCTGGGACCACCTGGAGACTTTGCACGTGTCCCAGGGGCTTGTCCCCATCGCGGCAGGGGACACTCGGGGTCCAGCTCGTCCCCGTCGTGGTGGGGTCACCCCGCTGGAGCGGTTTTGGAGGGACGGATGCGCCGGTGCTTTTCGGGCTGCAGCGCGGGGCTGGCAACCTCCTGGGGGGACTGCGGGTGCCAGGCGAGGAGCCAGCACAGGGGTTTAGGTGGCAGACAGTGAGTTAGTGCTGCCCGACACTCCCGAAGTTGTGGCTGCGTGGGAGGGGAGGGGGTCCGTGCTCCTGGCGCCGGTGCCAGCCTGCACCGCCAGCGGCTTTCCAGGGCTGCGATGCCTCCGAGGTTTCAGTGTTTGCCTCGATCGCTTTATAGTCTCCGCACGAACCCGTTAATATCAAATCAATCTTTTACTCCAGGGGTGCATCTTATGAATTCTGATGGATGCTTTCCCTTACATTGTTTGCTGTGGGAGAAACGCAGGCGGCTGATATGCAGATGGGTCACTCCCGTGCCGCACAGCACAGCCGAGCACACCTTTCATTCCCTGAGCGAGTTACAGGTGTACGCGGTGCATTGCCCGGGCAGCCCAGCAGCTCTCCACAGCCATCGCGGCCGCGGGGCCACACGAGCAGGGAGCAGCCCAGCCTTTTTTTGGAGGGCAGTGGGGAGGCAGCCCGTGGCTGGAGCTTTGGGTCGTGCTGTGCGTGCTTCAGGCAGCCCCGGGAGGACCTGAGCCGGTTAATCCGGGAGCCGTGGGATTCGGGGAAGGAGCGTGGGGTTGGTGGGACGTGAGCATGGAGCAGGAGAGCTCGGAGGAGTTTGTGTGCTTTGCCTGCACAGCGAGCAGCGTGTGCCCCCACCCGAGGCTGGCTGCTCCCTCGCTCAGACCTGGAGGAGCAGGGCTGCAGCAGGGAGCAGCTGCTCTTCCCAAAGCCAGGCACGGGGATGGCACGGGCAGAGCCCGGCGCGCTCTCCGCGAGCAGCCGAGCCGGCGCAGGGTGCTTCGAGCAGAGGGTGCTGTGCTCACCTGAGTGGTCGGACAGGTTTCTGTGCCTGAGGTGGGCTTTGTAGGGGGAAATGTGTGGTGGTTATGGGAGTCAGGCTCTGGCTGGAGGCTCTGTGGGGTCCGTGCTGCTGAGGGAGGCGGTGGTTGTCTGTCTGCCCTCTTCCCGCAGGGCCACTGCCAGACTTTGGGATGGTGCCTGTGCCAGGCGCGTCCCTGTTCCCCAGTCCCTGCCAGGGACCCGCTGGGACACGCTTGCCATGGCCCCGTGTGCCTGGGGGCTGCGGCACAGCTGGAGAGCAGAGGGCTGTGTCTCCTTGTGCTCTTCCTAATTGAACTGCAATGATGATTAACCTGAGCTGTGTGAGCAAGGCAGTTTAAAGAAGGACAATCCCCCGGAGAGGTGCCTTTGGCCCTGGTGCTCTTTTCCTCGCTGTTGGAATTTGTCTCCGTGGTGGAGTGTGGGCTTTGGGGCTCTCGGGGGCGGTGCTGGTGGCCGTCAGAGCAGGATGGGTGCCTGTGCCTGCTCCCTGGGGAGCCCCTGCAAGTCCAGCCGAGCCTGCTGCCAGCAGAGGGCTGACTCGGATCTCCTTTTTTTCTTTTTTTTTTTTTTTCCCTTCCTTTTTTTTCCTTTTTTTCTTTTTTATTTCTAAGCTGCTGGCCTCTTTTCTGTGGTGCTGTTTGCGGGAGGGGATGTTTGTGAAGCAGCCCCGGAGTGGTGTGAGATTTCAGCCTTCCCATAAGAAACTCTGCATCCCCCAAGTACTGACACTTCGGGGAAGCCCCTGCCCCAAAGGCACCTGGTTTTACCCAAGTCCCCCACCTTGGCATCTGCTCCTGCCTGGTGCATCTTTTCCACGCTTTTACCCCCTCCCTTCTCCTCAAGTCCAGCTTTCCCCAGCTGCAAGCAGGTTTCTGCCTCCAGCTCCCATTTTCTCCCAGTCTGCTCCATCTTTTTTGCATTCCTGTTTCCCTGTGGTCTTTCTCTTCCCTCCTCTCCCCATTTCCCTGCTGCTGCCCCTCTGCAGCCTCTTGGTGGCAAGCAGTTTTCCCTCTTCCCTTGGGATCTGGAGGTGGGCAGGGAACTGCACACAGCAAGCCAAAGAGGTGGCATCAGTGGTGGGCTGACGGCAGGAGGACAAAGGTGGAGCATCTTGAGGATGGGGCTGATGTTTACTTGCAGGCTGTGCTTTGCTGTGCAGAGCCAGGCAGGGAGAAGTGCCCTGAGAATTCTTTCCCAGTGAGTGGTGACATTGCTAAGTGGTGTTTTCTCCTGTCACCCGCAGGAGGAGGAGGTGGAAGTGTCCTCTGCTGTCCTCCCCACAAATGGCACTTTTCTTGGGGCTCAAACCAAGGAGCTGGAGAAACTGAGTGCTACAATTCCAGCGTGTCGCTCTTGCAGAATCAGCCCCAGCCCTGCTGGTCTGACCCGGTCCTCTCCCTCAGCCTGGCCATGAGATGGGCTGAGCCTGTGCTTCTCCCTGGCTCCTGCAGGGCTGGTGGAAGCTCTTTGCTTTCCAAGATCAGCTCTTTAACCACCACCTGCCTGGGAGAGAGAGCAGATGTACGTGAAAGTGGTGGAGGAAACCTGGAGGTTTTTCAGGCTGATTGTGGGTTTCCTGTATTGGATTTTGGGCGCTTCCATTTCCAGCTCTCCACTCTTTTTCCGAGGGAGGCTCAGCATAATCCTTGCAGAAACTCAGGCTCCATCTACAGGCAACTTGCAGGTCATCTTAGATCAGCAACAAATAATTTCCGTTTTAAGCAGAGATTGTTGGTAATTCACTTCTTTTTATTGTAAGAACAAACAATTCCCATAATACTCAGGCACCTTTCCTCTCCAGGGAACTCAAGGCAGTATGGAAATTCTCCGTGTGATAAAAATAAAACCAAACTGCCTCTTCCCTGACTCAGGAACACAAAACCCGGGCGTTGAGATGGCAGCAGTAACTCGCGTGTTACCCACCAGTTTGGGACCTGAAACGGAACAAGGAGCACACTGGTAACCAACAGGGAGGTTGGAGATGGTCACTTTTCCATCTCCCAGCTGGGGTTTGATGTGGAAACAAGGATTAAGTTCCTGCTTTTGGGAAGAGTGCTGTTCCCTCTCGGCTGCTCGCTGGGTGCGTGCCCTGGGGTTGCTGTGGGGGCGTCACTGGCAGCCCATGGTTGGCCACCCCCATGGGCTGATCCTGCTTGGAAACTGTGGCTGGGCTTTATCCCAGCAGTGGTGGAAGCGTCTCCGTTGCTGGTGCATGAGCCAGAGGGGAAACAGTGGCAAATATTCCCACGGTGTTAAAATGGGGATGGAAATGGGATTGTCCCACTGTGCCGTGGGCAAACCGACCTTTACAGCAGCCATCAGTGCAGTTCATAAAGGCATAAACCACCAGCTGCTCAAAATTCCGAGGCTTTATAGTTTTATCCGTATTTAAGAAATATTGTTGGGTTTTCTAAGGGACAGAGTGCGTTTTGGAGGTTGGAGGGATTATTTGGGAGATGGGATGTGCTGAGTTTTCTCCATGGCTGTCACCACAGGGCCACCAGGACTTGAGGAAGTCCCCCTGTTGCTCTTGGCCTCAGTTTCCCCATCTGTAAAATGACCCAGCAGCAGTAGTTTGTCAGCGATGATTAGGGGAATGGGCACTCATAGGTGATGCTAAGGCAGGTATAACTAGGCTTTTTTCCAAACGAAATAATACAGAGCTGCTTAATCTCTGTATATCAGGGCAAATTTTTGAGTCAAATCCCCTGGGCTTGTCTGCTTCTGGTGAACCCATGGCCTCTCCCACTGCCTGTCCATGAAGGAGACCAGGAAGTCAGGATAGCTCTGCTCCTTCGCATCCGAGACTCCGTGCCTGGCTCTGTTCTGCCAATTAGCGAGTGTGAGAACAATTCCAATTAAAAATAAAAAGCCCGAATAAAACATCATGAGATGCTGTTCTTCCATTTATTTTTGCAATTATAGTTTTAATTATTTCTGACAATGCTGCTTTGATTCTTCTTTTTTCCTTTTGGTGTAATAACCTACCGCAGTCTGTTTTCCAGCACACGACGAGACCTCAGTAAAATACAACCAGCAGGAGCAGGCGGCAGGACCACAGTCTCCAGGCGTAGGTCTGGGAAGTCAGGAAATCACTTTTTTTTTTGGCCTTTTTTCCAGTCAAACCGCTGATATTCTGTGTACCTACCTGTTAATGGGGGTTGTGACACTCACCTGCCACCCTGCAACAGCAGCCACGGGCCTGGCAGAGAACAGAAGCGTTAATGCAGCCACGTCTCTGCTGTTAAATCCTTGCTGGGGAGCAGGAAGAGAGTCACCGCTCTTTGTGTGCCAGTGCTAAAAGCGTGGGGATTAGCGCAGAGCAGATTAGCGAGGACTTGCTCCATTGCTGCCCCTTCCTTCCCCCCCTTCTCCTCCCCAAAAAGTTTTCTGGAGCAGCTAAATATATACCTGCCGTTTCCAAGGTAGAGCTCGCTGCGTGGCGGAGCTGTAATTGGCGACTCAGGGAAATTACAGCCACGGATTCTGGCATTTGGATCCTCCTGGCTGGCATAATAATTTCTCCCTAGGTAGCTGGTATTTAACTTGTCTTATCTGCTCCTGATAGTTGTAATTACAGTGCCCGCTAATTTCACTGTAATATTGCAGCCGCTGGAAGGGTGGTTGGAGAAAGGTCGGGGGGTTGCAGGAGGGCTCCTTCCTCCCCAGGCTGTTGCATCAGTGATGCTGCCAAAATGCAGATGCTGAGCCTCTGGAGCTGGTACCCCACGTCCCTTCCCACCTTGGGGGGGCTGGAGCAGCCTCACATCCCCCCCATGCTGTTGTCCTTGTCGGCATCAGGCAAGGACGTGCTGGAGGGAGGTTTAAGTCCTGGTGTCCCTTGCTGTGGAGTGAGTGTTGGTCTCCTGCTCGTGTCAGGGCTGGCTGCTTTGTGTGAGGTCACTGCTCGGGTTGTGCAGTGAGAGGCTGGTTGTCCCTGATGTTGGTGGTTTCTGGGTTGGTCCTTGAGGCTGGTTGTCCCTGAGCTTGGTGTTCCCCGTGGTTCATTGTCCCTCGTGCTGGTTGTTCCTGGGTTGATTGTCCCTGAGGTTGGTGTTCCTTGTGGTTCATTGTCCCTCATGCTGGTTGTCCCAGATGTTGGTTGTCCCTGGTGTTTGTTGTCCCTGAGGCTGGTTGTTCCTGGGTTGGTTGTTCCTGAGATTGGTTGTTCCTGGGTTGGTTGTTCCTGAGGTTGGTTGTCCCTGAGGCTGGTTGTTCCTCAGGTTGGTGTTCCNGGTTGGTTGCCCCTGAGGCTGGTTGTTCCTTGGGTTGGTGTTCCTTGTGGTTCATTGTCTCTGAGTCTGGCTGTCCCTGAGGCTGGTTATCCCCGAGGCTGGTGTTCCCTGCTGTTCGATGTCCCCAGCGCTGGTTGTCCCTGCTCCAAGACCACAGTCCTGCTGTGCGCGGGGACAATTTGGGTCTGGCTTTGAGGAGATTCAGGGCTGGCTTTGGGCACTTCACCTTCAGCCAGCAAGGCTCTGGCTGCTGCCTGTGCCAAGCTCTCTGCTGCTGAGCCAGCACCAGGCAGGTTTCACGTGGGTGCAGGGCTGGACTCAGCGTCAGGGAGCTGGGG
Source organism: Platysteira castanea (assembly GCA_013397175.1). Taxonomy (NCBI): domain Eukaryota; kingdom Metazoa; phylum Chordata; class Aves; order Passeriformes; genus Platysteira; species Platysteira castanea. The sequence goes on from VYXC01002074.1 coordinate 471,399, forward strand.
AGCCCTGCTGACACAGGTTGGAACCACAGCACAGGGTGTTTGCTTCAGAAAATGCTGGTTTGGAGAGCACAGCGAGCTGGTGGAGCTCTGCAGAGGGAGGCACTGTCACCTCTCCCAGGGCCAGGACTCGAGCCCTGGGAAGGTCCTCTTGCCTAGCAAAACCCCACCCCACCGCTAAGTTTTTAAGCTCCACTAGGCAGAAATAGTTCCAAGTGGTGATATTTACCTCCCGGGGGTGAGACTGAACTGTTGGTAATCCTTGCGCTATAGGGTACAGAGATCTTTTTGCAAGGATAATAAACTCCCTGGTAATAGCTGTCCTTCCCCTGGATCACGCACACTCCTCCAGGAGCTCAGGGCTTTGTTTCTGGAACAGGATTAGGTGTTAACGCTGCAAAACCAAACGGGGGCACAGCGGCTGTCTTTCACATTCCCGCTTTCCAAAGAGTTTCTCTGTTCCCTTGACTGCTCTCACAGTTTGCCTCCTCCTTGCATTCTTCAGCCCTAAACCACGGATGCTTTTTACAACAGCTGGACATATTGTTTTAAGTGATAATCTTTAGATACTGCAGCCTAGCAGACAGTTCATAAGAAATATCTGATTTGGTGACTATCACTTCTTCCTCTGTCCTTGTGAGCAGCCTTTGAGGGTTAGGATGTGCTGGTTTTTCTTCCTTTTTTTTTTTTTTAATGAGAAAAATAATTTCCCCACAGCCCCTGTCAACAATTTTTAGCCTGTAATGGGTTGTTTACTGCAGGTTGGATTTGATATGTAGGTCTTGTCTTTCCTGACAGAACCCTTCAAGGTCGGCTCTTCAGTGCAAAACACTCATTTTATATTTCTGTTTTCCTATGAATATTTCTCAAGATTTGCTTAAAATGAGTTGTTTCCATGACTATGCTCACTTGATGGACTTGTTCCTTGGGATACAAATGGGTCTCCAAGTCTGTTTCTCTGTGTAGGGGGAGGATAATGAGAACAACATCTGTTGTGGTGTAAGCTGTAAATTCAAGATATTTTTTCCCCTCCTGTAAAAGATCAGCGAATTGTGCTGATGCTGATGAGGTACTTTGTGCCATCTCCAGTGCTGGTGGGTTCGGAGTGGGGACACTTGAGGACACGTCACACATCTTGCTTTTCCTTCTCTTGGTGTGCCAAGGCTTGTGTGTGGTGTCGCCTGCAGGCTGGAGCTGGAGAGGAGTGGGAGTCCAGAAGGGAGAAAGTGGAAGAGAAGAAAGAAAAGTTGGGAGGGGGGAAAGAAATAGGTCAGGTGGAAGAAGGGAGTGGGGAAAGGGAACACCAGGGCGTTGGAGAGGGTGCACCAAAGAAAAATCCACGACTGGTAACTCCCAGTGTGTGAAGTTCAGCACTGTGGGATGAGCTCCTAAATTAGAGCCTGGCAGCCAGCGCAGAAATGTGGGGGGGTTTGGCTTCAGCCAGCTGGTACCCGAGTTCCAGTGGGATAGTGCATCCCCTCACCTCCTGTTTTTTATGTTTTCCCTGTGTGTGTGCATGTGTGTGTGTATATTTATATAAAAATCTAACAAATTTCTAACCCATATAAATCCAATTACCCATGTTTTGCCTGCAGGGAGCGAGGGAGATTAATGTTTGGTATTTTGGCAGGAATGTAAAAAGAAATAGGTGGTAATAACAATGAAGGCTCATAAAAAGGAACCGATAGTCGCGTCTGTGCCCGGAACCCGGCCGTAATTCTCCTGGGGATTTGTCAGCCCTGCTCCCGTGGAGGGGCAGGAAAGAGCCAGGAGTGCTTCCTGGGCACCTGAGCATCCATCCTGCCAGTGAAGGTTCCATTAATGTGATAATAATAGAGGCTGATAAAGAGGAATGGTTTATGCTCCCAGGGCACCTTCCTGTGACAGGTCCTGCTCTGTGTTGGGGCTGGCAGGAGCCGTGGGAGAGTTCTGCTCTGATCCCTGCTCCACTGAGAGGCGAGTCCCAGGACAGGAGGATGAACGTGGAGGGAGAGGGGGGAGCTGAGCTGTTCTCCACCCTCTGTGATGAATCTGTGGTGGTGCTGGTCCCTGCAGGTCTGGCTTGGAGTGACATGGCCTGGAGAGGTTCGGGCAGGAGTTGGGAGAGCCAGAGTTGTGCTCCCATCAGTTTTTCTCTGCTCTGAGCCCTCTCCTGCAGTGCCTCTTCCCTTCCCTAGCGTGACCCCAGGTGCCTGAGATGCCGTTCCCTGCAGCTCTCACTCATGGCTTTGTTGGAGGATGAGGAGTCACTGCAAGGCTGTTCCCATCTCGTCACGTCACTGCTTGGCCTCGTTCCCTCATGCTCCTGGCCTGTCCCGTGTGGTGCCTGCTGTCAAGAGGCTGCTGTGGCACTGAGTCACGGCTTTGTCTGCTGTTGGATGTGTGCCCTGGGGCTGCTGTGGGGGCACTGCTGGCAGGTCATGGTTGATCTCCACCCCAGTGTGTTGATCCTTGGCTGGGTTTTATCCCAGCTGCACCGCAGTGGTGGAAGCATCTCCACCGAGGGGCTGCAGCTGCTTGAGCCAGAGGTGCCTGCTGGGCATCTCCACTCCCTCAGCTTCAACTCTTGGGAGCTGGTCACTCATCATCCTCCCCTGACACCCTCCCTCTGGTGCCTGGGTGAGCTTCCCTCTGCTCTCGCTGTCCCCTGTGTCACAGGTGGCACCTGCGCTGCTCCTGAGCTGTCACCCGTGGTCATGTATTAATGGTTCAGACATTGTGTCCCTACAGCGGGTGCTGCCTTCTCTGCAGGCTTTGCATCAGGCTCTTTGCTCTCCGTTTATTACCACCACCAGTTTTATAACCCACTTTATCAGATGACTTTTTTTTCTCCTTTCTTAAAGAGCATAACCCATGAGCAACTCATCATTTCCGAGAGAGGGAGAGCGCCGTTAGCAGGAGAGCAGGGCTCCGTGCTCGTACCTGAAATGAAGAGCCTGCTTTACCGTGGTGTTGCATTTAATTCAATCAAGGCAGTTAAAGCCGAGATTTAAAGTCCTTTGTGTGATCACAGGAGTTGCTCTGATGCGGCAGCAGGTAGAAGGAAAGACTGAGCCCATTTCCGAGGAGACTCGGAGTTGCTGTTGGAAGCAGCCAGGCCTGGGGCTGACTGCGGCAGCGGCCACGGTGGGAAGCTGTTAGCATTCACAGCGCGTCCCATCTCCATCTCCGTCACCCTCCCTGCTCCTGCTCCTTATCCCCATATATTCCTTTAAGTAGAATTGATTAGTTTCCCTCTTTTTTTTTTTTTTTTTTTTTTTTTTTTTAATNGAGGGCTGTTTTTAATTAATATTCTTAACTGTATGATAATTGCGCCGACTGGTTCCATCGCTGTCTGAGTCACCCTCTCCTCCCTTGTTCTTGCGGGGAGGCTCTTTGGACTTAATTAAAGTTAGGGATCCAGGGCTAGTGGGAACAGCAGGAGTCTTGCAGGGTTTTTGATGAAATGATTGCTGTGGGGGAAGTGGCTATTTCCTACCCAGAGCCATAGATTGTGATGCTGAGACCGTGTTACGACCGTCTGGTTTGACCACCTGCTCTACACAGGCCACTGCATCTCCTCCTGCATTTCCCACCCTGCGCCCACAAACCCCTCCTGGACACCCCGGCCCTCATTTTCGGGTGAGAGGAGCCCAATTTCACGGTGTTGCCTCTGCTTAGAGACATCCCCTCCTTGAGAGAGCGTGTCTTGGAGCAACACCGGCTGAGCTCCCCGTGCCCATCACCGCTGGGGCCTGGCAGGTCGTGGTGGGGAATTTTGGAGGGATTACGGAAAAGCTGCACGGACTCAGCAGCTCTGTTTCATCTCTGGTTTCAGCGCTGGTGCTCGCAGGCAGCGCTGCCACCAGAGCTCAAATGCAGCCCAAGCGAGAGCTTAACAAGCTGCGAGAGCTGTCCAGAAAGTTATCCTGACACCAAGTGACAGACTCTCAATTGAAATCCTCTGGAGACTTTAAACTCACTTCTGCGAGGTTTCCAAAGCTGGTTTTGTCTCATACCTGAAGAATCCTTTATCTGCTACGACGCCTCCCCTGCCTCGTCTCATTGCTCTTGACGTTTCTTTGTTGCCTGCTGCAGCTCGGGTAAACTCCACTGCCAAACTATTTAGGAGGGGTTTCTCTCAGCCTTTGCTCTGCTCTCTTGCTGGAGTTCTGGTATAAATCGCCTGGGCTGATGCTGTTCCTGCTTGGCTCTGCAGGGAAGTGGCTGGAGCGATGTCAGGACTGCTGCTGCTCATCCCAGAGGGCAGGGAATGCTCCAGACCCCTGGGGAAGGGCAAATAGAGTGGTTGGTGTGGAAAAGGGAGAGAAACTATTGTAGGAGATCGCTCGTCTTCCATCCTGGCAACGCTCTGGAGCAAACAAGCAAAATCATTTGTGATCAGCTAGAAAGGACAAGAAGCTGTGCCACAGCCAGCAGAGATTTGTCAAGGAGAAATTGTGTCAGACAAATCGAATCTCGTCTGTACCACGGAGTAAAGAGCCTGGTGGGCAGGAGGTGCCTCAGACAGTGACCCAGGCAAGGCTGGAGCTGCTGCCCTGTGAGCGGGTGGGAAATCTGAGGTGGGAATCACTGTCTGGGGTGGCTGTAAGGTGCTCCCCTGCTTCTGAGACCCAGCCCAGTGTAAAATCCTTTCCCAACTGGCAGGAAAAGCCACCTTTGCAGTAGTTTCAGGCTGCAGCTAGCTGGTAATGTCCTTCTGGGTGGCACAGAGGGCTTGGGGAACTGTCTTTTATGTCCTGAATCTTCTCGAGCAGGAGTGTGCCTGTTCATAGCATCATTGTGCTGCAGGACTGGCATTTTAGGATGGACTCTGGAGGTTTCTGAAGTGGAGATGAGCAGTCACTGATGTCTCGCTCTAGGCCCCATCCTGTGGTGCCCCGAGTGGGAAGGTCCATGATGGAGTGTGTTGATTTTCCTTCCATGCAATGGGGTTTTCCAGCCCGCTGCAGGATGGCTGCAGCCCTCATCCTGCTGCCTTTTTCTCTGGTGTTCCCAAGCAGCAGCACTTTTCCTCCTCTCCTGGCTGTGGGAATGAGGCTCCAGCACCCATCACGGAGCCAGCCAGCCCTGGACCCCTTCCCCAGTCACGTCAGACCCACTGTGTACAAGACAAGCTTTAAGAGGCAGCTGGGGCCTGCCCAGACTCTATAACCAAGGTTGGACACTCTCAGGGGTGCAGTTGAGGCATTTTCCTTGATTTTGCTTTCATTGCCCGGTAAATCAGTGGCAGGGCCAGCCCGTCTGTGGGAAGCAGCTCCCTGCACTGAAAGGTGCTCTCCCTGCTCCATCTCTCTCCTAGCCCACCTCCCCAAGCTGGGAGCCATCCAGGGTGGCCAAAACCAGATGGTCCTGGCCTCGGGCTCCCTCTGGGAAGAAGCCCTGACATCTGCTCGGCCTCGCTCTCTGAATCCTGTGCTTTGTCCTGCGTTGCTGAGCTTGCAGTGGTTTTCAAGACTGATGCTGCACTTAGCAGGGTGCTGCCAAACCCATGGAGTCCAGCAGGTTATTTCCCTTCAGAAGCCATTCATCTTTCCCTTTTCAGATGCTGGGCTTCTGTCTCTCATCTCTGGTTTTATCTCTCACATGGGAAGGAGCTCAGTCTTCCCAACCTTCCCAAATCTCTGGCACTGGGCATGGGGTCAGACCCCATCCCAGGGAGGACAGGCAGCTCTGGGGGCAGGCACTGTGGGCGAGGGGGCAGGGCTCATTTGGTTCCTTTCCCATTATTATTTAGGGAAGTTTGCTCCAATCTTCAGCTTCTTGTGCGTGTCTTTTCCAGCTGGATGACGCTGCCCTGTGGGCTGGTGGGATTCCAGGCTGGGGGTTGGAAGTTTTATTGCAGCAGGGAATTGACAACTTGTCTTTCTTTTTGGGGCGTTTGCATGGGTTCAGAGGAAAGCTGAGATGCAAAATGTCAGATGGGAGGTTTAGGAGTGCCTTGGGCTCTGCCACCACCTCTTGCTTGACCTCACTTTACCTGCGGCTCCGAATTTCCTGATTTTTAGTTCCACTGAGGGACTCTGAACCTCGCATGCTGCCAAACACTTTGGAAACTCCCATCCAGAAGTTTCCTACGGGAACAACACTCTTTCTTATTAAACACTAACTTAATAGAACGGGAGAATGCTGTGTGATGGATATTAAAGTTTAACAACTGTGTATATCTATTACCTTGCTGCTAAATCTTTATATGCCTTAAATAATCAATTGATATTTAATTAGCATACAGTACTATTACTGCCTTCCTAAATCTATAATGATAAACCAAGTTACAAGTTATTGGACGTTAATTACTATCTGATGATTAGAAACAGCAAGACATTTACCAGCCTCATCCCGACTATAATCCAGCGTGTCCGTGCACACTGCTGAGCCCAGCCACGCTCCCTGTCTCTTAATAATCAATGGCTGTTCAACATGCAATATTTGTCTAATTAGCACTAAATTAAATCCTCATTGACAACACTTCAGGGTAAGAGATCTGCATCGAATATGATGGATTAGACACGGAAGGGCTGTGATTGTAAGCAGGAGATGTGCGTGTCACTTGCTTTGCTTGTCATGGCTGGCACATGGCTCCCTGTGACTGTCAGCCCGCTCCTGGGGGGACGGTGATGGAGCGGTGCCTGAATGTTGGATTGACAGTCCTGGAGACCCTGGGTCTCTCTTTAATCGAGCTGTAGACATGAGCAGCTCTTCCCAGCACCCTCCTCTGCTTCCAGTCTGCTCTCACCCGTGGATGTACAAGTGCCTGCACTGGATGAGTTTGGGTGGGAGCAGGGCTTTCTGTGCTGGGGCTTTCTCTCCTGGCAGAGGGCACATCAGCTGCCGTGGACAGATGTTTCTTCTGCATTTCATGCTTCCAGCAAACTTTTTTGGGAGTCTGTGTAGCTTCTGTTTGGGCAATGAGGGTCAGGGAGATCAGGGAATCCCAGAATGGGTTGGGTTGGAAGGGACCTTAAAGCTCACTTCATGTGCCACGGGCAGGGACACCTTCCACTATCCCAGTTTGCTTCAGCCTGGCCTCGGACATTTCCAGGGATGAGGCATCCCCAGCAGAAGATGTTTGCAGCCGCGAGTCTGAGCTCACATCAGGGACACCGGGGGAATTTTGGGGTTGAGGGGATGAGAGCAGTCCCTTACTCTGGCCTTGCAGGGAGGAGCTCGGTGCCGTCTCGCACCTGGCAGCCCCGCGCCGCGGTTTGTCAGCATCCATGGGAGCTGTTTTGTGAGAGCAGCGGGAAGGATTGCACAGCCGCCGGCTCCTTGCGAGACTCAGCCTGTCCTTCACACTCAGCGTGGATGTAATTAACTGCGCTGATGGGATGTTATGCCAACAGCAAAGCAGAAAACACCAGGAACGAGCCAGGAGCGGCAGCGGGGCTGTTCAGCGTGGAGAGGCGGGACGTGGCAACCAGGCGTGGGCTCGGCTCGTGTCCTGCCACACGGCAGGAGCCGCAGCATCGTCCTGCAGCCTCCCTGCCTCCGACTGAGGCAGGGTCTGGCTCTGGAGAGGAGCGGTGGAGCACAGAGAGCCTCCCTCAGCACCTGCCACGGCTTTGCTGCGCCATTCCGGGGAGATAACACAGTCCCTGGGAGAGGCTCCTGTCCCTGGATGGGTGATGGATGTGTAACTTCGGCTCTCAGGTCCCTCCTTTCCATCCTTTGCAAGGAATCACTCTCCTGGCTATGTCAATTTCTCAGCACTGGTTTTCCTGTTCCTCAGGGTTTTACAGGTGGTGAAGCCTCCTGAAGCCTGAGCAGCTCCTTGGCTCCTCACGGGTCTCTCTCTGCCCCCCCAAAAGTGCAGAACCCCACGGGCTGGGAGGTCTGGACTCGGCAGGAGCTGGGATCACAAAGAGGAAAAAGTTAAAAAAAAGGACTTCCAATTAGCAATTGAAATTGTTCTTAAAAGAATTTGCCTATTCTGCAAGGAATGTTTAGTAATTGATAGCAATTAAATACAAATTAATTCGTGCTACTGAGAAGCAGTTTATTTATGGCTCTGTATTTATGGGCACTCCCTCTCCTTAAAACTATCATCGTTGCTTTTGATAAGTAATTAGAGTTTACTGAATAATTTCCCAATGTAGGTATGAATTTTAAATATTTTTTAATACCATGCCAGTGTTCCATTGTACTGCTGAGTGAGGGATTATCATTATTTATGTTGTAGTAGGGCCTGGAGGCTGGGACAGGCACCGTGTGAGTGTACAGCACAGAGAGTCCCTGCCCCAAGCGGCTTGCAGGGAGTTTTATTCAGCAGCAGGATTGTGAACGTGCTTTTCCAAGAAATAAAAGTTATTTGGAGTTGTTTGCACCTGTGTAAAGCACGGGCTGCAAATGTGTTTCTCCTTCCTCTTGATTAGGGGGAAATAGTAATTCCCTACCACTGATAGTAATGGTTAATCACTCAGAGGAGGTGGGACAAAGCCCAGACCGTGAGGGGGTGAACAAAACCCATGTTTCGATGAGTTAATTTAAGTTTTGGGTTATTTGAGCAACCTCGGGTGGTAGAAGGTGCCCCTGTGGCTTGGAACAAGATGAGCTTTAAGGTGCCTTCCCAACCCAAACCATTCTGGGATTTTATGTTTTGAAGTGCCTTTTTATTTGCTTTGTGGCTTTCCTAAGATGACCTCAGATCATGGTTGCAAACTTTAAATCGTATTCCTGCAGCTCCACACAGGCATTTCAGCTCTTTACAAGGTGAGATCTTCATGCAATCCCATTTCCAGGACTGGCAGATTGGAGCAGGGAGGGAAAAGTGTCAGGTGGGTGGGAGGTGACAGTGTGAGACCAGGCATGGAGAGAGCTCTGGCCAGAGGAGCTGGTTTTAGGGAAGCTGCGTGTCCCAGGCACCTTCCATCAGGTGTGTGACTCCCCTCAAAGCATCCAGTGGATGCTCAGCGGGGCAGGACTCTTGTCAGGGATGGTGTGGGAGGCAGAGATGTCTCCTGGTGCCTGATTTACAGATGGGGAAGTCATCTTACAAATGCTGGAAGGAGGAGTTGGCCAGGCTGGAGGGGAGTGCTAATTAAAGCACATGGTGACAGCATCCGTGCAAGGAGGATCCTGGAGAGAGGGAGGAAGCCAAGCCCGGAGAGCAGGCACCGCGTTCAGAAGGGAGCCTGGGAGCTGGCAGCAGCATCTGGGCTTGCAGTGCCAGGCAGGAGTGCACTCCAAAGCACAGACTTTGTGCCCTAAATATCTTTTAGGGGTTCTGAGGTGAGTGTTGCCTTTATGGAGGGTTAAACTCGAGCCTGGGAACCTTGGAGAATTAAATATCCCACAGTGCTGATGTGTGGGGACAGCTTTGGGATTTACCACGTGCACTTGTGTTATAGCTGATGTGCCCGTGGGCTGTTTGGAGCTTTGAGGCTGCTTGGATCCTTTGGAGCATCACGGAGGTGCCCGACCCCACTGCTGCTCCTGTCCCCTTTGTCACCTGTGAGTAGCGGGGTGAGCCCCCACCTCTGATTCAAAGTCTGTGCTGATCCTGCCTGTGGCAGCACAGCCTGTTCTGGCTCATTTCTGCCTTCATTACTGAGCTTGATTAAACGGTACTTGTACAGCCAAGGGTTGGGAAAACACACAAAGGGACTTTTCTACTCATCTGAGGCACTTGGATGCCGTGGAGACAGATGCTGAAGGCAGAGGGAGACGTGGTTTGACATTGCGGTCGCGGTAATGAGGTGTAACCCATTAGGGCAGTGTCCTTCTGGGATCCAGGTGCCTCCAAGGGAGGGAAAGGGTTCAGACAGAGCCCCAGGACCTGGGAAGGGCTCCCTCTGAAGAAGAAAAGAGTGAACTGGGAGTTGTCCTGTCTGAGGGACAGGATGCTCTGGCTTTTGCAGAGAGTGGGGTTGGGAGAAAATGATGGTGAGACTGTTTTGGCCTCAGGTTCTCACGTCTGTATCGTGTTTTATAGAGTCTGTGTGTGCAGCCAGCGATGTTATTGACACTGTTAGAGCACACAGAGCTGCATTTAACCAGCACCTCCTGGGCTATGCAGCTGCTGAAGCATCACGGGACGTGAGCGGAGCATGGGGTGATGCTAAGATAGGAGATGACTCCTGCCACCTCTCTGTGACTCCTAAAGCAGGGTGTGGTCTCCCAGATCAGATCAAGCTTGTCTTTGGAGGCTGGGAAAGGCTGTAGCAGAAGGTGGCAACTCCTATTACAGGGCAGGACTGGGTGAGTTTGGCCAGCCCTGAGGATGCCAGGCCTGGGACAGTCCATAGGGCCCACCCTGCGTGCTGGGGTGAGGCAGATGGCTCAGCAAAGACAGGCCTAGGAGGATGAGGAACAACTTCAGACCAGCAGGCTCATGGTCTTGAACTCTCCTGCTCTGGCCAGTCTTCACTTAGATTTCTCAGCCCAATTATTTTTGTTCCATCCTTCCCACACTGGAGGAGCGTGAAGCTTTCCTCCCTGCCCGTCTGCAAACCTCATCGTGTGCTTCATTTGAACACTTTCCTTTTACCCGTTCCCTGCTGCTGCCAGGGTCTGGGGCGCGGCGGTGGCTTTCATCCCTCCCTCCCTGTGATGATTCAGAGCTGGTGGCTTTTGGCCTCTGCACGGCAGGTCTCTGGTTTGTTAGACGCTGTTGTTAGGCGGTTCGTGGGGCTCTGGTCTGCGGAGGAGAGATGCTGGGGACTCTGCTGAGTTAATGAACTGCCAGATTGCGAGGGATGACACTCAGTGACACCCCGGGTCCCTTTGGGAGGTGTGTGCCACCCCTGCTCTCACCCTGTGGTCTGAGTGTGCTGGCACCGGGCTCGTCTCTGGACTGAGATCTTAGGAGACACTCGGGGCTTTTAACTGTGGGCTCTGATGGCCCCGCTCTCCCTTCCAGCAGCTCCGGGAGCTCGTGTGATTAACTCCACATCCCCAAAGTCACCATCTCTGTGAAGCTTCAGGACCCTGCCAGTGCTTCTGACTGCTCCAGTGCCCCACGAGCCTCCAGATGAGGGTCAGCGAGGCAGCTGCTGTCAGAGGAGCTCAAAGGCTCCAGGCTGGAGAGGCAGGAGAACTTCCCCACCCTTGGATTGAGGACTGAAGCACCCGCAGACTCCCAGGGGTGTAAGCAGGGCTTGGGCTCTCAGCAGCCACGCGGTCACTGAATGTTTGTGCTCAGCAGGGCGGGGCTGTGGCAGGTGCCAAAATCACCGCGTGGTGAGAGAAGTGACAGTGGTGGCTTCGCTGAGGATTGCTGACAGTGGCCGTGCGCGAGGTGGGTGCGGGGAAGGAGCTGAGCCACCCTAATCCCTTCTGGAACGATCACAGTTAAACTCCCGCAGCTCAGGATTGCTCACCAGTGATTCATCAGCCTGAGCATTAGGGCGGTTCTCCCGTGCTGGCTGCAGAAATAACATTTGGGAGCAGGGGAGGGGGATGTCACCCCCGGGGGGGTTTGGGTGGCTCTGAGGTGTCAGCACAAGGATAACCGAGCAAAGCTGGGGGGCTGAGAGGAGGAGATGTGCAGGCTGGAGGCAGGGGTGCTGCTGGCACCGTGGCTCTTTGGTGTCTCACTGACCGTGTGTGGACAAGGGATGGTCCAGCCGTGGGTGGACACTCAGGTTTGGGGTGCAGAGGTGCCTGTCTGTGGCTGAAAGGAGATTTTGCATATTACAGCAGAGAGATTGAACCTTCTCCTGTTGCTCGACCACAAGCAACACCTGAACCACACAAAGACCAGGCAGAGTGAATTTGGCAGGTCAAAGCCTCCCTGCCTTTATTGCCTCTTCCTGACAGCAGCCCGACCCTCCACCAAATAAAAATTCCATGCACGGAGCCGGTTAAAAACATCAATTAGCTCTAAAACAATTATTATTTTTTTTTGAAATGCCATTTTATATATGCAATAACACAACACAATAATCCTGGGTTATTTAACAGAGCATTTACCATGAAAACAGTCATTACTCTTTAAATGCTGCTGACTGTACAAGCCTCTTAACGCTAAACGGCAAGTGAGGCAGAAGTCTTGCCATCAGAAATGCCACGTTCTCCTGAATATATTAAAAACACTGGCACTGGGAAGCTCACTGCCTGGCTGAGTGGCTTTTCCCATGCTGGGAAAGCTCTTGAGACGCTGGGGCAGCCCATGGAGCATGGGAGTATTGCCCAAATGTTGGTTGGTTTAGGTGCAGGTGTTTGTTGGAGGGCATTGGATGGGTTCAACCCAGCTTCACTACAGCCCCATGCCTTCTCTGTGCCCCCATCCCTCTCTCTTTCAGCCTCAATTGTGCCATTGCAAGTTCAGGCTGGACATCAGAAGTATTTTTTTCACAGAAAGGGTCGCTGGATGTTGGAATGGGGTGCTCAGGGAGGTGTTGGAGTCCCCATCCCTGGAGGTGTTCAGGGAAGGACTGGAGGTGACCCTCAGTGCTCTGCGATGGGGACAAGGTGGGGACAGGCCGGACACAATCGGAGAGGTCTTCTCCAGCCTAAATGGTTCCGTGGTCCTGCACCATCCTGATCTCCAGGGGTAGCAGCTGGATTCGTTACCCAGCCCAAACCCAGTGGATTGAGCAGGTTTAATAGCCTCGATAGGGCCTCTCATAATGCACTGATAAAGATGTTTTTGGCTGCTAAGTCAATAATGAATTTAGTAGTAACTTCTGCAATTTCCCCCTTTTGTGGTTCAAGGGAATTGTGCTGGCTGTACATTATTTGCTTATTTATTAGACCTCTTTCTAGCTACCTGGCACGAGCCCGAGGGAGCAGATGGAAATACCATTCTCAGGCTACCAAAAGCCTTTGGTTTAAGCAAAATAGTTGTGTTTAAAGATTAATTTAAGATGCTTTAAAAATTGAGCAGGCCATTCATTTTTAATATTGATTGATATTATTATAAAAGATTCAGCTGCAGCTCTTCTCACCAGGACCTCTCTTGGCGCGCAGACAGCGCGTTTGTCTGCGAGGGACGTGGCTTAGTTATTTTTAATCTTTGATACTTGTTCTTGTGAAATTTATGGGAAGCATCGTCTCGTGTCTGGCACATCAGAGCATCCCAGGAGGGAGCTGGGAGGGCCTGGGGAGGAGGTGAAGTTGGATGAATGGCTGGTGGGGGTTGGAGCTGGATGAAGGGAAGAGCTTGGTGCATCTTACTCCAGCAGCATCGTAGGACTTGGGAGCAAATCTTCTTCCATTAAACTGGAAGGAGCTGTGGTTCAATAAATGCTGGGGACCCGAACAGGCCGAAAATAAAATCTGCCCAAACAGCCAGGACGTGTGGTTGTGCTTCTTGCAAACCTCCCGTAGTTGTTTTTTTTATTAAACAATTTTTAAAGTGGAAGTGGAAATGAAACACTGGCAGAGCGCCCAAGTCTGGGCACCTCCTTTGCATTGGCATCCTTTGATAGTGCTTTGTTGGCAAACTGGGAACACAAAGCAGGCACCCCAGCCCTGGAGGAGCTGAGTTTGATGCTGAGGAATAATTCTCCAAATTGCATTTATTTCACAGGCGTGAAAGGTCACAAAGTGAAGGGAAACAAGAACTGTATTCAATTAGACAATTCGATCAAAATAAATCTGTCAAGATGGCATTCCTGCTGAGGAATCAATTGACTTGGAAAATGAAGGCAGCTGCTGCTGCTGCTGCCGCCATTATTGTTGTTATTATTGTTATTATTATTTTAAATTAGCTCCAGTACCTGCCACGAGTACCTGAGCCGGAGTGCCCGAGTGGCTCACATCATCTATCACTCTTATTAGATATTAATACATCCTCCTCCGCCTTGCATTTAGTGCCCTGTTAATGGCCAAGTGGCCCCCGAGTGCTTCCTGGGAGGCTGATGGGAATGATTAGTAATGAGAAGGGATGGCGAGGGCTTTTTTTTTTAAAATTATTTTTTCTTTCAGCCAGAAGGTGCAGGGAATGAAAAACTTGGTGAGATGGAGAACAAGCAAGGACGCACAGCGCCGGTGTGCTGGGTCACACAGGGTTCTTGGTGGCTCTAAATCAACCTCAGTGATATCCCTGCCCGTTCCTTTTTGTTACAGCAGAGAAGCACCCAAATAATTGAATTTATGGCTGGGGATTGGGAGGGAAGGGGTTTTTCTCCCCATATTGGTGCTGCTCCTGCTGCTCTGGGCGTGCTGGCTCTGACTGGTGGCACTGGGGTTGTCCCCATGCCTTGATGGGCGAGGGAGTTTGCCAAGAGATGCTGTGGAAGGATGGGGTAGAGGACATGATCCATCGAGCTGGAAGCTGAGGAGAGGCTGAAGTGGACAAAAGCTAGCATGAGATGTTCCCTCAGGGAATGAATTATTTTGCAGAGGAAGAAATCCTCCCATTGGAGAGAACTTGAAGCCTCCACAGTCCTCTCCATCATCCGAGCTATTTAAAACTTGACTTGATAGAGCACTGGAGAATCACAGCGAAGCAAGAGGCCTGCCCCAGCTGGATGAGAGCCTGGAGAACTCTGACAGATCCTTTCCAGCCTTGGCTCTTCCCTTTCTGCTGCCGTCAGCCCTTGGCGGCTGATCCGGCGTCGCCTCCCAGGGAGGTCCCGGCTTTGAACGTGCAGGGACATCAGCTGTGAAGGTTCCCAGGGCTGGCAGGTAGAAGGGGTGTCTCAGAGTGTCTGGGCTGCCGGTGATGGAAAAGCTGATGAGAGAAGCTTCCTTCATCTTCCACCAACTGGGATGTTTTCCTTTGTATCAGGCAGCCTTAAAAAACCCACAGAAAAGAAAGGAAAGCCAAGCTCCTTTAAAGACAGATTTTATCACAGCAATGGATTGCTCTGCTCGCCAGCTGCCTTCAGCTTGGTGCAGCTCATCAAAGAACCTCTTCCCACGCCTTGGGCAGCTCTGCCTCGGTACAGCTTGTGGCCAGGAGGCTTCGCCCCAGGTGGGTCACCCGAAGTGGCACCAGATCCTCCTCTCTCTGTCTCAGAAGGTGGCTGACGTGTTAGCAGTAGGTGGCAGAGGGAAACAGGGGCCTCCTGGACACCTGGTGGGTCCCAGCACTTGGATTTGGTGCTGACACCATGCCCTGGATGGGGTCTGTGGGTGTGGCTCCATCCCTCTCCCTTAAATAACAGAATCATTTCTGTCAGAAAAGCCCTCTGAAATCACCAAGTTCAACAATTCCCCAGCACTGCCAAACCCACCACTAACCCATGTCTCCAAGGGCCACATCTACACATCTTTTAAATCCCACCACTGCCCTGCGCAGCCTGTGCCAGTGCTTGAAAACCCTTCCCATGAAGAACTCATTCCTAATATCCAACCTAGGCCTCTCCTGCTGGAATGTGAGGCTGTTTCCTCTTGTTCTGGTCCTGCCTGGCCATCAGAGCCCTGCTCTGTGCACCAGAATGGGCGCAGCTGTGCCCACCTTGACAGTCTGGGGCAGGGGATGTGCACTCTGAGCCGGGCTGAGGACGGACTGGCCTTTGCACACCTGCACGTGCCAGGATCCAGCTGGGATCCACGGGGGCAGCGTGGCACGAGAGGGACCCCGGCCATCGCCTCCTCCTCCCATTCCTTGAATTTTTATTGACTGGTGCTGACAAACTGGTTTATGGACAGATCTTTTATACCCGCTAGGACTCGGCAGTTATTTTTGAGATGATGCTTTGCCTCAGAATCTTCCTTCCTTCATCCTTCATAAATCTTGAGCGAGGCTGCTGCATTCAGACCAAGCTTAATATTCTTCTTGCAGATCTCTGCACCAAAATGGCTGTATCCAAGCAGGGAGGGGTTGGTGGATTCCCCTCCACCCCTTTCCTCTGCTC
Organism: Platysteira castanea; assembly: GCA_013397175.1. NCBI lineage: Eukaryota > Metazoa > Chordata > Aves > Passeriformes > Platysteira > Platysteira castanea. The sequence continues at coordinate 487,142 of VYXC01002074.1, forward strand.
TAGGGCCTCCTCAGTGTTCGGGTCTGTAAAAGGGTGTGGGGTCCTTGGAGGGGACAGGACGGTGCTGCCTCGGGGGTGTTTGTGTGAGGATCCAGGGTGTGGATATGAACCTCTTCTCTTCCCATCAGGGTGTGGGCTGGGAGGAATCCTGGAGTACGGAGGTGGTGGTGGTTCCTAGGGAAGAGCAATGAGGGCAGTAATAGGAGTAAAAGAATAAGGAAGGGATAGAAAGAGAGACTTATTTTGCAGCTGTGTTGCTGTTGTAGGCTTTTTTCGAGTGAAAAGCCGAGGAGAAGGAGTCCAGCCCCCTCATTTCACCTCTCATTCACTAATGCCTTCGGTTGCAAAGGACAGATCCCATTCGCTTGGCCTTTCTCCCCTTCTCATTAACTCCCATGGCCTTGGGGCTGTGGCAAGAGCAAAGCGTTTATCCCAACAAAAGGATTATCAAAATAAATAACCAGAGTTTTCAGAAAGGTCGTGTCCCTCGCAAGCCCAGGCTGAGGCAAAACCTCTGTGCTCAGCTCGGTTTGGACTGGCTTTTCTTCCCAGTGTGTTGGCTGATAAATCCCACTCGTGCCACCTCACCCGTGAGCACCGTCCTTCTCGCAGCAGAGCTGGGGAATACTTCCCTGGGAGCTGCAGGAGTGGGGACTGGAGCAATGCCCTGCCCCCCAGGGATGTCTGAAAAGCCCCGTGGTGTTGTCATTGTTGCTGCCCTTCCCAGACCATTCCAAGGATCTCCCGGTGGGACGTGTCCAGCAAAATGAGCCCTCAGGCTCCCTGCTGGCAGGAAACTGGAGGAATCCTCCTTTAGACAGGCTCCATGCGAGGAAATGGACCCTGAGGAGCTCAAAATCAGGGCAGAAGAGGCTGACTATTGAGAAAGTGTTGGATGTAGAGAAACTAAGGGCAGACTCTGGTATGGAAACAAAGGTGCAGGTGTCTCGGGAAGGGGTTCCTACAGCTCCACCTGTGTGCAGGTGTGTGCATGCATGGGTGGTTCCCAGATAAGCCCTAAAAGTTGTTACTCCTGATCTTGGCATTAAAAATTATAATATTCCCTCTAATTTTCACATTGTTTGGGATTTCTCTTTGTGCTGCACTGCTCTGGTTTAGTTCAGGCTGGGCTCAAGGGGCAGGGTTTGCCCTCAGCTTATCAGGCAGCCACTTCTCTAGCAGGTGGTCTTTTTTTCTGTGTTTCCTACAGCAAACTTGTCTCTGACCGTCTTCCACTTCTAGTCTCTCTAGAAAAAGTTAAATTCACGTTTGGTGATGCAAATGAACGCGGCTGCTTCCAGGGAGCCCTTGGGAGGCTGTCAGGAGCAGGCAGGCGTTGCGCACCCAAGTCTGGAAACCCACGAGCCGAGCTGCTGGGAGTGCAATACCTGTGTGGAGGAAGAACAGAGCTGCTCGCTGCGGGAGGTTCTCACATCCAGGGTGAGATCCTGCCTGGGATCTGAGCTGGCTCGGCTGCTCCGCGCTTCCCTTCTGCTCCTCTTGGTTCACGCAGCTGGGGAATAAAAAGCACCTGCCTTTGCTGCCGCTGCCTGAGTGAAGTGTTATCAGGTTTTATTCTCCCGCCTGTCTCCCTTTTTCACACCTGTGTATCACAAAAACGTCTCCTATCATCACATGCCCCGCGAAACTCTCCCGGAGCGTTTATCTATTCGAGAGCAATAGCGGAGGATGTGATTTTTGAGGCTGGCGTCCTCCCTCTGCCTTTCATCCCTTCTCTTTGACATGATGGAGCATCTCCGAAGTTGTAAAGAGCGTCTCTCTTTGTGTGGGTGCACCTGCTCCGCGCGCGCCGTGGGCGGGGGTGCTGTTAGCAGGGGGAAATCGGTGAATAATTTACCACGCAACCAAAAGGACCCGTGAAGCTTTAAATTATTAACACCGAGTTCAGTTCAGAGGAGAGATGTTGGAGCTGTTTGCTTTGGCTGCGGGCTCTGCCTCCAAGTTGGGGTGGCAGGAGCAGGAGTGGCTCTGGAAGGATTCAGATGCTGAGGTCATGTTCGGGCTGGAAGAGCATGAGCCAAGGAAATAAATAATTAAAAAGATCCAGATAGGTGTAAGAACAATCCCAACAGCTCTAATTATGTAAACTGGTGATGCCCTTCCCTGGGAAGGAGCTAAAAAAATAATGACCTTTTGTTGCACTGCCAGAGAAATGGCATTTTCTTTCATTGCCTCCCTTAATTCTTTAGGAGGCAGAGGAGCAGGTGACTCCTCTCTCCTTCCAGGAGCCTGGCATGGGGCAGCTCCTTCCCAACCCAGTGCAGGGACCCAGCACTGCAGCCAGAGATGTTCCCACACACATTTAACCCGCTGATTCTTTACCTGCATCCTTCCCCTGCTGTGTGATTCCTCTTGAATTAGGTACCACAAGCCCAGCCAGCAGCTGCACCTGGAACCCAGGCTGGGATGCTCACTCAAACCACCAAAATTCCAGCTGTTTTTGGCAGGTGAAGGTGCTGCCCAGCAGCTCGGATGCTGTTTCCCGCCCAGGCAGCATTTGGTGGGATAAGAGCCGAGTGTGAAGCAGTGCTGAACCCAAATCAAGAGCTGCCATTGAAGGGGCTTTGCCTGCTTCTCTCCTTTTTTTTCCAAGCACGCCAAGAGCTGGGAGTTAATTCTGGAATCATCACTTGCACAAGGATGTTTCTGGCAGGCTCGGGGTTGCTAAGTGTAGTTAAGTGCCTCGAGCATCCCCAACTATTCAGCTCCTTGTGTTTTTTTTTTTCCCTCCACGAAGAGAAACTTTCTGAAGAGGGAAGCGAGTGCAATCAGCCGTGCTAAATAATCCCATAGGGTGCTGCAGGAGGTGCCATCAGCACTGATGTGTGGGCTGCCTGGGCTGGCTCCTTCCCCAATTTCACCCCCTCATCTCTCATCTCCCCTGGATCCTTTTGCTGGCATTGGTGGAGTAGGGAAGTGTTTGGAGCTGGGTGTTGGCAGACCCTCAGGAAGGCAGCGAGGAAGGTGCACTTGGTGCCTCTGAGGTGATTCTGGACTCAGAGTCCTCTTACTCCTGATCACACCAGTGCAGGAAGGGGTTGGACTGGGGCATGCCAGGACGGAGAGCTCCAGATGTCCGTGGCACCAGCCTTAAACCCACCCCTGCTCCATAATTCCCACGTGCTCTGGGACACCAGGCGTGCAGTAAAGCAGCAGTGGGGTGGGCTGTGCCCTGTTCCTCCTCTGGAATGAGGTGGTTGGTAGCACTGAGGGCTCTGGAGGAAAGAGCTCATTTCTGGAGTGGCGTGATTTGCCTCTGGTGTTTTCGGGAAGGATTTTTGTAACTGTTTAAACCTGGTAAATTGCTAATTACTTAACAGCGTGTTTCTGAGAGGAGCATAAAGAGAAGGCTGCGAAGCTTCTAAGTGGTTTTTAACAAATACAAATTTTGTTTTCTATTAGGATCTCGGAATTGGTTTCTGAGGTGGTTAATGCTGCTCTTTGTAGTTGTTTTGGGCCCTGTTTCTGCGAGTGTGGGAGCTGGGCCTGTACTGCAGGTTGAGCCCCAAAGCTGACCCAGTTTGGTGGCTGCTCTCACTCTCTTGGCTCCTGGTGTGGTCCAGGGGGCCCCAGTTAGGCACGAGCTGGGCTGAAAACCCTTGCTGGTGAAGGATCATCCCTGTCCTAAAGCTGCATGCATTTTCCACTAAGCCAGCACAGCAAATTCCTTCTTTCTCCTCTCTTTTTTCACCCTCTAGTCCTGTTTCCAGGGGTGCAAGAGGGAGCAAACAACCTAAAACCTCTTCTCCTTGCCTGCCTCTCATGCTGCAAAAATTAATAACAAGCTTCAGCTCCCGAGCCCATGCTCCCAGAAGCTTATTTATACCTGTGCTTAGTGTTGATTCAGCTGCTTCACATGCATCACTCAAATTCACAAGAGCCCTCAAAGAAAGGAGAGATGAAAACCACCCTATCCAGCTTCTGCCTCCCTTTCTTTTCTATTTTCTCTCTCCTGCACGCTCACGGCACTTGTCTCCAAAGTTTTAAGCACCAGGAAAAAAAAAAAGTTGTCACCAGATGTGTTTCAGAGGCCCTGTGCGAGCTCCCAGCCTCCCTCCTGCTTAGGCCTGGCTTTGCAAAGCGAGAAGCCGCGCTTAGCAGACCCCAGCTCCTCAGAGAGCCCGCTGCCCACATCAGAGGAGAGGAGAAAAGGCCCGAGAGGTGCCTCCTCGGCCGTTCCAAATCTCCCACCGTCGGCACATTTGTGTTGGCTATTGATTTCTGTTTAATAGAATAAGCCAGGAGAAATCACACTCTTTGTTGGCGTTCAAAGGATAAACCATAAAAGCCATTAAGAAGTACTGTAAGCGGCGGGATGATTAATGAGACTTTAGGTGCATTCCACTGACTGCTCCCAGATAATGTCTTTGAAAGATCCCGCTGCTTCTGGCTGCGATTCAGAGCTATTTATTTGCAAGGTGAAGCTCTGAGGAGCGGCGCTTCCAGCCCTGCCTGATACTGTTACGGAGACAAACTGGATGCCCCCGATTTCCCATCTCCAGGGGGATCTTTTTGCATTGTGGTTTTGCTCGTCAGCCTTGTTGAGATACTGGGGAGGACAAGTGAAAGATGCAGTGTCTGCCCTCAAATCGCTGCTCTGTGCCTGTGGTGAGAGGCTGCCTTAGGGAGAGAGAGCCGTGGGCTTAGAGACTGTAGGATTGTGGTGCTTTTTGGGACACACCGGTCATTTTTAGGCTGTGTTTCCTGGTGCTTTCATGTCTTCCATGTCTCTGTCCCGGGGAGCTCTCTGGCAGTTGGGCTGTCTGTGATCCTGGCAGTGCTTGTACCCCACAAATCCCTTTGGTTTGAGTCTGGGCAGAGCTCACAGCTGTGTGCTGCTGCCTCCAGGGCTGAAACCCCCCAAAAATTCTCTGCTGGGCCTCTGTGTGGGTCAGCATCCCACTGTGAGCCCCAAAGCCATGTGGATCAACATCCCACAGCCACCCCAAAGCCATGTGGGTCACCACTCCACTGCCACCCCAAATCTGTGCAGGTCAGCATCTCACTGTGAGCCCCAGCAGACCTGGGAATGAATATTTCTTTCAGTCCCTTTCATGGCATCTCCGGGGACTTTTGCTTCTTGGGGTTCCTAAACTGGGTTTTTCAGGACCCCCAATTTTCAGCAGATGGGCTCTCCTGGATGAGCTGAGGAATGGTTTCTCCTGCATAAAGCCAGAGGGTCAAAGGCAGTCTCAGACACAAGGTCTAATCCATTCTCCCTGATTTGTTTTTCCTGCTGCACGACTTGCAGACCTCCTGGTGTGGTGTGGAGAGCGTGGGGTGGCTGGAGGTGCAGAGCTGCTCACCAGAGCAGGGCTGTGCAGCCCCACATCCCAACTTCCCACCCGCTCTGCTGGGTTTCTCTTTTTCCTGGGGAAGTGGAAGTTACTGGTGTCACAGCCAGTGCTGTTTGTTTCTAAACCAAGCCCATCTGCAGTGAAATAGCAAACAGAACACAAGGAAACACAAGCTGAGTTTAAAAAAAACCCTGCACTTGAAATGGTCTTTTTTTTTAATCCCTCGGAAAAAAAAAAAAAACAACAAACCTTCCCCGTGGCAGGGCAGGATACGGGAGGCAGGAATTTTCTGTCGAGGGAGTCGGAGCTGCCAGAGTTCGTCATCAAGAATAATAACAACCAAATTATGATTGGCAAACTGTCGTTGAGGGGGTAATGAGGATATAATCCAGTGCAGCAGAGGAGCGGGGAGGGGGAGCAGGCAGTATCCCATCTTTAATGAACAGCAGCGCTGCTGGGAGGAGGGGAAGGACCCGATTCTGCTCTTTCCTGCCTCGGTGGTCACGCTGCAGCGACAGCCAGAGACAGAACCCACCTTCCTTGCACTGGATTGGTTTCTCCCGTTAAACTTGAAGATAAAAGTCGGCTGCTAAATTGCTGTCACTGTTTTAATTCTCCCTGTCTCGACACCTCCCCTCTTCCCCCGCTGCCTCCTCCTCCTGCCTTTCTCCTTTATTTTTGTCTCCTTCTTTCTCCTTTCTGTGCCTCTCCTCCATCTTTGTTTTGCTCTGTCAATCTCTTCCTTTATTCTAAAGCTCTTTTCCCTTCCTCCGCTCTGCCGTCTCCTTTATTCCCTTTAAATTCATCGCTGCTTCTCTCTCCCAAGCCCTCCTCCTCTCTCAGCATCCTCTCCATCGCCGCCGGGCTTTGCAGCCTCTCCTGGGGGCCCTCTGCTCCTCCAGCTCTTCCCACAACTGATTTATTGGCTCACTTGGAGAAAATTGGGGCTGGTATTTGCTCCTCCAAGATGCTGCCGGCAGCCGGGAAGGCACTGAAAGGGCGCCGGGTTTGTTTTCAGGATCACAGTCAAGTGCTGTGGTTTGGGCTGGGTGAGCTCCCCTGCGGGCCGTGTGTTTGGAGAGGTTTCTGGCTTTCAGCGTCCTCTCCCTTTCATGCCTGCCCTCCAGTCGTGAGCTCTCGAGCAAGGTGCTCCCCAGGCTTTGCTTCTTGCATACACTCAGCGCTTAATAAGCAAAAGTTTGTAGTAAAAACAGCGAGTGGAGGGATGTGGGGGGCTGGGAGCCCTGAGGTGGGGGATTTATAATGTTTATGAGCTCCGGGTTTGCCTCTGCCACTGACTGCTGCCGGAGATTTAGCAAATCCTTTAATCTCTCTCCTTCCTCAGTTTCTCCAGTCGGTTAAGTGAGGATAATGAGCCATAACTAACTTGCAAGCTGTCGTGGGAACGATTTAATTAGCGGCTGATCTTGCTAGGTGCTGTGGGGCTTCGGTTCCACCGTGGTACGGGAGCGTGGATTCAGGCATGGGAAGGCTCCAAGGGGCTCAGGACCTGCAAGATATTTGCCTGCCTAAACACTTTGGGTGATCCAAGCCCCAGCTGATGTGGCAGCTCCTGCAGAGCTGTCTCCTGGGGAGGTGATGTCCCCGGTCCCCTGTCCAGCGGTGCCCCACGGCAGCGAGCAGGGGATGCAGGGACATCAGCTCTGCTGTGCTTTGCCGGGTGCTTCGCAGGCAGTGCCTCCCCATCCCTTCCTGCCTGCGCTGGGGTTAATTGCCTCGTGCATCTGCCAGCCGCAGGGCTTCCCAGCCAGCTCCGCTCTTCCAGGAATAGAGGCTCTTGCTTTGCAGCTCTCTGTCATAAATCCAAGAGAAGGAGAGAGAAACAAGGGAGGAAATCTATTCCTTCCAGCTGTCTCTGGCTTACGTGGCCGATAAGACGCGCTGGTTTCATTTGGAGTAAGCAGAAGGAGAAGCAAAGGTGGTGGAGGTGGAGAGGTAAATACTGGTACAGAAACACTCCTTGGTTCAGGGGAGCAGCTGTGGATCCTCACACGAGTATCTTCCACCCTTCCTGCTCATTATCCAGTGAAAAATTCCTGTTTCCTTCATCGTGACACTTGTTGCTTCCTTTGGATGCTCTCTAGAGCTTGGCTGCCGTTCTGTCCCAGGGTGCAGAAAACGCTGCACTCGTGAGGTCTGATCTGACTTGCTTTGGGAGTGTGTGTGTCCTTTTATGCCCAGTGGTTTTTGGTTGCCAGCACGTGCTGAAGAGGCATGACAGGGATTTGTTCCTGCCCCTTCTCCGTGCTGGGGCTGCACATGTTCCATTCCAGAGGATTAGCTGACACTGAAGCGAAGCACATCTCCTCTCTTCCTTCTGTCTGTCTGCTTTAGTCCCTTAACAAATGCAATTATATTTGTCTTGCACCATCTTTTTTCTCGAGATGAGCCCATGCTGATCAGTGTTTACAGTCCCATTCTCTCTTCCCCTGCCAAGAAAGCAGGGGAATGGTGTTCACATAAAAGCCTTTGAGAAGCAAAGAAGCTCTTGAAGTCTCACCCTGGAGTGACCTTTTCCCCCCTTCCCTTGAGCAGGCAAAGGGCATCGTGTAACCCATCTGCTGAATCCCATAAATCGTTTTTACAGACATGTAAAATATCGGTGAAAAATACTTCATCCCTTTAAAGAGAAAAATAAACAGCTTCTCTCATCATTATACAGTTTCTAGGAAGAAAAACACAGTTGGTATTGACAAAGCTTAAAAAGGCGGAGGGGGGAGATGGGAGAAAAAAGAAAACCCGAACTCAGGATGCTGAACTTCTCACAAAACAACCTGCCTTTGATATTTACAGATGTGTAATTTGCTCCTTGTCGGATTTGGTGTGAACCTGTCAGCAGAGCTGTGCGTGGGCACGGGGAGGCAAAGCCCTCCTGTTTTTTGGCTGAAATTGAAGTGGGAGCTGTTGAACATCTTGGCGGTCATCGAGTCTGTCAAGAGCATGGTTCATTGCACCCTAAAAAACTGCTTAAAGGGTGTTTGTTTAAAGAATCACAGAATTTAGGTTGGAAAAGACCTCCAAGATCGTTGAGTCCAACCTGTGGCTGATCCCCACCTTGTCAGCCAGACCGGAGCTCTGAATGCCACGTCCAGTTGTTCCTCAGACACCTCCAGGGATGGGGACTGCACAGCCTCCATGGGAAGCCCCTTCCAATGTTTAAAAACCCTTTCAGTGAAGAAATTCCTCCAGATGTCCAAGGTAACCTTTCCCTGGTGCAGCTCGAGGCCACGTCCTCCTATTCCTTCCCTAAAGGATGCTTTAAATCTCCTCCCAGCCCACACGTGTGATGGTTAATGATGAGACTCGATGAGCTTAGAGGACTTTTCCAACCTCCAGTTCTCTGATTGGGGTTGGCCATCATTCTTTGAGCAGCTTTGAAGGTAAACCTGCACGAGGTGTGCAACTCCCCGACTGCTGTATTCAGCTGAGCTCGGCGCTACCCTGAGTGCTCAACGCAAGGTGCTCACCTGGGGTTTGCACCACCAGTAGTCTTTTATCGCTCCAAAATTCCCTTTCTATCAGCTGGGCTTGATTTCAAGATGTGAACTTGACTTCTCTTGTGACCTGCAGTTGGCTGCGTGCTCTGTTACGTTTCAAAGTACTCTGAGAGCCGTAGAAATGCGAAGCCTTGTCTTTCGCCATTGAAATATTTTTATTCTTTCCCCTTCCTGGGTTTATTGCCTTTGAGTTACGAAGGTGCCTTTGAAGTAGGGATGAATTTTAGCCACGGAGTTTCATCTCGAGGTGTAGATCCGCGCTCAAAGGAGGGAAGCATTCACTACATTCTCTTTTCCCATTCAGCTTATTACCGAGTTGGAACCAAGCTGTGAAATTCAGATGTAAATTCCTCCTAAGCCACCACCAGACACGGTTTGATCGCCCAGCTTTTTAAGCTGGTGAGCACTGATAGTCAAGATGGAAACTCGGGAATGCCTTCCTGGGAGATAGGAGTGACCACTGACTGTCATCCTTCTGTATCCCAAATGCAAGCTGCCAGTGGGGTTGGTGGAAAGCCACAGTTTTTCCATCTCCAGCTTCCCAAAGCTAGGCTTAAAGAGGCTATTGTTGTGTTTGCCTCCAAAATGAGTCTGTGATGGAAAAGAAGTGAAGGTTAGAAAATTATGGTACCCAGCTGGGATTCTGGTGAGGGGGAAAATCCAAATGATGCCCCACTACCACTCTGAAAGCATCTGAGGTGCTTTGTCTCCGTGGTATCCCCACGCTGTCTTTGGGCGAGCGGGATTTCCCGTGGCCTTGCCGGCAGAGCCGCCCTCGGTGTCTAATTGGCCGTAGTCGCAGCTCCCAGCTCGCTCCATTTATATCCACAAACGGGGATTACTGGGAGCCAACCAACTTCAATGCCAGCTGCGGAGGAATGCAGGGGGAGAGGGGAGAGCAGGAAATGAGCCGTGCAGATGTTGGAGAGTGAATTAGCTTTTCAGAGTGTTTTCCATGGCAAGGCAGAGCGGCAGCCGAGGGAAGCGGGAGCAGGGTGCTGACAGCATCCCTCCAGCAATCCCTCATATTTACTGAGGGATTGAGATGAGTTTGTTCTCTTCCAGCAGATCGAAGGCTGCGGAGACCTCAGAGCGTGCACCTCCTAAGGGTGCATGGCAGGGCTTAATAATAAAGAATGAGTCAGGTCTTCAATATTTTACATGAAGATACCAGGCTTAAATAATAAAGGAAGCAAAATTAATCAAGGTGTATCCGAAGAGGGAGGTGTGGATGTTCCAGTGCAGGGAGCTCGGGAGCAGCTCAGCAACTGTCAACACAGAGCAGAAATGAAGTTGTACCTAAAAACCAGCCAGAAAGGAGTCTCTAGATGATGTTCCTCTTCCTTTAAACGCTGTGATTTGTTCTGGGATTTTGTGCTAAAGGATTTGCTGCTGCCCAGAAAGATTTGTCCATGACCAAGAAAGGGAATTCTTGTGGAAAAGCGGTGGTGCTTCACAGTTCCAGTCTTGTCTGGTGGGTGGAAAAGGTGAGGAAAGGCAGAAATAAAAATGTAATGGAGTTGAATATCTTGAGTGATGCTGGGTGGATGCAAATTCAAGCTGAGCTCTGGAAAAGGGCAGCCGTCTGAGGCATGGAGCTTCCTTTCTCTGCCCCCATTTTTCATCCCTTTCCTCCCCTTCAGTGCTGGAGTTTCTCCTGCTGATCCCTGCCAGCCTTGCATCATGTGGAGGGAGAAGCAGGACAGACCCCATCACATCTCCCTCTGCCTTTGGTACTCCTTTGGAGCAGACAAGCCCCGGCATGAAAGCACCTGGACTTATTTCCATTTAGATGGTTCAGAACGGCCTTGTGGGCTTAGATGTTCATCGTCCTTTGACTTTCAGTGGGCTTTGCCTCTCAGATTCCTTTGCAGATCTCGGCTTTAAGCCTTGCGGCTTTCCTCTCCGACGGGGCTCCGTTTAACCTTTCCTCTTGTCGGAGGGAAGCACATCACATTAGCCCATGCACGCAGATGGAAAATTGAAGGGGACCTTTGCCCTTTTCCTTCTTCAAACCTAACAACTCAGGGATCCCCTGTAAAGGCTGGATTTCCCTTATGAAGCAGTTGGTGACAAAAGACCTACGAGGTAATTGGAGGAGTAGCCAGGTTCGAGATTAAAGGTGTTCCATCAGCTGAGACACTCGTCAAAAGCTTCCCCTCTGGCTGATTTACATAATGCTCCGAACCATTTCGGGAGGAGTGTTGGGAATCCCATAATGCAAATAACCCCCGAGCCTCTACAATCAAACGCCTTCACCTGATCCAAGATGAGCCCAGAAAGAAATTTGCCACATGTTTTACCCAGCTCAGCAATGTCTCCTCTGCAGACGGAATTGTTAACAATATTCCGACCTGTTGGAGCACAACATTGAAACGTATAGAAACAAGACCCGCAGCCACGTTCTGCAATTCAATCTTGTCTTTATTGCGGTGGTGGAGGTGTGCTGCATATTAGCGAGGAGTTTTTTCCCCTGACTAACCTTGGCCGGGTTTCATTGCCTGCTCCTGGCTCTGCTGGGATGTCCGTCTGTGTGGGTCCGTGTCCTGTCGAGGGGAAGGTGACCGGCTCCCCGTCCTGCTGGGGATGGGGTGGTGACCAACATCAGTCTCCACGTGCTTTGTCCTGCTAAATCATAGAATCATTTAGGTTGGAAAAAAACTCTGAAATCATCGAGTTTGAAAGGCTTGAGAGTACTGGGATTGTTCATCCTGGAAAAGGAACAGCTTCAGGGCGACCTGATTGTGGCCTTCCAGTGCCTGAAGGGAGCTGATAAGAAAGATGGAGAGAGACTTTTACAAGGATCTGGAGTGAGAGGACGAGAGAGAATGGCTTCAGACTGAGAGCAGGTTTGGATTGGATATTGGGGAAAAAATTCCTCCCCGTGAGGGTGGGGAGGCCCTGGCACAGGCTGCCCAGAGCAGCTGTGGCTGCCCCATCCCTGGAAGCGTCCAAGGCCAGGCTGGATGGAGCTCTGAGCACCCTGGGACAGTGGGAGGTGTCCCTGCCCATGGCAGGGGGTGGAACTACGTTATCTTTAAGGTCCTTCCAACCTAAACCATTCCATGATTCTATGATTCATTAAACAAAATGCCCAGCTTGAATTCCCACCACTGGCCAGACAGAGTCAGGGATGATGGGAGAGGATGTGCTTTTAACTTCTCTGGATGGTGGGGATGCTGCATCAGCTTCAGGATCTCTACACAGAATTCCCCCTGCTGAGGATCTGTGCTCTAATCCTCTCTTCTTTTTTTCTCCACTTTTATCTTCTGGAGAAGAACATTATATCTCTTACCCGCTTGGTAGTTTCTGTTCCTCGATTGAATTATACAGAGGGTGCACTCGAGTGATTTTTAAATCTAAATGAAAATGTAAAGAACCCTTTGCTGGAGTGCTGAATCCTGCAATAAGGCAAATTGTTTGACTTCTTCACACCCCCATCTGGCCCTAATTGATTCTTGTAACCCAACTGTGATTTCTAACATGTTCTAGGCAGAGAAATCTACCGGCACTAATTCAACACGGTGAGCACTGGTTCGGTGTTTAATGCGACGATGAGATCAATGTCCCTTCCAAGGGAGCCAGCGAGTGCTCATCACCCACCCAGCCACGGCCAAGCAGCAGCTCTGGGGCAGGCTTTTGCCCAAAACTTTGTTTTCAAAGGTGGGGAAAATAAATTTTTTTCATCTCTCTCTTATTTTCCCCCCCTTGAACACCTGCAGCTCTTTCTTTCCCCGTAGAAATCCCACAGGAGAAGGCTGCTCTTTCGGGAGCAAAGATTAAAAGCATTATGGATGAGCCTGTGTTCGCCGTACCCCTGCCTGTGAACCCAGGGATGTTTTGGCATTTGGATTCAGCCTGTGGCTCGGGCAGAGGTTGAATCCTGTTTTCCAGCAGTGCCTTTCCTGAGCCTCATCCCTGCTGTGCACAGCAGGGATCCAGGGGCTGTCGTCCAAGGATGCCTTCACTCAGCATTACAACTTGGATCCTCTGGAGCCGTGCTATGAATAGAAGGGTGCCTTTGCTTTTATTATTTTTTTTTTAAACTATGCTAAAAATATTGGCTTTCTGGATATCCTTGGCTTCTTAATAAATGAGCTGAAAGCGTGGACCTCTGGGCCTCATCCAGCTCTTGTGTTGATCTCTGCTGGGAATAGCAGAGGCCCCAGAAGGAGTTCAGCCAGGTCTCTGGAGCCACAGAGGAGCCAGCCGTAATTCCTCTATCCCTACAGCTTTCTGGAAGTGTTAACGTTTATCTCTTTGCTCTGGGCTTTCAGTGTCAGGGAACTGGAAGCCGTTTACCCCGATCATCATATTTTAAACGAGGAGTACAGGCAGTGCTGGTGGGAATATACAGCCACCAGGCTTTTCCACTGGAGTACAGTGATTCATAGGAGAAACCCTTGTGGAAGGGGGCTTTCGTGGAGAGGAGGTGGATGGCCCTGCTGCCTCCTACGAGTGTGTAAGGAACGCGTTGTGGTGTGGTGATGGATGTGGGACAACACTCCCCCACCCTAGACTAGGCATCATGCCAGGGCGTTGCAGTTGTTGTCACTGCAACATTTGAATGTTGAAATGAATGCAATGAGAGTGGCAGCTTCCCGCCTCCTCCCCGAGGCATCTCTGGCTGCCAGCACTCGGGTAGAACCATGTGGCATTTTCGGGCTGAATGCAATGAGAGTGGCAGGCGACGGGCAGCTCGATGGCAGCGAGTGACGGGGAGCCAGGCTCCCAGTTGGAATGACAAGTCCAGCTGACACCTCGCCATGCTCCTCAGCCATGCTGGGGGGAACAAACAGCATTGGAAGGGGCTTTTTAGTTCCCCAGCAGTTGTGTCACTTCTGTGTTGCTACACTCGCACCTCCAGATGCCCTAAGATCAGTCTTCCCTGGCAAGGCGATGGTTGGAAGCTCCTTTTTGACCGCAGTGAAAGGGCTGAGTTGACACCAGGAAGGCAGCGTGGGCCGTGGCACGTCACGCTGGCCACAGGCAGCACTTGGCTTGTCCAGGCAAAACCCAGGCTCGCCTTCCCAAAAATTGGGCTCACAGGGATTTATTTGTGTGCTGGTAGCTGTGTGTGACGGTGGGTATGGCATGGATGAGGGACGAGCTCATCCTCTCCCAAAGCAGACCTTGTAACGCCAGCTCTGGAGTTGTTTGCTGTAGTTTCTCTTACATAGCTGTGCTGAGATTTAAAAAAAAGTAGAAAAAAACAGATGTTGGAATCAGTGAGATGAGATTTACATATATAGAAGGGCTAAAAAGCTTCATTTTTGTTTGGTTTTGTTCCTCTTTGTTTGCTTTCTTATTTTTTGGAGTGTTTTCACATTAAAAATTCAAGATATGTCTGTCGTCTATTTTCTGGGAGGCTCGGAGGACATCTGGAGAACTTGTTAGGATTTTGTTGTTTGAGACATGATTTCTTTGGAGGCTGAGGGGTAGCTCTGGCTGTTTGAAACCCCCACTTTCGGTGGTGGATCCTGTTGTCACCTCCTTTTGGAATGCTTATTTTGGAGAAAAGCTCGTGAGAGAGGTGTCCTTGTTAAACCCTGCACCGTGAATTAATGGCTCAGAAAACCTCCAGTTTTGGGGGAACCTCTAATGAGCCGCCCCAGGAGGCACAGCTCTGTATTCTTGTTTCGTCTGAGGTAATGGGGAAAAAAGAAGAGGCAAATCAAGTAGTGAAAACATTTTTTCAGTTCAAAAAATAAGAGAACAGGCAACCTCAGCCCCCGCCTGTCTGTATGCGCTGCTTGTAAGTCGGGGAAAAAAAAAGGCAGCACCCTGCTTTTTTCCATTAAGCTTCTTCTATAATGTATTAATAGAGAATTATATCCTCGCTATAGGATTATTAAAAAAGAAGGGAGATAAAAATGATAGAAATGAATCCGTGTGCTATTATGTGGATGACAATAGATACACTTAAGCCTTCCAGCCCTGACCTTGGCACATGTTTCATCTCAACTCGCGGAGAGGCTGAAATTGATATGCTGACACTTATCATTAATATGAAGAACCATCATCTTCCCCCAAGAGCATGAGGGGATGGGAAGCATTTTGCCAGTGCTCCGAGGGGCAGAGAAGGGCCTCTTCTCATCCCAGTGCAAATCCTTATGTCCCACTCCCTGATTTTTCTTTATTTTTTTAAATTAAGCCTGCTACAGAAGTTTCTGTGCGAGGTGTTCTGCCGTGTGCCATCCTCCTCTCTCCCTGCCCTGTGCTCCCTGTTCAATCAGGGACTGGTCTGGCAAGGAAAAGTCCATTCAGACCTGTCCCAAATGCCACCTCAGCAATGCGAGGGGACCTTCACTCCATTCCTTCAGTTTGGGGCTCATGGATTGGTGCTAGAAAAAAGACTGTGTGGGAATGAATGAGACCAAAACTGAATTGATTTTTTCCCTCAGCTCTTTAGCAATTTGAGTCTCCCCACATCTGGAGACAGCTGTGAGCTTTCCCCCCCAGTGCTGTGCATCCCTTGGATGGGGCAATATCCACAGAGCCCATCCTCTCCTGTAGCATCTCTTCCCATGACTACTGGGGAGCCGGGATAAGGGAAATTTGTTTTCCAGGAGCTTCCTCTGTCTCTGCAGTTGGAAGGAGGGCAGGTTGTGGATTTGTGCCCACCGGGAGCAGGAGTGTGTCCTCCATCCTGGCTGGTGCCTCTGCCTCCCAAATATCCCAACCTGGGATGCCTTCCCCAAACTAACGCTGCCAGCCATTGCTGCCATTTCCCACAGCCCACCACTATCCATGTGGGGGAGGCTGAAGATTTCCACTCTCCCTCCCTTCCTCAAATGAAGTTTGTTTAGCCCTTAAGCTCCTGTGAATATTGAGAGGGAGAAAGAGCTGTGTAATGTAGTGACAGTTGTGCCGTGCTCCTGCTAATGCAGATATCATTTGATCAGCGTGATCCTCCACAACCTCTTCCGAGGATTAATAATGAAGAACGTTTCGCTGGAATGAAACCTGAGGAGCAGCAGATTTGGTTATCCGAGCGCTCCAGGTGGGAGCCAGCTGCGAGCACAAGTTCCAGGGACTTGTGGTGGGTGTTCCTGAGGGGGCTGTGCTCCCGAGGTGTTGCTGAAGAGGGGGAGGATGCAGCAAAGGAAGGGACTTCATGGGAGGGAGGGGTGAGGCTGGCAGCTTTCCTTCCATTTGAGCACGGAGCCTCCCCGTCACCTCAAAAACAGGGGATTGGCCGTGGCACCTCCCCATCCCTGCACTTTCAGCATCTCCACGGGGTGCTCTTGTGCTGCTGGTCGTGGCCGTGGTGCCGAGTGCCCAGCTGGGGATACAGCATCCGATCTGGCCGCAAGGGATAAAGCAGGACAGCTGGGAGGCCACGCAGGAGGAATTCTCTCCAAAGCCCTCGGCGTGGCGGCTCCGCTGCCTCTAAACACCGCGTGTGTCTCTTCCTTTCTTTCTTTGTCTCGTTTTATTTATAACTCTGGTTGGATTTTTTTAATTATTACTATGATTGCTCCCGCTGAGCTGTAAAGGCGGTGAGGAAAGAAGGAAAAAAAATACTAGGGCAACCGTATCAGGCAAATTGAACTGGTTTGTTATAATCAACTGCTGCTGCTGTATCCTTGGCTTTCCGTGGCTCTCTCTCCATAGTCCCCATGTACATATAGATACTCTCCCTCCTCTCAATTTCAGTGTCAAGAACTTTATTGGCATGACAAGATATAGTGTGTTGCTGGAGTTAATACAGTCTCAAGTGTGTATGTCTGAGAGAGGTTTTCACAGTAGTAATTGGGTTTTATACAGTGTGTCCAGTTCTATATTCGGCGGCTGAGGCGCAGCTATATCAGGAAGCCATTTCTGCCACCTCTGCTTGAATTATGCAGAGGATTTTTTTCCCCTCACTTTTAAGGGCGAAATAGAGGTGGTTGTGCAGCCAGTTTGCTCCTTGCCCCCACGGCTGTGTGGCTGGAGGGGATCCCTCGGCTCAGCCGTCTAGGATGAGGCTGTGCTGGGATTGCTGTCGTGCTTGTTTCTGCTCCATCCCCTCTGGCACCAGGATACTTCCCATAGAAACAGATCAAGGGCAACCAGTCTGAACCTCTAAGGGCATATTTATCCTCTGTGCCCAGATGTTGCTGGGTCCAGGTGCCGGCTGGGTGCTGCTCTGGGAGAAGAGATTCTCACTGATCATGGAATCCCAGGGTGGTTTGGCTTGGAAAGGACCTTAAAATTCATCTTGTTCCAACCCCCCTGCTGTGAGCAGGGACACCTGCTACTAGACCAGGTTGTTCCAAGTCCCATCCAACCTGGCCTTGGACATCCATGAGGCCAGAGCTTGCTCCCTTATCCCTGGCTGTGTCCTCTCTTTCCCCTCCCCTGCCTTCTCCATACCTCCCCCTGCCATCCTCTTCTTTTTCCTCACTTTGCTCCCTATTTATTTCAAGATTTCCCTTGTCCCCCCCTGTCCCTACTTCACCCCGTGGGGATATATCCCAGCCCCACATCTGGGAACACGCCAGCAGAGAGCAGGATGGCACACGGGCTGTTTGCAGAGCTAAAGGACAAATGGGACCGAGGACAGCCAGTCCGTGAGACAAGGAACCTTTGCTCCACGAGGCGATGAAAAGCAGCAGAATTGGAAATTATTTTATTTCAATTAGATTTTAATTAGCTGCTGTCTCCCAGCCGCTGGATCAGTCAGCAAGTAATTGAAAAGCAACAATATTTGCATGTGGTGCCTGGAAGAAAAGCTGTGTCTGATCTGTGGCAGGGAGGCTTTGGGGAGATAATTCCCAAGGTCAGCTGCTCCTCAGTGGTAGTTCAGCGTGGACAAGTTTCTTGAAAATAACCCACTGTAGCCTCACACTAATTTTACAGTAAATTAATGCCAAGCCGGCATTTGTATGGATTTAATTAGCAGGCAACACAAACTTTTATAAACCTTTTGCAGTGGCAATTTAAACCTGATTGCGAAGTTATTAAAGGCAGCCATGGCAGGCTGCTTCCAGGAGTCTGCAGGGACCTAAGGCAGGGGGGCTACACGCTGTGTTGGTGCTGCTGGAGCTTTTCATGCCACGGAAAAACAGCAGAAACCCCGCTGGCTCGCTGGGGATGTGCAAGGCTCAACCAGAAGAGTGTCAGGGTGCACCACCTACCTGGCATTCGCTCTGTGGTTGGAGCAGAGCCTCGCTGGTCATTCCTCCTGCATTCCCCAGCAGGCTGCATCCTTCTGGGAGACCTGTTGGCTCCCAAATCTCCCCCAAGTTGCTGTTCTGCCCTTTTCCAGGTGGTTGCTGCGTGGTTTTTACAGTAGCTACAGATAGCGGGGAGGCGGCGCAGCCCGTAAAAGCCACTGCTGTCCCCTCAGCACAGGCAGGGCTGTGGCAGTGCCGTGTCGCGTGGTCCCTGAAGAGAGCTGCTGGGAATCACGAGATCATGAGTTTCACAGCACATGTCTGGAGCTGGTGTCACAGATAATTAAAATAAGCAGGTTAGGAGCCCCGCTTGGGCGCGTGGATTACAGCTCCCGTATTGCAGGGTGGGCATGGGTGGCTTGAAGCACGGAGGAAATAGCCCTGCAGCACTTGGACAGGCTGGATGGCTGTGCTAGGGATATTAAAAATATTTATACAGTCTGGAACGATGGGAGTTCTTTTGAAACGCCTGCAGAATGAGGTCATTTCTTATTTTGCAAATAATTGCGTTTAAAATCTACCTATATGTCTATATGTATGTGTGTACATCTAAGGGAAGACGCAATCCTTGGCAGAGCAGGTTTAATTGCCAACCTGCCTGTGTAAGAAATGGGCAATAGCAGCTTTTAATGCCGATTGTGCCGAGTGCAGGACACCTCAGCAATCAGGCCGCTCCTGTCCGCCATGCTTCCCTCCTCCCATGCTGGAGGACAATGGCGAGTCATTAACGAGCTGTAATGGGAAAAGCCGTATCTAATGATTACATTCTCTTAGCGAGGCCGGGCGGGTGAATAACCACCGGGGTACTTTTTCTTCCCTTTTCTCCTCGCTAATAGCCTTGCTGGAGCCGCTGAAGCCTGGCCCAGCTGCCGGGCCACTGACTGCTCTGCTTGGCTCCGGGTGCGGGTGATTGAGTGCCCAGCCCTGTTCTGCTGTCTGTTGCACTGTGTAGATCTGGAGTCGCTCCACGGGCTTGCATTTGTCTGACATAAATGGGAGCAGAGCCTGGCCTGCTTCAGCTCCTTTCCCTGGTAGCTGGAGGAGAGCTCTGATTAATGATTGATTGCCGGTATTAATTTGCCGCGTGTAAGAGGTGTCCAAGGACAAGGCTGAAATGGCTCTTGCGTATCCAAGGGGAGTCAGGAAGAGCTGACGGCTTCAAGGGGAGCTGTGTGCTGGCAGACACCCTCCCTGGAGTGGCTGAGGAGCAGGAGCCCCTTTGGGAAGGTTTTGAAGTGGCTGGTTAGTCGCTGTGAAGTTATTCTCTCCTTAGCTGCTCTGTGCCTGTACCCACTGCAGGTCCCTGGAGACACAGCCCGGTTTTCGGAGGTGCTGTGCTGGTATTTTTCCACAGAGGTAGAAACTACTGGGTGTCCAGCATCTTTAATGTGGGAATGAGATGTTCAAGGGAAACTCTGAAACTCCAGGTGTGCTGGTCGTGCACAGGATGAAGATGGGATGCTGGCATCCTTGCAGAAGCAGTTTTTTGAGGTATTGGTCAGAAGGAGCCCAGCTTTTAGGCGCTCTGGTCTTTGAAAAAGTGGCTGCAGCAACCCAGACCCTTCCCATTCCTGATTCCCTGGTCCCTGCTGTAAACCTGGATCAGGGCAAGGTGCGAAAGAGAAGGGAAGAGTGCTAAAAAAGTCACGAACGCAAAAGTAGATGATCAGAGAGATATTTCTAGATGGATGTGGGTAGGAAAATGAGTGGAGAATGCTATTTGCATCTTGCAATTAAAATAAATCTGAACAGGAGAGGGGCTGGCAGTGCTGAGTCTGTTGATGTGTCTGATGAAGCAAAGCTGATTCACCTGCAGGCTGACACAGCTGTGTCAATGTGCCGGCACACCCCGGCTCCTGCCTGCCCCTGAGTCAGCCCCGGTGGGGCCCGGCCTCACCTGGGAGCTGGGAAAGCTCCTGCCTCCCCTTTGACTGGAGATGGTTCCGTGCTGGGCTCTGGCTGCCAGGCAAAGGAGCAGCACCCACCGGGCGGGACGTGGGCACCGTTGCCTGTATAAGCATTTCAATTGCCACTCATTGCTTTGTTTTGCAGGACTGGGGAATGTGTGCAGAGAAGTGGGAGAAAGGAAGGCCGGGGATGTGACTTTTTGAGTGTAATTGCAGCGATTTAGCCATTTGCAGCTGGGAGCACGAGTGAGTTGGCAGGCAGGGGTCTAATGCTGGGGAGCAGCGGTGGTGCTGCCGTTTGGGGTTGAAAGGGGGGATGACAACCCTCAGCCTGGGGAGCAGAGAATTCTCCTGCACCCCCCGCAAGCTCTAAAAATAACCACTGGTAATCAAGCTCCTGCCGCTCGCCTTTGTGTCTCCCTTGTTGCTGGTGCTCATCAGGCCCTCAGGTATAAATAGCTGAGCTCCTGACAAAGCCACTCGCTCTTGTTTTGATGTCCTGAATGCTGTGGTGGTGCTCAGTGTGGTCACACAGACCCTGGGACGGCACACGGCTGGAGAACCAGCTCTGACACAGACCCTCCAGGGAGGGTGGGCTTGGGCACCCACTCACAGGGCGCTCCATGGGAAGAGTGCGGGGCTGGAAGGAGATACAGCTGTGTGCACGGAGAGAGCTGGGCTTGGTGTTGCTTTTTGGAGTTTTTCTGTTGCCCAAGATAGAAATGACTGCTTGGTCTGTTGGATATCACAAAATCGTAGAGCTGTTTGGGTTGACACTCTGTGGATCATCTCGTTCCACCCTCTGCCATGGGCAGGGACACTTCCCCTAGCCCAGGTTGCTCCCAGCCCTGTCCAACCTGGCCTTGGACACTGCCAGGGATGGGGCAGCCACAGCTGCTCTGGCCATCTTGTGCTGAAGCCTCACCACCCTCACAGGGAGGAATTTCTTTTTAGTAACTAATCTAAACCTTCCCTCTTTCAGTTTAAAGCCATTAGTTTCTGTATCCGTCCCCACCCCATGTCCTTCCCCACCCACTCCATGTCCTTCAGGCTCGGGGGCTTCAGCCCCTCGTGTAACCCTCAGAGTGGCAGGAGAGGGAAGGGGCAGATCTGCAGATCAACTCCTCTCCCTGTGGAGCAGAGCTGGGCATTTGTGGAGCCAAGCAGAGCTCCTGGAAAACCTCTGAGTGCCGCCTGTGGGACCTGAAGGAAGAGAGGGAGATGCGATCTCGTTTTTTTTCCAATATGTCAGAAGTTGTTATAGAAAAGAGACCGATCGATTGCTCTCCGTGTCCACTGCTAGACAGAACAGGAAGGAATCAGATTAATTTGCAGTAGGGAAGATCAAGGTTAGATATTTGGGAACAGCAGTCTGGTGCGAGCATTGGGAAGCGCAGGGAGGGGATGGGGAGAGGGGTGTGTCTCGTGAGTGGGGGGCTCTGGGAGAAAATAGGTGGGAATGGGATGGGGACAGCTGGTGCTGCTCCGTGCTGCAGTCTGGGACAATCTGTAGGTGGTGGCTTCCTGCTGTGACGTTGTCCCTGCGCGCCAGATGCGGGGACAGTGGCGGGGGCTGCAGGGACACAATGCTTATTAAGCAATTACTGGGGGAAGCAGAGAGGTGTCTCCAAACTGGCTGCTCTGCAGCTTTCCTGTGCAAACTGTCTCGCTGAAATCCAAATGTCATCCGTCATCAGCAGCTGAACAGCCTCTCCGAAACCTCTGAGTGGGACGTATGCACTGGTTCATTACAGCTGTCATCCTGCTGGTGCTTGGGTTTATTTGTGGTGGTGGGGTTGTTCACAGAGAGCCTCTGCTGTGCTTTTTGGACATGAACACTGGCTCCGGGGGCTGGGAGATGGAAGAACTTCCATCTGCTTGCTCCGAGGGGAAAGGCTGTGTCAGCACCCACCCCGGTTTCCTGAAACCCTGCAGGGATAGAGTCAGAGAATTGATTTAGGTTGGAAATAACCTTTTAAGACCATTAAGTCCAACTGTTAGCCCAGGACTGCCAAGCCCACCACTAATCCATGTCCCTGAGTGCCACATCTCCACATCTTTTAAATCCTTATAGGGCTGGTGACTCCACAACTGCCCTGGCAGCCTGTGCCAGGGCTTGACATCCCTTTTGGTGAAGAAATTGTTCCTAATATCTAATCTAACCCCTCTGGTGTTGCCCTGTAAGCAAAGGCAGCAGCCTCCATTGCATCCTCCCTGCTCAATTTCTGCAAGGACTTGGAGAAATGGGACCTTGGCAGAAGGGTTTGAAGGGGATGGGATGAGGAGGAGCAGGGTGGGTTTCCAAAGCTGCAGTCCTTATGGGAGATGTGGCTTGACTTTCTCCCCTGGCCAGTGGTGGTTTGGAACACACTGGCATCCCTCCTGTGTCCCCTGGGGTAGATGTCCAGCTTAGAGCTTCCTCCACTAGCCAGAACTTCTTTTGCTTCCAGGAGGGAATTTCTCGAGACATTCCTGGGGAGCACGGAGCTCAGCATCCCCCTGTCCTGAGAAACTTGCCCCAAATCTTCCCCCACACTCTGTTGCAGGGTTAAAACAGGGTTAAAACCAGTTTTAGAAACTCTCTTCTCCAGTGCAGTCAGAGAGGGGATCAAGTGTGGAGCCAGGAAAGAGGAAACCTAATGGGAAGGTAATTAAAGGACATGACAGGGATAGATGGATGAATGGAGCGGAGGGAGGATGTGGAGGGGCTATAGAAACACATTAATACATGTATGAGGAAGGGAGAGATGGACGACAAGATTAATTTACGATCGTTCCTGTCTATTATTATTCTGAGTCAGACACTCAGATCACATTTGGAAAGTCTCCAAACCTGCCCCGGTGCCGTGAGGTTAATACAAGGCCAATGGCTCCGTGGGAGCCCCTGGGCTCGGAGCCGGATTAGGCAAACGCCAGCTGAAACCTAAGGTGGGCAGACAGGGGGGTGAGAGATAAGAGGGTGAGCAGAGGGGTTAGAGGGCTTCGTGGCTGGGATTAGTGGGTGATGATACGGGCTGGCACCAGCTCGGGGTCACCAGAGGAGCGTTATCATCCGGGACGGAGCAGCGGAGAAGCCCAGACTCACTCTAAGAGGGAGAAAGTAGAGCCTTGATGTTTGTGTGACAGGATGAGGTGAGCTTGTGCTTGGTTGTACTCCCTGCTCCCTGGGCTGGCTGGATTGGAGTGCTGCATCTCAAATCCCTCTCTGTCCCAGAGGTGCTTCAGCAGCTGGTGGCAAGTAGGGGTTTTGGAAATCCTTGCTGCTCAGGCGCTACTGACCTCCTGCTTGGGGTTTTTAAAAGTCTTGGCTGATTCTCAGGAGCTGGGGAGCAGTGGAGGGCTTTGTAGGATGTGGATCCTGAGTTCTGACCCCCGGGAGAGGTTGTTTGCTGCTTGCTGTAGCTCAGGAGCAGGAGGTGCAGTGGTGCCCAAGCAGTGATACAGCACATTCCTGGCTTCCCTCTGTGCTGGTTCCGTGCCATGGAATGGCCCTTCCTCCTTGCCAGGGTTAAACAAGCACAGCTTCACGCCTTGCCCCTGGGCTCAGAGGGGATCTGCAGCCCTGTGATCCACGGGGGGAGCTCAGCAGCTCCGGAAAGAGGAGCAGTACTTCACAACTGGGGTGAGCCTGGAGACTCGTTGGAAACTGCAATCATCAGATGTGCTCCTCCTTGGAAACCTTCTGAGCGTTTTCCTTCCCCCTCACTCTGCGTCTGAAGTGCAGCTCTTGGCTTTGGCTCCGCAGGCTGGGTGGGCTGAGATGGATTTCCCTTTCAAATCCTACAGACGGGGCAAAGAGAACCCCGACGAGCTGGAGCAAGGGTGCTCAGGCAGGGAAGGGAATTGGGAAGGACGAGGGCGCATCGCCGTTTGTTTATTCCTTGCTGTAATAATCGGCTGATTAAGTTGCATTTTTATTTGGTTTCAGTGGCAATCAGATTGAGAGCTGTAATATCCACTCACACCTCGTAATTACCATTAATTTTTCTCTCCTCTTGCGAGGCAGGGCTGGGGTTGGCAGAGGCAGCCGGGAGCGGGGATCCCAGCACTTGGCATATTGATGAGCCGAGGTGGTGCCCGCTCCTTGGCCGGGGGCCGAGACGGAGGAATTGCAGAGCAGGGAGAAGGGGTGAGGAACGGGGGAAAATCCACCTTAAATCCCAGACAAAGGCAAACCCGGCAAAGTGTCGGAGTCAGCACAACAGGCTGTGTGAGTCTAATTACCATAACGATGTGAAAGAGCCCAATCAGCAATCTGGGGCTAATCTTTCATGTATTACAGGTCTCTCTTTCGGAGCGCTCCACAGCTAAATGCATTTTTAATGAAGATATTCCTAGACTTGCAGATAATTTCCCACTCTTTACAAGGAGGGTATCAGAGCTCATTAAGTGGGTTGTTCTTCTTTTTATATATATATATATATGTTTCTGTGTGTGTGTGTATATATATATATAGATATATATCCCAGTTGTTCACAAGGCCAACGTCAGTGCTGGCGGCAGGAAAGGGAAGACATTCCCTGCCACAGGGAAGGAGGGATGTGGTGGGAGGACCGGCTCTCACCAGCAAAGTTTGCTCTCTGCATCTCCCGTGGGTTTGCGTGCTTTCCCCCCTCCCTGGTGCAGCCAGATAATCAAATATAATAAAAAAATAGCGAGAGTGGGGATTGGGGTGCTCGGGGCAGGATGGGTTGAGGTGAGGCCAAAGCCTCTGCAGTTATTGCAGCCTCAGCTATGGCTGTTGAGGGACTGTAATCATATTATTGCTCCGATGGTGATTTCTCCTATCGCTTCCTAAAGTGCTGTCAGATGAAATCTGGCTGGAAATTAAGGGAGAAGCTGTGGCTGGCCTGCAGAGGATGAGATATTTGGGGAGGGAGAGGGGCTGTCTCCTCCCGCTCCCCAGGATCTCAGCAGATGCTTTCATGGGGAGCAGGGAAAAGAAAACAGGGAGATTGCCTTTAAAGCCTCAGACAGCTGGCTCCTGACAGGAGGAGAAGGCAGAGGGTGTGTTTCCAATTATCTCTGTAGATGGGGCCAAATCCCTGGAGGGGATGAGGAACCGTAAGTCAAAATGAGATCGAGGAATTGCCGGAGAGAAACTGGAGCGATGACGGGTCTCGTCCGAGAGCGGCCGTGTGGGGAACGTCACGGTGCTCAATTATAACCTGCCCGAAGGGAAAAGACTTTGAACTCGAGGGAAGAAGCACTTGCTGTGAGCCTGCGAGCGGGAGGGTGTCTGAAGTGTCTCTGATGCCATCGGATCGCTGGGTTTTCTCCTGGGCTGTGCATTGCCAAGTCTTTATTTGAGCCTCGGCAGTAGTGCTGGGGGCTCCTTCCCTCTTGGGATTTAGCTTGTAAACCTAAAAATTGAAAGGCCTCTGCAGCATGGAAGTCTTTGAGTGCGCTCTGGAGTTGGGCTGGAGCAGAGACGTGTTGGGTCTGATCCCGCGCTTTCGGGCATGAGCCTTGCAGGAGCTCGCTTTGTGGCTGAGCCAGACTTGCCTCTTAGGTCTGGATGCTTGCTTTTGGTGGCCAAATTTCCCGCTCTTCTGGCACCTCCTTCCAGCTTGCAGGGAAGTTTGGGTTCTGTTTGGGCTCATTTCTGGCCTTGTTCCTTCTTGCTATTGGGATTACAACCATGTTGAGGAGGCTGGGGGAGATGAGGGATAAAAAGCTTCATTTAAAGGCAGGACCAGAGATTTCTGGAGAAATGCCCTGGTGAGGGTGCTGGGAGCAGCTGCTGGTGCATCCTGAGGGAATTGCTTCCTTCCTCAGCCTGTCCCAAGGGCATCCAGCAGGAGACTGTGGGTGGCAAGGGGTTAAGGAGGCAGAGCAGCGAGAGGAGGACAGCAGAAATTTGCAGGGATGATAAACACCACCAAGGATGATTTTCTCTCCACGGAACAGCCCATTGATCTGTGATTAGAGGAGCTGAAGCTTTTACAGTCCATCAGGTAGGAAATCACATCATTGCGGGTTCAGAGGTCGGAGAAGTCGGGGAGAGCGTGAGGAGAGGGAAGAGCTGACTGAGCCTCCAAGGGGCTTGGAAAGGCAGGGAGGTTGTATGGATCAAAGCTTTGAGGGTCCTCAAAACAGCCAAGGGTCTTTGGCTGCCCAGGTTGGGACAATTGAGACTTTCCTGGCTTGGGCACTGAGAATTGTTCTGGTGTCTTTTGTGCTTGGGGTGGCCAGACCAGGTCTGAAGTCACAGCTGTGACCTCAAGATGGTTTCTCCTTCTGGTCCTAGAGGTGCTGCTGCTGGACTGGGTGTTAAATGCCGTGAAAGGCTGAGGTTTGTCCTGGGAAAAGGCATGTGAAAATATCACCCCAGTCCTTTTGCTGATGGGGCTGTGCTCTCTGGCCCCAGAAACACCTGCTTCAAGAAATCCTTCCCAGTTCATTCCTCCACTTGGAGATGCTCCTCGAGCTGGAGTCCTTTAAGCACTGAAATTTCACTGGGCCTGGGCTAAAAATAGCTCGTGGAGCTGGTGCTCGTAATGCTGTGCTTTGATACTGAGCTAAGGAGTGAATAGATTATGTGTGTGCCTTGGTGCCTGCTGTAAATAACTGGCTGCTGGAGCCAGGTGGGTATTATGGATTAATTCAGTAATTGGTCCACCTGGAGCATCTCCTTACAATATCAGTTTTTCTATGTACCTCTTCATATCTTGAAAGGAGCTCTAGGAAGATGCACGCTCATAACGAGAAGAGGAAAACTAGGGAGAGCTTGTTTAGCAAGAGGATGGAGAGGAAGGTCAGGAGATGAGCCATCAGGTAGGCTGGTAAAGGGTTACTCTCAGGCAGATCGATCACGTGTAATTTGGCCTTGCTCTGAGAGAAAAAGGAATAACAAAGGTAGGGCAGATTAAATAGAAGACAAAGGGAGAGCGTGTGATTACAGCCTCTTCTGTCCTGCTTTTCCCTCCTCTGTGACGGCAGCTGTACCACTCATTTTCTGCCTGTTATTTTGCCTCTGGCCTCAGCCCTGTGGCTTCTCAGCGGGGTGTTTTAAAAATATGGTATGATTCCTTTGCCTTCTATGTTTGGAGACCCATAGCAGGCACTGACCTTTCAAGTCTCTTCGTGATTAAAGCTCTTATTAATTTCCTGTGGGGCTGCAGACACTCTGAGGCAGTAAAGTGTTGGGAGTTCATTAACATGTGGGGCTTTAATTAGTCGGCAAGAAATCCCTCTCTGTCCTGGTTTGACCAAGGAAAAATGAGGAAGGATGGTTTAAAAAAAAAAAAAAAGAAAAAGAGAGAGAAAACGATGTTGAAGTAAAAATAGTCACAGCAAACATCTTCACAGTAGGAACAGATTTCAAGGCTCACGATCTATTTATCAGGCACTTTAGACCTGTGTGCATGTTCCCCATACAAACCATCAGCCGTGGCTCTTCACAGACAGACGTGGGGACAATCGTCCCACTGGCACCCAGAGCAGTAAATAATAGTGGCAGGAAGGGAATGAGCAGAAGGGTTTGAAAAACAAGCCAAGTGAGCCCATGCAGCAGTGTCTGCACAGCCTGGTGCTGCCGTAGGCAGTGCTGCCTGTTCCATTCTCCCAAATTTCACTGCAGGTACACAAGGATTGCTGGAAAACCAGGTGCAACGAGCTTTGCTGTGATGGGGCTCCATCCTTCTGCCTTTTCAGTAGTGGCACTGTGCTGGCAGCACCCTGTTGGAGGAGATTTAGGGGGAGCAGAGCCCGGTGTCGGGCACAGCAGCAGGGCAGAGGTGCTCCAGCCGTGGGAATGCGCCATCAACACGTGGTCCTGGTATTTATTTAAACCTTGGCTGGAATGATGTATGTTTGATTGCCCGGTTGATCTATTTGTGACAAGTGTTAAAACACATGTGCATTGATTTTCTTTGAGGAGCGTATTTCTAAGGGTAATTTAATAGTGGTGTTGAGCATAGCTCTTACTGGCCAGGGAAGAGGCGGAGGGAGGGAAGGGGGGATTAGATGAAGAAGAGAGAGACGCTAATGGCGTTTTCACAATGCAATTGCTTAGGTCAGTGAAAAGCTGTCACAGTTTAATGCACTCGCTTGTTGGGGATGTTATCATATACAGGATTAAGCCATTCCAAAACATGAAAACAAGAGCAGCTTGTTAGCGAGGGAAGCTGTTAAAGAGCTGCTGTTGCAAAGTTATGATCTCTGTGTGGAGGGAGTTACGTTGTGCCTCTCCTGCTGCCAAGACTGCAGGGATGCTCTTGTCTTCTGGGACCAGCTGGTCTCCATCTCCCCTTTTCCTGGAGGAGGTGTTCCTTGGCATTTGATCCTGCGTCCTGAAAGCTCGTTAGGGGATAGGCACGGGAAGGCTAGAGGCTTGGTGAGGGTAAATCCCTGTGCACCTCTTGGCTCCAGGCTGAGCTGTTTGAACGTGCCGTGGTGTGATGACCAACAGCAGCAATCCAGTCTGGGGCTCTCTGGGCGTGTTCCCATCCGCCAGGGACAGCGAGTCCAATACCCACACTCCATCATCTCAGAGCCCCAGCAGATTTGCTTTTTGACTCCTCTGGAGGGGTAAAAGATTTTCTGCCAGCCCAGGCTGAGGTCTAAGAGTCAAGCTGGGCTTTTCTGGGTGAAATACTGTCCTTGTTCATATCCATGCAGCCTTCTTGTCTCTTGTGAGGTCGCAGAACCAGTACTTGGATGGCAGTAACAGCGTTCATCACACGGCACTCGGGGGAGGCTCCGCTCCCTCCCTCCTGGCTGACTCCGCACGGCTGCCAGGAGCAGAAAGCATTGAGAACTTGTCTGTGTCACCCAAAATCTCCAGCTCTGGGTATGTGTGGGGAGCTGCTTTGTGGGATAGGATGGAAAGGCTGTGCCATCCTCCCGTTGCCGCTTTTCACAGCGAGTTGTATTTTAGTCTCTCCCTGTGCTGGCGTGTGAGCTCCTCTCCACCATATGTAATATTTAGTTCTCCATCCAGTCTACTTTCGAATGTTGAAAACAACGGAGCATCTCCTCCTTCCTCCTGGGAGATGGTTGCACAGCCCTGTAGATCTTGGCATCAAGAACTTTTTTTGTATATGTACTTGACCTAAATTCTCCCTCTCGCAAATGAACACAGTTTTCACCCTCTGGCAATATCCCCTCTCCCAATATCCCTCTTCTTTAGAGTGTTCGCACTTGAAATACTGATGGTTGCAATAATACGGGTACCTTTATATGTATTTTAACCAGGCTATAAATCCTGCTGGTTGACAAGGTTATTGTTATCTGGCTTCTGCCATGACCCGCTGTTAAAATACATGACATAAATTACACAGAACATATCATACAAGCCATTTTTCCTCGTATGAAGCCTGATAAATATTAATGGCCCATTGCTGTAGCTTTGTTCTGTGGTAGGATTGGAGTCAATGAGGTTGATCCGAGGCACAATAATTGCTGGTGGACATGGACCCCAGGCAGCGCTGAATTAGCTGTCTCTCCAAGCACTATGCACTTCTGGAGCTCTGAATTGTGTCTCCAGGGGGTTTATTTTGGCCTCTGCTTTTTCAAATTCTGTATCATAGAGGGAAGACTCAGGTTGGATGAGATACGTCTTCCCAAAACTCTTCCTGTGCTGATTTGTCCTCCCTTGGGTCGTCTATAATATTAAATACTTGCATTCATCCTTGCCACAGATGGCAAGGCAGCAGTGTGGATGTCACCTCTGTCCCCAGGCCCGCGTCACTGCTCATCCCTCACGCCCTTGGGACCCATTGCCCACACCTCCCCTTATCTCCCCAGCCGGAATTTTCTGTGCCTGCCAACTGTAAATGGCATTTTATCCGCTGGAAATGTGAGTCCGGTCAGTGGCGTCGGCTCCGTCACGCTTATCAGAAGTGCATTATCAGGTGGGGATTAGACAGAACCTCGTGCTCCTGTTGCTGTCTATGCCAGGCGAATAATGAATAATGAAAATTCCCGGGACCAGAGACAAACACACTTGACAGGCAGGGAAGCGCCCGCGCTGCCTTTCACTCACTTTAATGTGACAAACGTGGCTCCTTCAGAAATCTTTCCACTCCATTCACCATGGCTTTTTTTTCCCTTTTTTTTCCCCTCCTGCTGCTGCCTCCCTACTCTCCCAGCCCGTGAGCCCCTGTGCCATGGAGGAGGATTCAGGAGGTCACTCCCACCTTGACTTCCAGCCTCACGGAGCCTGCTTTGTGTTCACACACGGATGCTGTGTGGTTTGGGTCCTCACCTGCTCTGAACTTTGCTATTGCAGCATCTCTCCCCTGTTGTTAGCAGAGCTTTCACGGGAGGACAGAGCATGGCAGAGACATTGCTCTGCTTACACAACCCTCACTTCCATGGCCACAGTGAGTTTGGTGGGGATGGGAGCAAAGGGACTGTGTCTCCCAGGGTATCAGTCCTGCATCCTTCAGTGCTGACCCTCCCCAGCCCTTATGGTCTGGCTCCCTGCTCCCCCAGGCACTCCAGACCTGTCCAAGCCTTGTTCTGCACTGCAGATACCCTGGTTAACTCGAGTCCTTGCCCTTTTCTCAGGGTCAGTGGATGCTTGCTTTTATTCTCTCTTGTACCATCACCAACATCTTGTGCCTGCCCTTCCTGAGTGAACACGCACTTCCCTGGGGCTGACCAGCCACTCCTGACTTTTGAAGTGTGTAACGCAGGAGGGCTGAGCTCTTTGTCACAGTCGGTGTAGGAACGGGAGCAGCAGGTCCTGCTGCAGCATTCCTGGGCTCAGAGAGAGGTTTCCTGCCAGGGCTGTCCTCCGTGTGCCTCGTGTCTGCCTGTTCTCTGCGTTCCCCCACGCAGGGGCAGCAGGATGTGGGTTCCATAGTGATGCTCACACTGGTGCAGGTGGCTGTGAACGAGCTCCGGTTCTCCCAAGTCCCTGGATGCTCTGGAGCTTTCTCCAGGGTGCTGTGGCTGAGTGGGGCACTGCTCAGAGAGGATGGAGCCGAGGAGAAGGGGTTTGTTGCTGACCAGGTATGGGATTTCTCCCAGGACTCAGGCCTGGCCTGCCTCTTGTCTCACGTAAATCAGCCGTGGCGATGCCATCTGTAAAGGCTGTCTACACAAGACACGACTCCAGCATGGGAGTTTTTTTCCTGCAGTTGTCATCTAGAAGCAGGCAATAAATTTTATGGACCAGGGTTTATTGAGCACAGAGGATGAGGAATTGAGCTGCCTGGCTTGAATCTGAAGCTGATGTTCTGGAGGGAACAAGCGCTTTCAGACGAATGCTTCGATCACTCACTGCCCACTTTCCAGAGGAAGTCAAATGACCCTGTCCCATCTCGGCATTTCCTGGGGGAGTGGAGCCCTGGTGCCAGCCATCCCCTGCCTTTGCCCTGCCTATCAGGGATGGCATCTGTCTCGTTCCCAGCCTCCCTCTTTAAAAAGCATCCAGGCTGCTGCTGGGAGGGCACCTTGGCTCGGCACCGGCGGTGACGGTCCCTCCTGACGCAGTCTTCTTGGCCGCGTTACACCGGCTCCGTGACTCCAGCTCTTCCTCCCATCCACCCGGCAGGGAGGGAAGGAGCTGTGAGCCCGCCTCACATCTGCTGCTCAGTGTGAGCCTTTGCCAGCAAGATTCCTGCTAATTAATGTCAAACTTATTTTAGCAAATAATGCACATTATATCGTCCTGGGGAAGGGGCTGGTGCCAGCAGCGATGGCGATGGCTCCAGAGGAGATGCAGCTCCAAAGCCCTGGGATTTGGGCATGAGGTCAGAATGTGCTGGGAGTGTGGGCATGGGGTTTGCTCCACGCATGAAAACGCTCCTGGAGTTTCATGTCTTGGACTCTTGGCCAGTCATGGAGTTATAGAATCATAGAATGGCCTGGATTGGAAGGGATATTAAAGATCAAGTTCCAACCCCATGGAACGGGCAGGGACATCTTCCTCTATCCCCGGATGCTGCAAGCTGTCCAACCTGGCCTTGGACACTTCCAGGGATGGGGCATCCACAGCTTCTCTGGGCACCCTGTGCCAGGGCCTCGCCACCCTCACAGGGAAGAGTTTTTTTCCCTATATCTAATCTAAACCTACTCGCTGTCAGTGTGAAGCCATTTCCCTTTGTCCTGTCACTCTGTGCTCTTGTAAAAGTCCTTCTCCATCTTTCGTGTTGACTCCCTTCAGTCCTGGCCATATTTCCACCCTTGTGAAGCCAGTTTGTGCCAGCGGCTCGAGCAAGAACAGATGGGAGTTTTGGAGGCCCCTCATACACACAGGTTGTGCTCCTTCGGCCTTTTCTGCAGCAAGAGGTTTTTTGCTGTTCTCTTCAAGCATGTGGTAATCTTCATGTTGGGAAGATTCTTCATGTAGGGAAGCTGGAGGAAGAGGCAGAGCGAGCCCCGGTCCTCTCCTCCCTCCCCCAGTGCTGCGATATTTGGTAGTTGATGCTTGTGGGGGGATTTGCCAGAGCACACCTTGCTGACTGCTGCCCCGATTCCCCGACCATCCCAGAGCAGAGATGAGCTGGTGATTTATTGTTCGTGCTAGGAAAAGAGAACTCCATCTCTGGTGATGCTCGCAGGGTCACTTCTGCGAGCTGAGACAGCTCATCTGTTTTAGCAGAGCCAGTATTTCAAAGATTGCCACTGTTAGCTGTCCATTATCATCCCCATTTTTCATACGAGTCAACTGAGGCACGGTGAGAAAACAAGAACAGTAGATAACAAGAAGCCAAAAAATAGCCAGAAGTCCTGGCACCAAGCCCTGGGATTGAACTGTTTTGACTGTGGTGCCTCTTTGAAGGCATCTGAGGGGACCTCCTTTCTCCTTGTCCTGTGTCGAGGCTGTTGGTGCTGGGCTGTGCCTTCACTGCAGTCGAGATTTGGTTTCATGCGTCAGGTTTTTGGGTGAGTGAGTTCCTCCTGTAGTTCTAATAGCACGTTATAGAATCAGAATGGTTTGTGTTGGAAGGGACCTCAAAACACATCTTGTCCCACCCCTGTCGTGGACAGGGACATCTTCCATTATCCTAGGGTACCCCAAGCCCTGTCCAACCTGGCCTTGGACACTGCCAGGGATGGGGCAGCCACAGCTGCTCTGGGCACCCTGAGCCAGGGCGTCCCCACCCTCACTGTTAAGAATTTTTTCCATGTATCAAATCTAAATTCCTGAAATGTCTTTAATGAGATACCTTTAATTCTGGACTCCTTTTCCCTTATGGGACGGTTGCAGATGATGTTAATGACAGTTATTTATTCCCATTAATGGCAGTTTCCATTATTGTGCTATTTTTGTATAAACTGCCCTGAGGGTCATGAGCAAGGCGGGTTGACTGCTCCAGGCAGACCAGTGTGCTGGGATAACCCAGAGGATGTGCTCGGTCTTGTGCTCCAGCTGGAGCCACAGGAAGAGCCCTGGGAAACCTGAAGAAATCTGGGAGTAGAGCTTGGAGGAAAATTTCTTTCCAAGTATCTTTTACCCACCAGAAAAAGGCTGCCTTTGTCAAGAGAGACACTGACGTGGGAAACATCTGTTCTGTGCTAAAAAAAGGGAAAAAGGCGGATAGAGGGAAAAACTCGAGAATGTGATTTCCCCCTCCCCTCTGCTTGTTAAGCAGCAAAATGGAAACAAGAATAATTGTGAGCATATGGGGCAAAAAATAATAAATAGACGAATAAAGTAAAATGATGTTCTGGCTGGGCAGCTGATTTTTTTGGGTTTTGTTTCATTTGTGGATGTCGGAATTGATGTTGTGGGGGGGATATGTTGTCAGTAAAACAGGCAAACAGAGATCAGTCAGATGAAATTAATTGTGATGCTGAACACACAGGAGGCTGAACATGGAAACAACATTGCGTTCATGGGAGCTGAGCTCTGAGCCTGGGCTGAAAGAGGGGTGGCACTTGTAACCTGCTTGGCTTGGTTGTCCATGCAACCCGAAATCATCCCCGTTGTGTTAATGGAGCCTGTCCTAACCTGCTGTGGTCCTCTGGGAGGAGGGGGCGACCAGGGAGCAGCCGGTGGTTGGAGGCTCGCGTGCGAGAGGAGCACTAGACTGGAGTACTCTCAGCAGATGCCAGCGCTGAACTTTCTGCCTCACTTGAAGCGAGCCGTGTTATTTCTCCTCAGCCTGGAGGAGGGGCTGAGTGAAGGCAGGAGCGGAGCTGCGATCCCGCCTAAGTGATAGCACGTCAGGCGGAAATTAAACACTGCTCCCACTTCTCCCAGCCTGCTGCCTGAGCACTGCCTGGGGATCATCTCCCCCTTGCTTTGCTGAGCTTGTCCTTCCTTGGCAGTGATGCCCCGCTGTGTGTACCCAGCCAGGGACAAGAGTGGTGGTGGCAGTGAGGACAAAGTGTGGTGTTCGATCTGGGGTTTGGTGGGAGCGCTTCCTGCACCTGTTTGTCACTGTCCCTTCTCCCCCTGGCAAAGTGTTTCAGTTGGAGGTGGAACCTGTCCTCACAGCTAGAGAGGACAGGGAATGGGAAACAGCTCAAATCCAGCAGGAAGCAGGTATGACGTGGTGGACCTCCTGAATTCCAGCACGGCAGTGACAGCCAGTAGAGAGATGGCCTTTGCCAACCGGGAGCTCTGTCACCTCTAACCCGTGTGCCAACCCTGTGACCCATCCGTCCTGTCACACAAGCGTGTGTCCACCCCTGGTGATGGCTGTTCCTCAGGTGTCCTTGAAGGAGCAGAAGGCACCAGGGGCATTGGAGGGCCCAGGACACGGTGCCTGTGTGAAGGATGGCCATGGTACGATGTCCTGAGTGCACCGAGGGCACGCAGGCACTGTGCTGGCCCGGGGTCCGTGTGTCCTGCACGGTGCAGGTGTAGCTCATGAAGGTGGGGTGCAGGGCACTGCCCAGCTCCCTTGCCCTTTGATCCAGGTCTCCAAAAACCAAGGAACAGGATCAGTTTCCCCTCAGTCTTTGCCATCCCCCAGGCGAGCTCTCCTCCCCAAAACCTCCACGCTCCAAGTCCCAGCTCCTGGCTTTGCAAAGCTTCTTGTTGGGATTAGGGGTTGGGATTCTTTCCCTTCCTGAGGGCTGGAAACTTGCCTCTGGCTACCTGGTGTGCTTGCCTTTGGATTTGCAACTTCTCCTGCTCATTAGCTCATAAATAATATGGACCAGCAGCGTTCAGTGCTAATTAATTTTGTGAACTGAACCAGGGCGAATGGGGTAATTACCCGTGGCGCGTGCGGGCCGCCAGGTGAGCCCTCCTGCTTTTGCCCTCCTTGTTTACCAGCTCCTCTCTGCTTATTTTAAGAAGCATTTGGTCCCTTCTCCATGTGCAGAAGAAAAGCCATGTGATCCAGCCCAGAGAGAGCGCAGCAGGCACTGAATATTAAATTAAAACACATCCTCGCTTATACACAAAAAAACCCCAAGCTGGAAAGGTTAAGAGCTAACAGAGATCCTCAGAACAGTCTCTGTCTGTTTGGAATGAATTAATCAGACTATTAAACAAATCTTTTAATCTAAAGTGTCCCTTTCATTTCAGTGTTCTTTAAAACAAAGTGACTGGAGTATTGAGGGAAGAGTTTGCCATCACTGTGCTTTATTTGTATGAGGGAGGCGGGTGGTGTGATGATTTTTTTCCCTCCCTGTCTTCCTCTTTTAGAAACAAAAGCAGGGTTAGAAAGAGCACATGAGCTGGGGCTGAATGGGCAGGGAAAAGGCTGGAATTCCCATGGCTCACGAGGTGTTACATCGTGGGCAGAGAGTGGTTTTTTTGTCTTGGGAGGCAGAACAAGCATGGGAAGAGGCAACATCTCAACTGGAGATGAACTCTGTGGAAAGCACGGGGTGTTGGAATCTTGGGATAGCGAGGCTGGAGGAGAGAAGGCAGAGAGCATTCCTGAGGTCTTGGAGCCCAGAACGAACAGGAAAGTTGCTCCTGCAAAGGCTTAGTGGAGTTTATCAGAGAGGGGTCTGGGGAGTCACAGAGGTGCTGGTGGATGCTCAGAGGTCTCAGCTGCAAACTGTGCCACAGGCTTTCCTCAGCCCGAGCATCCTCTGTCGAGGGAAGGGTCTGGGGGAGTGTACGTGTGGCAAAGAGCTCAGAAACCCTGCCTGCTGCCTTGGACAACTCATGGCTGCGAGGCAGCCACTTTCTAAAGTGCTGAGCTGCACTGGGGCCTCTTGAGTTGTGTTTTTAAAGGCATTTGTGAAGGTGGTGGTGCTTTAAGCTTCCCATTCCTGCTGGCTCAGCGGGGAACCACAGCCTTAACGTCCAGCTCTTTGGGGTGGCACTGAAAGCAGCTCAGGACTCCGTGAGGATGCACTCTTCCCCCTGTTCTTTACCCTTCAAACAGTGCTTGATGGCATTTTTAAAGCCATTTCTGGCTTTTTTTTCCCAGCTGGATGTGTGCAGGAAGACCTGACCTAGGAAAGGACCCTCTGAACTGGGCACGGCTGGTCTGTGTGTGTTTCCACCCCACCTCGGTTTGGTCCTTGCACCCAGATATTTGTGAAAATGCTGCTATCACCCTCACATGTGCAGGAAGGCAAGAGGCAGAGAGAAAGGGAAAGATAAACCCAGGCGAAATCAGGCAATCCTGTTGCAAAATCAAATGTATCCTTTTTTTTTTCTTCCCTTATTATTTTTTTCTCCCTTTTTAATACACTCTTCAAAGCTTGCTAAGATTAAGTGCGCGATTTATCTTCGCCAAGTTTGAATTTTAAAAGGAACAGCCAACTGTGTGATCGTATTATTAATATTTATACCTCGTCACAGAATGTTGACAGATTAATTATGCAATATGGTATAAAAATCAGCAGGCAGCGTGGGAGGGCAGTGGCAAAGTTCATGTATTAATAACACAGCGGGGTGGCTCGCACGCTCCCTGTGTGGCTCCCTGTTATCAGCACTGCATCCCGCGCCCGGCAGAGGCACCTTCATCCCACCAGAGGGATGAGGATGCTGACAGCCAGAGGGGAAAGACAAATGGAAAAAAGGCTGAGGAATCCCAGCTCGTTCGTGCTGCTCCAGGAGCCTTTGTGGGGCCGGAGAGCAGGTGTGAGGAGCTGCACAACGCCTCTGGGCCTGAGGAACACTGAGAGGTGGCTTTGTCAGTGGAGGCAAGTTGTGTCTTTGTCTTGGTTTGAAAGACAGGTGTCTGCTTAAGGAGGGCAGGAGCCTCCCTTGGAATGGAAAAAATGCAACTCCCTTCCCTCCGAATTATTATAATTTTGAAATTAAGGGGTTTTCAGGCAAAGATATGGGGAAGAACTAACATNGCAGGAAGGCATTGAGGGGCCCATGAACAGAAGATAGTCCAGAGGGAGGAGGCCGGGAGCACCACCCTGCCTGGTCTCAGCAGTTCATGAAAATGGAAATAGAATATTTTTTGGGGCCTATCTTACACTATAACCTAGGACAGTCTTTCATCCTGTCTCATCCCCCCACCCCACTAATTTGCCCTTCTCTTAAAGAGCAGCATCAGCCTGTCTGCCAAAATTGCTTCTCTCTCACCTGCCCATGGTGGCTGGTGCTGTTCCTCTTCTGAGGTCTAGGCTAGCACCAAGCATGTTGGAGAAAGGTTTAAATTACCTTTAGTGGACAAATAGGAGATGGATGGTTGCACAGGGAGAGGCTTTTCCTTCCCCAAGAAGCCAACTGGGGTCGTTGGGCACAGCATCTGAGAGATTTATGTAGGCAAAAATAGGAAATGAAAATTGTTTGAGCCCCAGGGGTGGGAGCAAAGTCATCTGGGAGCACCCTGGTGGTGTTTGCTGTCCAGCCCTGACTGGAGAATTGAAGTCTGTAGATGTGAGCAGCATCTGTGGAGAGTTGCCTCTCAGGACCTTCTCTGCCAGGTTTCTCCTGGAGATATGCATCCCATGAGCCCGATCCTGCCCCAGGGCCTCTATCCAGAGGCATCCGCTTCGGTGGGATGGATGGACGGATGTTAAATGAAGGTCGGGTGTGTGGATGATTCATCCCAGCCAGCCTGGCTGGACAGCAGAGGTCTGTGGCTGGGGATAAATCCTTCAGCATGGAGCTGATAACATTCGCCATCAGCAGAGCTGCCTGAGCTGCTGTCCCAGCTCAGCTGTCCCCTGCGGTCACCCTCGGTGTGAAGGAAAGCTCGTCCTCCCGAAGCCCTTTGGGGTTGCTATTCCCGTCCCAGCCTCTCTCTGCCTAAGTGCTGCTCGTTTGGGTTTTTTATTAATGAATCTCTTTCCTCAGTGTGTCTCAGGGGGATGTTTGATATGAAACGATTTGCCTGATCCTTCTCATATCATCTCAAGCAGCGTCTGGGTCAGGCTGTGGGGATGTACTTGGGCTGTTAGAGGGTTCTTTATCACAGAAGCCCTGGATTTTAGAAAGGCAGCACAGCACGTCTCTCCCTCCTGCTCTCCTCTTGCATCCCGCTCCTGTTTGGCCCTGGCACAAGCTCTTTCCCAAAAAAACCCATCAGTGTGCAGCCAAGCTATGGGGAACAGCCTTTGGGGAGATGTGCAGAGGCATTTCAAGACAGATATCCCAGTTCCAGTGAGGTGTTTAACCTGCCAGACAACAAAGAAAGTCGTTTAAGGTGGCTTTTGAAAGCCTTTCCAAGGATTTGGCTTCTCAATTTCCATTCAAATGAACTTTCCCTGTTCCCTTGCGTGCAGCTTCCCGACGCCTCTTTTTACAGCCCCGGCCTTTCAATCTTAATTAAAAAAATGGAAGGAACAAAGGCACAATTGAGTGAAGCACTTCAACAAATGGTTGAAGTAACAGATTTTCCTGGCTTTCAGTGCAGGCTTAGAGGCGTTTCAGGACTTTGCTCCATGAAATTGGGGTCCTAAGGCTACTGGTGCAAATCCCTCCAGCTTTTTCACCCCAGAAGCAAGTCCGCATTGATGGGAAAC
Organism: Platysteira castanea; assembly: GCA_013397175.1. NCBI lineage: Eukaryota > Metazoa > Chordata > Aves > Passeriformes > Platysteira > Platysteira castanea. The sequence goes on from VYXC01002074.1 coordinate 525,844, forward strand.
GTTTTGATCCACCTGGAGCAGGTTCTCATCAGAGAAATTTGAGTTATAAAGCGGGTTTTGCCCCATTTTTGTGGGTTTCTTTTCTAACTGAGATGGAAACAAAGGCGGAAGCCTCAGAGTTGTTTAGAAAATGTATTTTTTCTGCTAATGGCAAAGTTGATCTCCTTCCGGATGGCCAGGCAATATTTGTCAGCATTATCTGTCAGCGGCCCTTAAGTGGATGTGAATCTGGAAATGCAAAGGATTGGCTGTCAGTGGATGGAAATTGGGAGCACGGGGTGAGGGGAATGGCGAGGAAAGTCCAAAACGCCAGCGGACAGAGCCGTCCCCTGCAGCTTCCCGACCGGAGCTGGAGCTCCCTCCCAGTCCCCTCCTGCCTTTCCAGATGACAAACGTTGCATAATTGATTTATTCCGGCCGCGCCCCACCTGGCTGTCGGCTGTCCCGTCTCCCCCGAGTGCCTGCAGCCGCTTTCCTGCCCCGCTCGGCCGCTCTCCCACCACGCCAGGACACGGTGCTTGGCAGGGAGCAGATGGACAGCCCATCTTGTGGCCATCAAGCGCAGGAGGCTCAGTGCTGAGCTCTGTGGAGGCTGACGGCTCCCAAGACCCCGGAATGTTGCGAGGAGCAGTGGAGAGAGGGCTGTTTGTCGGTAGGAAGGCTTCTTTTGCTGGCTGAAGGTCCTTTTCCAAGTAGCCCTCAAGGTTGAAGTTGGATGCTCCTTCCAGATGGTCTCCATCTGACACATCTCATTACGGGCTTGAGCTGCCTCGCGTTCCCGGCCTCCCAGTGCCAAGAATAACAAGGAATGGAAGCCAGCAACAGCGATGGCTGCTGTTAGAAGGGCATAAGATGATTTAAGGGTCAAGACAAGACCATATGGCCCATCAAGGTCCCGTCGTAACAACCCGGAGGAATATAAAACACCTTGTGTTAGATCACCCTTCCTGCTTCCTCTCAAGGCTGTTTGCTGTAACCTTTGTGAGAGCAGTTGCCCAGCTCCACCTTGCTCTGATTTATGCCCTGAGCTGCTTTCCAGAGCCCTGTGGGTCCCCTCATGGGCTGTCCTCCCTGGCGGGCAGGCAGGAAGAGCAGAGGCATCCACAGAGGATCTGTGGCTACAGGCTCAGTCTTCTGCCAGCCTGCCTGGTTTAGGGAAAGCCAGAAGACCCTGCGTGTGCAGCTGTGAAATCGGGTGTCACGTGTGAGCCCTTTTGGCACCCGAGGGTGCACTGGAGCATTTACTGCTCCTGCCAGCATTTCTCATCCTCGGATCAGTGTGAAGTGGCCTCTTGGTGTTACTGATGGCTCACCCCTCCGCTGCCTCCAGCCCCCTCGGCCCGCAGCCAGCCCCAACTGCTAAGCTGGATAAGCCACATCTGGTTGGTCTTTTCTTGAGATTTAGATGCATCTGGAGTGTGCTCAGCTTGTTGTCTTCTCAAATAGTCTGGGGCTTTTCCTTGGTTCCCCTGTGGGCTCACACTTCCTTTACCGAATTCTGCTAAAATAACACTCCTTTACGTGGAAGGAGCACTCTCTGGGTGGGAGGGACCACTGCCCTGGCTTGGGGAAGGGTCTGTCTGCATCCCATCACTTCAATTCCGAGGTGAAGCGCAGCATCTCAGCACAACCCATCCAAGTTCTGTGGCTGCACAGACAAATCTGCATTTCTGAGAGCGGAGTCGATGCTTCCTTGGAGCGTCAGCACTGGGCTTGGCAGGCAGAGGGCTGGAGGCAGCGAGGCTCCTGTTCCCAAGGCTTTTCCCAGAAAGGGAGTGCGCGTGGGTGTCTGGGGTCGTGTGGGAAGCCACACCTTGGGGCTGTGGCTCCTCCCCCTGTGCTGTGTCTCTGCCCCGCTTTGGTGACGGGACAGCCGCCGTGCCCTGCTCGGCTCTTGTCCCGCAGTCCATTTCCCAAGGGAACACTTACAGCACTGACCTTAAAGAGCAATTTCGGGCGAGCACGGAGCAGCTCAATTGTTCATAAACCTGACATTTATGTCTCGGAGATTCTTCCTCTGCAGGATGCACTGCTCTTTATGATTTTATCAAATAAAATGCCCCTTCACCCCCAACCAAGCTCTTTCTCCTTCCCGGATGTTTTTGTAGGGCAATCATTGTGAACGGAGAGCTTAAAGGCATCTACTTGTCCTTAATGTCATGGCACGGGAAGGGTTAGGGAAATGCTTGTGCAGGCATTAGCGAGCACGGATGGGTAGGGCTGAGCTCTGGTCCTCTAATGTTGGTAATTACTGAGCAGGGATTAGAGACTTGCGCTGCGCACACGCAGAGAGACTGAGTATTAAATGCAAACAGATCAAACCACCTGGCGGACCCGCAAAGTTTATTCCTGTGATTTTTGCTGCTCCGCTGGAACGCTTCCTGGGCTTTCAGATCATTTCCCTCCTCATCACGACGGTGACATGGTGGGTTTGGGACCAGCAATGTGGTGTGATCCCAAAATAGCTGCTGACTGGGGGGCAGGATAACTTGCCAGGATGCAGGAGTGCACCTTCAGCTTCAGGCTTTCCGTAAAAAGCTGGAGCAAAGGCATTAGCTATGGCCAGAGGTACCTGTGTGAGAGCAGCCTTTGGTCCTGCCCCAATTCCACGGGGACAGCAGTGACCTGAGACAGGGTTCTCTGCTGCTCTGTGCCATCAGGCTGCCCAGAAAAGTTGTGGATGCCCCGTTCCTGGCACTGTTCAAGGCTGGATTGGATTGAGGTCTGAGCAACCTGGTCTAGGGAAAGGTGTCCCTGCCCACAGCAGAGAGGCTGGAATGAGACGAGCTTTAAGGTCATCTCCAACCCAAACTGTTCTGGGATTCTGTGATTTCTGTGTTTTCTATGATTCTATGATCTATCTCCCCTTCCTCAGGGCTGGTCCCGTCTCCCAGCTCCTTCCCGTTCACCACACAAGGAAACCCACTGGGTGAACAAACACTCTGACCAGGGCATCCCCTATCCAGCCCATTAATACCAGCTCCACTTGGAGGGCTTGCTACCCTGGAAGTGTTAATTAGCTTCCCCCCTCCTCCCTCCCATTATTTTTCTGCCTCGCGCCTCAGAAGGTCTCTGAACCAGGAGATCAATGCCTCCTGCTAATCCGCTCTTCAGCAGCTTAGAGAGGCACCACAGAATACTCTGTTTAATTCTCCTCTAACACCTTTGCTAATCATCCTTTCCAGCCCCGGAGCCCCGGGCAGGCGGGGAGGGGAGAGGCCGGACGAGAGGCGCAGCGGGCGCTCGTTGACACCGGGCACGGAGACCCGGCAGGACTCGCACACCGCGGCGGGCAGAGCAGGGTGCGAGGAGGAGAAGCAGTGGGACAGAAAAGAGGGGAAGATCCCTTGGGATGAGAAGCGTGGCGTCAGCATGCAAACTATTCAAATGCTCTTGGAATCATGGAATTACTCAAGCTGGGAAAGACCTCCCGGTGATGTTGCTCCCTGTCTTGTCCTCTCTCTGCGTGCTGTAGGCACAGGCTGTGCTGTGCACCTGTGCGGGTAATGAGGATAACTGCTCCTCCTGGCCTCTCCACACAGCGCCCTGGGGTCTGTAAGGGCTTGTCAGTGTGGGTCAGACCCCTGAACCCTCGGTTCTGAACTGAGCTGTCTCTCTGAGCAGTGCTCCCTGTCGACAGGGACACACGGGATGTCCCAGGAGTGAGCAATCACCTCCTGCATGCTGCCATGGTCCTCTGCAGCAGGACACCATGGAGTCATTCCGGTTGGAAAAGACCTCTAAGATCAAGTCCAACCATCCTCAGGTTTTTTGGCTGACTCGAGCTGGGGGCTGTGGGCACTGGAAGCTCTGCCATTGCCTCTCCAGCTGCTCGGCTCCCTGTGCTTGGCCATCCTCCCCTCCGTGGGAGCAGGACTTCTCTGGGGTCACTTTGGCTTTCACAACAGAACTGCGTAAATAGCCTGGGGTCACTCTGAGGGTCAGACAGAGTCACCCGTGGGTGACAGCTGTTGTGCTTTGACTCCTTGGCTCTTGCTGGACAGTTTTGCCACAGGCTGTGTCTCCTCCATGGAGAAGACAGTGACCTGGATTTAACTGTGGGGACCTTGCTAAGCTTTTCCACCTCCAACTGCTGAGATCCAGCTGAACGGCTGCGAGCAAAAACTCACGTGGAAGTGCGAGTGCATGCTAATGAGTCGGGTTGCCAAAACCAGAAGGAACCAACTCTACAGGGATTTGGTGCTTTTTTTTTTTTCTTTCCCCGCTACCCAAGTTCAATAGCAGCGAATTGCATATTTCTCTGAGGCTTCTCAACAAACAATTTACAGTGTAAATATATTTGTTGGCATGCAAATCACTCTGCATTATGAGTCTTGATTAATATTATAATGTGTTGATGAAAGCCTCTAAGTGGTTCTTGGAACTAAGGTTCCTGACAAAGATCAGCTGTTTGGGTGCCCAGTGTTTGCAAAACATTAGATTAGGGTGATTTTTTTTCCTTTGTTTTGGTTTCTTTCCCCCATGTGTGTTGTTTAATGGGTTGTTTCTTTCCCCCCTCCCTCTGTTTAAGATGCTGAGTGCAAAGTGGCAGTGGCTCTTCAAACCAGGCAATTAATTAACACAATAAAGCTCTTCCCCACGCTGCTGCCGCCCCTTTCTGCTCCTTGTCCCCCACGGGAGAGGGAAGCTGCTGTGGGGTGGTGCTCAGCCCCTGCTCCTGGAGATGCTGGGGAGGGACAGGATGAAGGATACAGGGCTATCAGCAGCTGCTGGGTGTGCCAGTATCCGGGCTGGGACATGGAGAAGCAAATCCACGTGTGGATGGAGCTGTTCACTGAGCAGCAATGAGCCTTGATTGCCTGTGGAGCCATCCCAGGGGCTTTGTTCCCCTGGAGCCTCTCTGGTGTGGAGGAAGGTTTGTGGTCAGTCCTGCAAATGCAGCACCACGAGGCTCCTTCCCTTCTAAGGAGATTCCCAGCGCTCTCCAGGACTGAGCAGCTTTGGTGCTGTACCTTCCCTGCCGGAACAGTGCCACAAAGAGCTGCAGGGTTCATCCAGGGACCCCATCCCACCTCCACTGCTCTTCCCTCCACCTGCACTCCCAGCTCCATCCTTTGTGACAGCTCCTGAAGCACCTGGAAAACCTCTTCCCTCTTCCACCCCAGTCTCCTCACCCAGATCAGGCTGCTCTGAGTGCTGGGTTGTCCCTGGGGAAGAGGATGTTTCCAGCCCCTCTCTGGCATTTGCTGGTGAAGACAGGAGAGTGTGGCAGTGATAGGCTTTGAGCACCATCCTCCCCACTCCAGCTTTTGTGATGGCTGCTCTCATTGCTATTTTCCTTCCACCCTCTGGAGCTGAGTTCCCAAAGGTGTCAGGACAAATGCCACACTCATCAGCCTGGCTGTGCTGGGAGATGCTGCCCAGGCAGGCAGGAGCAGGGAGAAAAGGCAAGAAAGGAAAAATAACCCTGTTTAGCAGGCAGTGGAGCAGGGTTTAGTGACAGCCTCAAGTCTTGATCTCTGTTAAACTGCTGTTTTGCTCTGAGACTGACAGGGAGCACCATGAAATACGGAGCTTTCAGCTTGTACCACTCCGGAGAGCTGTGCAGGTCGAGCGTGGCTCTGCTGTGAGATGCCTGGCAGGGAGCACACCAGGGGAACACACCGAGCTCCCCTGCCCAGGAACGGGCTGGCTCGGGACAGCATCTCCCCTTCCAGCAGCTTCCCACCGTGAGCCCCCTCCTGGGCTTGCTCCCTTCCATTTCTCTGCAGTCCCAAGTGGTTTTCTGCCGCGGCTCGTGGCTCATCTGGCCGTGCCCAGGGAGAGCAGGATGGCAGAGCCATCCCCACCCTGCTCGTTGCCCTCCGAGCGTGGCAGCTCGTGCTGAGGTCTCGGAGTTGGAGCCGAGCTGGGCAGGGAGAGCACAGACACCTAAAGAGAGACAGAGGGAGGGGGGGAAGAGTGACGAGCACACGTGCTTTAAAAGAACACACTGCCTTTTTTTCCCTCTTCCTTTTCTCTTTTCTGAAAGCAGCTGTGCCTTTTTCCAGCACTTTTAACTGGTTGCCAGGGAAACAGAGCAAGGGAGAGTGGAAAGGTTAGATGGATATTGGACGAGGCTAATGCACTTGTTTCAACCAAGAATTGACAGGTGCTTAGGACACCGAAGGTCCTGATAACTCCTCATTTGCACGGCTCCTTTGCAGAGCCTCTCGTACCTCCCTACCGCCGTTAATTGTGTTTTAATCATTTGCAAATTATAATCCATCTCCATCAGGGGAACTCTAATGGTGGCTTTATGGAGCGCGTCCGCATGTTCCTCAGCCCTTCTGGGATACTGGGGATGAAATATTGGGTACCTTGGGCCTCGCTGGTGTGGGTGGTCTGGCTTGAAGGGACTTTGACTCCAGCAGAGGTCCTGATGGAAAAGGTGGGAATTGCAGCTGGGTGATCCAAACATGCTGGGAAAAGCACAGGAGGGAAGCCATGTGTTTGTGGCTGTCTGGTTTTCCCAGCGAAGGGGCTGGCGTGGGAGAGGGGGTGATGCACAAGTCCAGTGAGTGCATCCCTCTCTCTCCTGGGTCATCCCCAACCCCGGTCCCGGTGTTGGCAGAGCTCTTGGCATCTCCCTGCCTGCCAGCAGCTCCCATCCAGCCCCACAGGGCTGCTGGGGCACATGGTCCCTGCGTGTTTGCAGCTCCACTTGGCTTTTTCACCTTCCTCCGGGTTAAAAACCAAAGACAAATGCCTCACTATGGATTTTTGTCACCACTGTGATGCTCAGAAGGCTTTTTCCCTCTGCTTCAGCTTTAGGTTTTGTTTTTGTTTTGCGTCTGTCTTGTCTAAAATAGCAGCTTCATCTACGGAATAACCAAGGGGCCTGAAGTTCGGCTGTTCAGGATGAGTGTCACATCTGGTCTGTGCAAAACACAGCGAGCAAGAAATGGCTACAGAGTCATAAAGCTCAGGCTCTGGAGAGGCAGGGGTGGCTGCTGAGGCTCTTTTACTGCATTTGGGGTTTGGAGTGTTTTCCTGGGGAGGGCAGAAGGGCAGCGATTAGGGAAACCCAAGCTAAACCTCCCTTGTGTCTGTGGGAAGGGGGAAGGAGTGATGGGGTGATGCTGAGGGCTGGGGCACCCCAGCTCTGCCCTGGTACCCCGAGCCTCCTCCTGCAGCTCTGGGTGCATCGAGCGCTGATGGATAACAGGGCTCCCTCCTCCCTGGGGTGACCTCAGGGGACTCTGCCTCATCCTGCCTGCCCCTCCAAAATGCCTGGCTGGGTCCTCCCGGGCCAGCTCACAGCTGAGCCCCAGAAGATGGCAATCCAGCTTTTCCTGAGCCGGGGAGGGAACGGAGTGTAGTCCTTGCCCAGGGCTGCAAACAGAACTGCTCACTGCTCCTTCTTGTCAGCAGCTTCCCAAGCCTGCCGCCTCTCCATCACTCCTGAGTGATGGGTACCAGGCCAGCGCAGAGGTGCACAGCACTCATATCCCTATTATGACATTGTCAGTGTCACAGCTGAGCGTGAGGGATACGGAAAATGTCACTCCAGGTATTAGAAAATGACTGTGCTTTTGCCACGCTGGTCCAAAGTGCTTTTCCTCCCATCAGTTCCAGCTGGAGGGGCCTCTGCCTTTGACTGAGGTATCTCTGCTCTGGGGTTTTTAGTGGAAAGTGTGATTTCAAGGTGCAAGGAGGCAGGCTGAGAGCCCTGGGCCATGCAGCCACTGCAGCCACAGCACAGATGCTGAATGAGTGCCACATCTCCTCCATGCAGGGCTTTCCTCTCCCCAGCTTTCCTTTTCTCCCTCTGCTCCAGACCACTCCTGGCACACTCTGCCCTGCCTGGTCCTTCACCAGCATCTCCCCTGCTTTGGAGGGAACCCTTGCTAGTGCTGAGAGGAGCTCAGTCCTAAACACCAGCTCCATCAGGGGTGATGTTTAAACATCTGACCATGAATGCAACAGCTTTTCCCACTCCTTTCCAGTAGTCCTTGGAACTGTCACCACTTTGGGCTGCTGTGGGGCTGCCTCGCACCCTGGTGGGCTCCAGAACTGGTTGCTGGGATGCAGAGACCTTATGAGCAGCTGGAGTGGCTCCAGTCTGTCCCTGTTGCGTGGTCTCATCCCCTTGGCAGCAGGAATGGCCCCGCTCGCTCTCAGCAGGGCCCACGGTGCCAGGGCAGTGGGCTCCCCAGCAAGCTGGCATTGTACTGCCTGAAAGAGAGATCAGGAATGGGAAACGGAGTGGAAGAAGAGGAATGATTTATGAGGCTTCGCTTGGCCAAGCAGGGCATTCTCAGCATATTCCAAAATAATTTAGCATCATCTATTGTGCCTGCAGCGGGAGCTTGTTGCGGAAAACGAAAGAGAGCAAAAAAATCCGCCACATAAAGAACGCAGAGAGCCCCTTGATGGGATGGTTAGAGCTTGAAGTTTCTTTTTTCCTGAGGGCTGCTGTCTCCTCTCCCCAGTTCTCTCTGTAAATCAAACTGCCAGTGTCGGATCGGCGGCTCCATCTTTCCTGCAGCCGCTTCCCCGAGGCCTCCCCGAGCACCGAGGGGACGTAATCACCACCTAGAACAGCTTGAAGGACACAAGCGCGGGAGCCGGGAGGACGATTTGTAGTGAATAATTTAGTGGATGAATTTAAAGCTTTTGTTCTCGTCGCAAATTACCTGCGAACTGTACGGGAAGGTTTTGATCATACAAATTCATTTTGCATCTTCCCTCTCTGCCAACAGACCCACCTACCCGCTTGGCTGGGGTTTGAACCAGCGCGTTTTTCCCTGCTCATCGGTGTGTTTTGGGGGTGGGTTGGACCTTTAATTAACCCATCGTTTCGGTGCCTGTGGTTTTAATTACCAGCATAGGATTGCCTGTCTGAGTTGTGCTGGAGTTTGGAGAGCGCTGTTTGTAAATAGGAGTAATTTGTGAGGTTTGCCTGTGTACTGTGGGGTGTTTGCCCAGCCTTCAAAGTGTTTTGCTTTTAGGTAGAAGGAGATGAGGCGGGCACAAAGCTGGGGTGCCCGGGCAGGGATGAGTGCCAGTGTCAGCATCTTGGGATGCACTGCTCACGTGGGATGCAGTTGGGGTTGTCTCTCCCCTTCTTGGAGAGCGACTTTTTATAAGGGTATTGTAGTGACAGAACAAGGGAAAATGGCTTTAAACTGACAGAGGGAAGGGTTAGATGGGATATTGGGAGGGAATTCCTCCCTGTGGGAGTGGGGAGGGCCTGGCACAAGGTGCCCAGAGCAGCTGTGGCTGCCCCTGGATCCCTGGCAGTGCCCAAGGCCAGGCTGGACGGGGCTTGGAGCAGCCTGGGACAGTGGAAGGTGTCCCTGCCCATGGCAGGGGTTTGGAATGAGATGGGCTTTAAAGTCTTTTCCAACCCAAAGCATTCTGTAATTCCCCTGCCTTACCCTGGCGTTTCTTTCACACCCTCGAGAGGCTTTTCCCTGTCTTTGTGCTTGGTGTGCACGGTTGGATCCAAAGCTCTCTACTCCCCCTCCACTCACTGCCGAGTTTGTTTGGGACTAGGGAATTCAGCAAAGTGCATGTGAAGGAGGCTGCAGCCTGCCCAGAGACAGCCACGTGAAATGAAGCTCTATCTCTCTCGGAGATCAAATTATCCTTCTCAGCTTTCGGGAAGAGGGCTTCGGCAGCCCCATGCGAGAGCTCGCTGCCTCCTCCTCAGCTCGGTTTATATCCCGGTCCCCCGGCAGACTGCAAATGCTCCCTCATCAGGGCCTGCTCTCTGTGCTAATGGCCCTCTATAAATAAGCCCCAGGAACAGCGATAGAGAACAATCATAAAAGGCAGGAGCATAAATTAAAGCCGATGTTATAATAAACTAGACAAGCCCTTCATCGAGGGTTTTATGTTTCTCCTTGAGTCGGCAGCTTTGCCAGCAGAAAATGATTTCCGTGTGCCTTGGCCCAGCCCTCTGTCTCGCTGCTCTGTAGGTGCACACGAGTGGCAGAAATAGCTGGCATCACCATGTCCCGTTTTTTTTGGCATTCCGGGTATTAAAGCTGCAGGGATTTCTCGGAACTCCTCTCAGCATGCCCTTAGAGTGGCAACAAGACCATGGATTTACTGGTGGGGTGGCTCTGGCCACTCCTCGTGGCTCTAAATGAAATGCAATGGCTCTGGCTGGCTGGAATTCTCAAGAGCTCAGCCCTGCACCTTCGGAGAAAGGTGGAAGTTGTTCACTCGCTCCAGTGAGCTGCAGTCAAACCTCCCGGAGGGAGATGCTGGTGCATCAAACAGCAGCATCTTGGAACGTGTGGTACCTCTGGAAGGCTGCTCCTTCCCCTTTGCCCCAGAGCACCTTCCTGGTCGGAAAAGCACGCCCTGGTGGCTGGCACACAGAGGCTCTGTGCCACGGCTCCGGAGCGCCTCGGGAGTGCTGGGTGCACTGCACTGAAACTCCTGCCTCTCCCAGCGAGTTCAGAGCTGTCTCTCCAAATCACATCCCGACTGACTGAAACTTGGCAGGGCGAGTGGGAGCAGCAGGCAGAGCTGCGTGCTCCCTAAGTACAGCTTCCCTGTGCTGAAGTCATGTGGGAGATGCAGCAAGTTGTGCCGTGGGCATGGAGTCGGTCAGGAAGGAGCTCATCTCCAGTTCTGTGGTACACTGTGGTGCTACGCAGGGGTCTTTGGCAAAGTTCATGTCTTGCTCACCAGCCTCAGCTTTCTCCTAAATCCTTTTTCGACACTTTTGATCAAGCTGATGACCCTGCAAGTAAAGTGCAAACTGCTGCTCCGGGCCCTGAGCTTGCTTTCATCCTGTCCACCCATCCTTTATGGTCCGTGCAGTGAAATCCAGAGGCAGAGACGTGTACTAACAGGGACGTGTCACCCCGTGCCTCTTGCAGGAGACTGTGTGGACAACAAGGAGGAGAATTCCGGGCATCCAGCTCCTCATTTGAGGTTCAGAACAATTTGCAGGCACATGTTCAGCTCTGATTGAACACGCACCCAGCCACATGTGCAGCTCCGTGCAAGGGGTTCCCCCCTTGCTGTGCAAAGTTACATCCATCTGGGGCAGCTCAGATACATCCCCTGGGTGCTCGACCAGCTTCTTTCTCTGGAAATCTGATGGAGCTACAGCATCTCGTGCTGGTGTGGGAAGGTGATGGCCAGGCGGATTAGGTTCATGGTGGGCTGGGAAGGATAGAGGGATAAGAAGGCGAGGAGGCAGAAAAGGAGGGATGGAGAGAGAGGGTGAGCTGTAGGCTCTGCTTTCTGCTCTGTGCTCCCCTGCACGCTCTGGCCTGAGCTCCCCCTCGTGTTCAGCCGCACATATTTCTCCGTTTCTCTCCTGACTCTGCTCTCCTGACTCTCCTCTCCCAGTTACTGCAGGCGTGTTCCATCTTTCCTGCCACGTTTGCATTGGAGAAGCTGGAGCCCCACTGGGTGCTGGCCGCTGGCCTAATTTCCCCACAACCGAGGCATCCCCCTTCTCCCCAGCGTAATTGCAGCACCTCCAGCCTTTCTGAGTGTTCAGCCCAGAGCCAGATGCTCAGACAAGCTGAGCCAGAGATCCATAGTTTTGATTGTGCAAGGAGCGGCGTGTGCCACAGACATGCCCCGGAGTGTCTCGCCGGGTTCCCTGGAGGGAGCGAGGCTGGGATGCGCCGTGCTCTGCCAGTGCAGCATTAGTTCCCTCCAGAACACTCCCTGCCACTGCCACCGCTCATCAGCCCCTCGCTGGTCTCGCACAGGATCGTTTTCTGCTCCATTTCCTCCTCCAGCCTCCGGATTCCCCCTCCAAGCTCTCTGTTTTCTTCTTCATCATCCCGGCTGGGACAGGATATGACTGCAGCCACAAAGAGCTGAGATCGCAGCCGCCCTCGGGGCTTGTTTGCCCACATCACCTGTCGGATCGGGAGCCTGCATGTCCTTGGAAAAATATGTATTTCAGGCCGCCGGGGTGCTAATTTGCAAGGCCCATTACTCAAACGAAACATTAAAATGGCCGTCCATAAAGCAGAGCCTTTATCCGTGCCTCCCCCTCGGTCTGTACTCCCCGCACCAGGTATAGGCTTCCTGTCAAGCCCAAGAGCCAAAAGCAAAGATTTATTGGAAGGTTCCTCGACTCCGACCTGCATTTTAATTATGTCGCCGCCAGCCTGTGCTGAGAATAAACTCGGTGGCTATTGTGTTACCCTCGCCTCTCGTCTCCGGATGAATGCACCGGGAGAGACGCGGGTTTGCGGTGTCCCCACTGGGGACCCTCTTGTATTCCCACGTCCTTTCCTCCCCGCTTGCCTGCACGGATCAGCAGAGTGGCTGCCTGGTGCTGACACACTGATCTGCGCGGGAGGCTAGGAGGGAGTGATGCAGGGAATGAGTCCTGTGCATCACCGTGCCTCAGTTTCCCTTCACGTGGGAGCTCTGTCCGGCCTCCCTCAACCCGCTGAGTCTGCAGGGGGGTGAATTCAGGCCCTGCCACAGCCACCTCGGTGCTGCCGGGGCAGGAGGCAGCGAGCAGGGCTTGGAGCGGCGCCGGAGCCCAAATTGCTTTTTGGAGAGCTCAATTTCACGCCGGGAGCGGAGCCGTGGCACCGTGGGGAATTGAGGAGCCACGCTTGTCAGGGAGGAGATGCGCTGAACTTTGTTGCTGGCTTGTTTATTTTGCCTGTGTATTTATGAGCGGGGGTGTGTATAAATATTGCTCGCCCGTGCCAGACGATGCTGGTGCCGTGCTTCGTGCGGGTGCAAAGCTTGACCTGGCACTTCCCGGCGGGAATGATGCATGTTTATTAGCGAGGCGACGGGTGGGAACGGCTCCCTCGCTCGCTGCCGTGGCAGAGACTGGCTCAGCAGGAGGGGGGTAGTTATTATTAAAATAAATAAAAGCAAAAGCAGCTCGGCCACCACCGCGTCTCCCGTGCTGACTTCATGACGGAGCCAACTTCTCCTAGGGTAGGAGCGGGGTTCCTGAGAAGATGCTCTTGGGAAGCTCCTGGCTGTGCAGGGACTGACTCTGTAAACTCCAGGTGCCAGAGCACTTTCCCTGCCTCAGTTTCCCCATCGATAGCGGTGATGTATTGAAGTGGCGTAAGTCTCAGCCTGACAGGGGAGTGCGAAATGCTCCCTTCATTAATAAGCACAAAGTGCTTTGATATTTTTAGGTGGAAGTGCCACGTATTGATATAATATTGCTGTACCTCGTTTGACTTCTTTTTCGATTGCAAGCCCCCTCTTGATCCCGTTACCTGCAGTAACAGTTATCTGGCTATATTTTATCATCTGAATATTTCAATTAAATTACTTTAAGGGAAAAAAACCCAGCAGCCTGGGCTGAAGTTGGAAATGATCACTGTATCACTCCAACTTCCCTCCATTCCCAGAAGGTTAATTGAAAGGCAGCCATCTTGGTGACGTTTAGACAAATGAGGATAATTATGTGTTCTCCAGCTCTTTGAGAGGTTAATTGCTTAGATGTACGAAGACTTGAAGAACAAAGAAGGAATAAATCAGAAGCAGGACTATGATCTGATAATGTAATTTGGGATATTCACGTGCAACTCAAACAAATAAACCCCCTAATTGCATGCAGTTGTTCAGCCCCGTGGGGTTACCGAGATGAGGCTCCTGGTTCTCGGGGATGCTTGGAGAGGGGGTACCAGCAGGACAGGTCTTCATCTGGCTCATGCCCAGGAGTGTCTGTTGTCACCTCACACTGATGATGACTTCTTTATTTGGCACTGGAGATGACTTCCTCATCTCCTCGGTGCTGTCACCTGGCTCCTTAGAGCCTGAAGCATCCAACCCTCATCCTGGCAGAGCAGTGGTGGGTGGAATTCGGATGGGTCAGGGAGGCACGGGAGCAGCGAGCAAAGGATTTCCTCCAGTGGGTTATTTTATTTTGCCTAATTGCTGGTGAAATTCCTGCAAATTGGCAATTATATTCCTGAGTTGATGGCTCACCCAGGTCGTTTACAGAGCTCGCGTTTGGCAGGAGCGTTTTACGGTGTTCGCCATGAAATACGGCTTCACTCTCCAGCGACAGGATTTCCCTCTTCCTGGAGGTTATTAATTCCGTCTGCAAGGATTTTGCACCTAAATCTTGTGGCGGCACCATCGTGAAGGTACCCGATTTTTTTCCTTTTAATTCATCCTGGTGGACCACTCTGGGAGTTGGTTTGTCCATCTGTCAGCCCCTTCATCCTCTTGGGATGGGATCCACTAGGCACTGGGAGTGACTTCCAGGTGTGAGGGGTACAGATGGAGTGAGCTGATTTGCCCCTCGGCTTTCCCTGCCCGCTGGCACTGCAGTGAATGGCACAGCGTGGAGCCAAGACCTTGGAAAGCTGGAGCTTTTGTGGAAGTCTTGGGGTTGTGTGGAACATCAAGCTGTCCAGCCAGGATCAAATACTGCTTCATCTTCCAGCCGTGAGGGTCAGGAAAACGGTGCTTTTCTTCTTCGCTGAAAGCTTGAGGGTAAAACATCTTCATCCAGCATCTCTTCCCCCCTCCGTTCTGTCTCTGGGGAAGTTGGAATTGATTTCGAATGAGCAAATGCCTCCCCATCCCTAACGTGTGAGAAGCCCTGAGCCTCAGCCTCTGAAGCACTGGCGAGAGGTTTTTCCGTCGATCTGTCTGGAATTGCAGTTTAATTCCCTGCGTTTGCTCCCGTATTGTGCATTGAGATACAGTGAGTTTATCCAGCAGTCCAGCTGTTTTGAAGATAATTACTACAGAACTCAACCTGATGTAAAATAATCCTCCCGGGCAAGCAGCCAAGAGCTTGAGACTTATCCTCCAAAGACTGAAACCTCTCCATTACCCTTAAGAGCCCCAGAGATAGCGGTGGGCATCTCATGACAAATATATTTCTGGTGGTAATCAACGGCAGGATGTGAGAAGAGGTTTGCTTTCCGCCCTGGCTCTTGGGGAGGGTGGTGTGGCCGAATAGACTGACCAAAAGCAACGCCCACATGCGATGGAGACATGGATGGCGTTCCTTCCAAGAGGCCCTATGTGCTGTTGTTTCCCCCAGCCACCCCTTTAGGGGTGATAACACCATCCCCTTGCTGCATTGCCCCTCTGCCCTGAGCTGGGGTGGCCTCAGACCAATTGTCCCTCCTTGCAATGCAGGGACAAGAGTCCGATGATTTTGCTCCAGATGCTTCTCTCTCGGTCCAGGTTTTAATCAGCCTGCCAGCATCCTTTCTTCTTTTGCAACTGTGGGATGCTGCTGGAGCCACGGCCACATCCTCCTGGGTTGAAAGTGTCCCCCGTATCCATCTGAGGTGGAGACGGTCACCAGTCCCACCAGGGTGGCTGAGTCAGAGCGGTCGGAGCCTCGTGTTGCCACGCGCTAATTACCTCCACTTAACTGCGTGTCCAGCTGTGACAGCCAAAGTTATTCCTCTCTCCCTGCCTGGGCAGGTGAATGGAAAAACCTGGCAAACAAAGCAACAGCAAGGAAAAAACCCAACTCCACAACCCCAACGCAGGCGTGGATGACTTGAGGTTCTCAACTGCTCAGCTCTGCTAGCGATGAACTCAGTGTTTTCTTCGCCGCTTTTGATTGAAGAACACTGGAAATCAGCGGTTTGCAGGTGCTGTATTGTGTGAGATTAACACTGATTTAGGCAGGGTGCAGGTGCTGATTGAGCAGGGGGCTCTGCCAACTCTGGCGTGCCAAGGGCAGGGGGATCTCCAGACTATGTCCCTTAATCACCACCTTGAAGGGTGCTGATGGCTTTGATGGGTGTCTCTCGTTGGGTTTTTCCCTGCTGGGATGTAGGGCAGAGCTTGGTGTAGGGAGAGGGGGGTTTGGCTTTCCTGGTGAGAAAACAGCTCTCTGTGTATGTTTCCTGGGGCAGGTACCAATGCCTTGATGGTAAATGCTGCTGGATGGTGACCGTCTTTTTGGAGAGGAGCTGGGAAGATGTCCCAGCCTTCTTCAAACCACAGGATGGCCCAGTGACCATGGGGAAGCTGTAAATCAGTGCCTGGCTGGGTTAGGGAGAGAGTGCAATCATTTGGGTATCATTTTGGGCAAGCAAAAATGCTTCACTGCACTTCTCCCAGTTTCTGTGGTTCTCCTGGCCTGGCTGCCCCTGCTCGGTGCCTTCATTTTCATCTCTGTCTTTGGGAGATGAGGTGTGGCCGCCAGCATCGACTGACTCTGATGGAAGCATTTACGTGCCACCTGCTCTATAAACATTCCCATTGATTTGCTCTAGCCAAAGGCCTCCCACTTGATTTCTTTTGCTGCCACCTCATATTTCCTCATGAAGATTTCTCCTGAGCTAATAACAGCTGTTGGTTGTTGGGGCTTAGGCTGATGCCTTCTGACCTTCCCTACCACGCAGGGGGAGCATCCCGTGTGAAAACGGATATTGATGCATTGTTGTGTCAGAAACAAGGGGAAGTCGGGTGGGAGCTGGGAGAAGTGAACCCGAGCACCCAACCTCGTCCGGCCCCTCTTCCCCTTGCCAATGATGTTGTCAGGGTGAAGCGTGTCCCCGCAAGCTGGAAGTAAGAGCAATGAGGAGTGAAAGAAGGGCTTTGCAAACTGAAGGGAAAGCTGGCTCGCTTTAACAGAGCTGGCTGTTTCTGGATTTGCTCGATGTGGAGCATTAATTCAGAAAATCCCGTGAATGGCTTTGGGGAGAAGACATGATCTGTCAGTGGGCGCACTGCGCAGCAGCTCACCTTGCTGGGCATCCCTTCCCTCTTCAAACTACGATTGCTTTCTGAGCACCTGTGTCAGCTTTAGCATTGCTCTGTGCCACCTGCAGTGGCACCCAGGTCCCCCCCTGACTCCAGAGAGCTCAGGCCCCCTCCCTGAATTAATGCCAGCTCAAGCTTGGCAGCGACCTGGCACCAGGCTCAGCCTTTGCATGTCCTGGGTCGTCACAGAGGCCACCCAAAGCCCTGTGAATGCTGGGTGCAGAGCAGCCAGTGTTTTGTGTGGCATGGACCCCTCAGGGACTGCATAGCGAGCGTTGTCTTGACTTCTGATGCCTCGCGCAGACGGCTCCCGCCCTCCTCATCATCTTGTTATCATTCTAATGTCTGGGAGCTGCAGTCATGGACCAAAACACCATTAAACTATCTGAAATGGAGCAACTCGACAGCCTCTGCCCTCACAGGCTTATTATCTTTGCAGATGGATATTTTATATTTAGCAGTCTCTAATGTATCAATTTGGGCTCTGATTTTTCACGGGGAGCAGCTTCTATTCTGGTGCCTGGTGGTGGGCAAACTGCCACTGCAGGGGAACGCCAGGGACAAACCCTCCCTGGCAAACCCCGAGCCTCTGGAGAGGGCAGAAAAGTCCCATAGCCCTTGGAGGGCTTTGGGGAGGGGATCGTTGGCAGCGAGCAGGTTTTCCAGTGGTCGGGAGTGTGTTTGAACAGCACTGGGAGCGCTTGGGGAATCTGAGCAGTAGCAGTGGGGCCAGGCAATTAATTAAACTTGCAGAGTGAGAGCCAGTGGCGCGTGGCTTTGCAGGAGGCAGTGGCTGAGTGGCGTACGGTGGGGAGGGAGGAATGTTATGGAGAAAAGGAGAACTGTTTAGGCTGGCCAAGCTCTTGTACATCCCATGCTGCTTGTTTTCCCACAGGGGGTGTGGGTGTGGTGATGGATTGGGACTTGCTGAGTGGTTGGTGAAGGCTGGATGGGAGGTGGTCGTGCAGGGTGATGCTATATGGTGCATCCCAAGTGCCCTCTGTCCTCGGGGTGCTGGGACGGCGTGGGGATGATGTGGAGCTGTGCCCTCTGTCCTTGGGGTGCTGGGATGGTGTGGAGCTGTGCCCTCTGTCCTTGGGGTGCTGGGACGGCGTGGGGATGGCGTGGAGCTGTGCACTCCCCATCCAGGCACCAGGATGGGTGGGAGAGAGGGGAGAAGGGACACTGTGGGTGCCTCGGAGAGGAGACAGAGTGCAAGGGGACAGGATCATGATTAAAGACAAAGTGCCTCATGCCCTCTGCCCCCGGAATAAATAGCATGGGTGGCAGTCATGGAAGCCCATGTGGCACAGTCCTGCCCGCAGGAGCTGCCGTGTGAGACTCGCCGTCACACGGCGCAGATGCCATTGTCCCTGCAGATAATGTGGCGGGTTACATTGTTGGGAGAGGATTAGAGGAGCTGCTGTTCGAAGGCCTGCCTCTCATTTGCATCTTGAACGAAGTGGGAGCACAGCCAGGTTCTGTTCTTTTGTGTTTACTTCTGAGGAAATGTGTTTATTTCCGATGATTACAAATAAATCTCCTCTGCCTTTGCTCCAGCTGCCCAGAATAAAAAACATCCGGCGCCCCTTAACTGTGGAGCCGGGGCGACTATTGGAAGGGAAGGAGAAATCCCATTAGGAGCCCCTGGCAAATGTAATTAACAATTTCTTCTCAAAGACAAAGGTGTTAGTTCTGCCCCTGTGGCAGGTATTTTTGGTTGGAGGCCTCCCAGGGTGAAGCATCACCCGGTCGCTGTCGAGGGGCTTCGCTCCCGATCTGGGTGAGCTATTTTAGCCGCTGAAAACTGGGTCAGCTGGCAAGTTTGCAACTGGTTTTGGCATCTCCATTTGTCATCCTGACGAGACATGTTACCTACAGGAGAGAGAAGCAGTTTGGGGTTGAAGGGCCATAGAGGAGTTTAAAAGTAGAGCAATGTTGGTTTGAACAAGGAAACAGGAAGGGTTTGAATCCTGGAATCATCAAATATGATGGAAGGGACACAGAAGGATCATTAAATCCACGTCCTGACTCTGCACTGGACAACCCCAAAAATACCATCATCCGTCCAAATGGGTTTGGACAACAAATTTGGGTTGATCCACCCCCCCTCCCCAGCCTCTTGGCACAGACAGGGACCGGTGGTCTTGGCTCTTCAGGTACAAACACATCCCCTGGTTGTCCCAGGGTGTGCATCAACATTTCAGGGCCCCATGCATCCCGTTCCTCAGAATATTTTGCACCCACGGAGAGGGTTTTGCAAGGCTTCCTTTATGCTTCCGACTCTTTGTGTGCTATTTATCCCTCCAAATTACAGCCAGAAAACTTGTGCTGACCCTGGACACAGTATTTCCTTCACCACAGGGGAGGTGTTGAGGGCAGCCCCAGGCTTCTCCCTCGTGTTCAGCCAAATCAGGAGTGCAGGAAAGGTCTGTGGCGTGTCCGGGGAAGGCAGGGGGTGAAGGTGGAGGGCATTATGGCTCATCCCAGATGTAGGAGAGGCATTGTCAGTGTCATTGATGGGGCTGGGAAGGAGCCTGCTGTGGGAGCCGTGTGGGGTCTCTCCTAATAGGTGCAGGAGGAGGGAGACGGTCGCTGTGTGCCACCGAACACAGAGAGCACATCAACGGAGTTATCTGTATTGTTGACACTAAGTGAAGTAATTCCATGGCAAACTTCAAAATTAGCATTTAAGAATGAGGAATAGGGGCAATTAGAGGGGAAGCAGCGCAGCGCCGGTGCCCCCAGCTCCCACCCTCATGCATCTTCTCACGCTGCCGCGTTCGGGTTCATCGCCCTCGCCTCTGGCAGAGCACTGGGATCCCTACAGCAGCTCCTGCAGAGCGAGGGGATCACTGTGGGTCTCAGGAGATGGAGGCTTCGAGAGCCCACATGTATCATTGTGAGCACTGTGGGGGCCAGAGCTCCAGCAAAGCCTGGCATCCAAAACTCCCCAGCCACTCTGGAGGAGAGCAGCAGTGGCTGGAGGCAGCTGAAGGGTTTCAGATGGCGAAAAGTCTCTGCTCAAAGGCAACGAGGATGTAAGTGGAATGCAGAGATGGAGGAGCTGATGGGACGGGTCACGCTGCACAAGGAAGGGATGCGTGGGCTAGCTGGGATGCAGCACATGCTGGGGGCTGATGATATCATTCCCGAGATATTCCCCCTGCCTTGCAGATGGGCTTTCTCCAGGTGAACTGCAGAGCCAGGATGAGTTTATTTCCCTCTTGTGTGACAGGTGCTTTATTGTCTTTTGTCCCTTCTGGACTCGTAAGGCAGTTTCTGGAGATGGATACCGTGCCTTCAGGAAACTGTTAATGGGGGGTTGTCTTTGGTTTTAATTAGATCCCTTCAAGGGAAAACCTCCTGGCCTGCTTTATTATCCAGCTTTGTCAGAGCTTGTCTGCTTTATCTAAACACTTTGCAGAAGTCTCTTTACCTGTTTGCTTACTGGAGACATTATCATAATCCTGGTCAATTGGAAATGGGGAGCGAAGACGGCTCAGCAGACAAGCGAGCGCCGTCAGCTTAGCAGCTAATGGAGATCACTTTCCCAGACAGGGAAAGAAGCTGATGAGGTGCTCCATGTGCCAGGGTATCTGTCGGTATTCTCTTTGTAGCGCCAATTGCCAGGGCATGGGAAAACTGGGGGTGGGAAGGTGAGATCAGCTGAGAGGGTGACCCCAGGAATGCCATGTGCTCTGTGCCAGCTCATGGATGGGGCTTTGCTGCTGGTGGTGGTTCTGACACATTCCCAGGAGGTGCAGGAGGGCTGGGTTTTGCAGGAGAGTGGTTTGTCTGGTCATCTGTAGCTGCAGGGGACAGTCTGGGCTCCAGTGGAGAGGAGCATGATGCTTTACAAAGCCGACGGGACTTGGTCCTAAATTAGCTATTGAATGGCAGCAACTGAAGAGTGAGCTGGAGGGATGGGAAGGAGGAGCCTTTGCCTCCTTGCTCGTGCCATGGGCTTGTTACAGAGGTCTCCAAGTTGCCACTGCCTGCTCTTTCCAAGTGGTTTTGAGGGCAGTACCTGTCACCAGCACCACGGGCAAGGGAGGGGGATGCTGTCCTTGCCCTCCCTCCTGTGAGTGTGTCCACCTGGGACATCCCCGGGTGCTTGTGCAGGTGCAGCTCTGAGATGTGAATGCGAGCTGTAAATGCAAAATGAAGCACTCCAGTTCTCAGGTACCCTGCACGGGCCCCAGACCTCCTCGGGAAGCACATCCTGTATGCACCAGTCGGAGCTGGGCAGCAACAGTGGAACGTACTCAGCACCAGCACGAGCATCTCATCCCTGTCACTTCAAACCCGAGTCCTTGTGCTTCACCCCTAATGAGGGGACCCGAGAGTACCTCGCAGGGCTGTAGTCTGGATATTTATATGAGCGCAGACATGCAAGTTGTCTGTTTTACATATTGCTGCCCTGATTTTTCAGCGCACGCAATGAATAATTTACAGAAGCCGTGTGTAAGTATCTCTTTATTATTCATTATAATGAAGTGAGACAGCAGTAATAGTCCACTAGACTGGAATCCCCCAGGGCCGAACTTAACTCGGCTGTGCTTAGCTCTCCCCCAGTTAATTTGAAGGAAGAGAGGGCTCGGCTTCCCGACAAGGACGCTGCCGTCTGCCAGCACGAGGCTGCCCTGGTCCGGCAGGGCCGAGCTGGCGCCGGGGCACGTCTGACACCGGGCAGGCTCCCGGCGTGCCGGCAGTGCCGCGGCGGGCGCAGGGCCATCCGTCTTCCCCGGCGTCCCTACGTGATGTGGCTGGCAGAGACGTACAGCTCCTGCAAGGGGAAAATTACTTGTTTGCGGGAGAATATATGGCTCGTTCCTCCGAACCGAGCACCCGGGGGGACCCTCAAACATGCCGAGTATCGCCCCTTCCCTGCGCCCGATTAATAATCTCGATCGAGGTGACGCTCTGCCATCTCAGCAAGGGAGGCATATAACACGCCCGGAGCCTGGGCAGGAGAGGCTGCAATGGGCACGAGGACAGGAACAGCCTCCCAGCCCCTGTCTGAATTTATAGGCATGTAGAGAGGGACTCTCACGAGTTTCTTGATTGACTGCAGGTGCCTTTTCCTACGATCTTGACTGCAGCTCTGCCACTGCCGGCACTAGCTCACATCTAGCTTGATTTTCCCAGGTTTTTTTTCATGCCAAGAAAAAGCTTCCCTAGCCTGGTCCTCAGGTGACAAAGGCGAAGCTCCCAGGAGATGCTGCGCTCTTAATTTAACCAAATGCTCAGAGCTTTTGCTGCAAGTACCGTGGCAGCAGCAGAGAAGGCCACAAGTAAATAGATGGAGAAGAATCTATCAAACAGAATGAAAAAGCCGTGTTTTCCAGGAACATTTTAATTCCCTTCCCCCCCATCCCATTCTTTGCCAAGTGTAACTCAGCGCCGTGGACCGGAGCTGCTGAGATCCTGCGCGTCTCAGAGCGGGGAGGATGGGAGCCAGGCAGGAAATAAATAATGGAAACGACCGCGTTGTGTTTTCAAGGCACTTGTAGGATTTACAGCTGCTTATCCAAATGTTCCCTTCCCTTCCCCGTGTGCTGGCTTGGCTGTCTCCGGCTGTTTCTCTTCTTCCCCTCTCCCCGTGCGTGTGCCATGGCCCCTGTCCCTGGCAGTGGGGGTGTTTATCACCCCGGGGATGGCTCGAGGGCCGTGCCGACAAGCTGAACTGTCAGCACATTTTACAGCTTCATCTGGAATTCTCAGTGCACAGCGAAGGCAAGGGGGGCTGTGCAGGTGGGTGAGAAGGGGGATGGAGATGGTCTGCCTGGCTTGCAGAGGTCAAACTACGGGAATTTTTTCTGTGGTTCCCCAGTTGTGTGTAAAAGGAAAAGAGAGGTTTTGTTTCTGGCGAACCCACTGCTCGTGTGAAATCTCACGTGACGGGGGGATGTGGAAACAGGGAAGCACAGCCATGGCATGCACCGTCTCCATGCTGGCAGTGCTGGGGAGCCACACTTCCATCCTGCTCCCATCCCCTTCCGGGACCCGGGATGCTCTCTGCGTGTCCCGTTCCAGGTGTGTGACCCTCTGTGTGTCCCCTCCAGGTGTACTGTGGATGACCGGGTCACGCGGGTGGCGTGGCTGAACCGCAGCACCATCCTGTATGCCGGCAATGACAAGTGGTCTATAGACAACCGCGTGGTCATCCTGTCCAACACCAAGACCCAGTACAGCATCAAGATACACAACGTGGACATTTATGATGAGGGCCCCTACACCTGCTCCGTGCAGACAGACAATCACCCCAAGACTTCACGCGTCCATCTCATCGTGCAAGGTAGGTCTGAACGTGCCTCGTGCTGTTGCTGGATGGTTTGATCTGGAAGGCTGCCTGGACTTGGGAAGGGTTTGGAGGATCTTGGTAGTGGAGCTGGAGCCAGCATTAGTCACCTCAGGGACTGCAGGGCATGGGGACAGTGGTGTGGGCAAGTGCCCACCATGCTGGGGAGGAGATGAATGTGCATTGTCTCAGCCTCGCTGTGCTGTACAGTCGTCACATGGGGCAGAGGACACCTGAGAACTGACAGTGGGGCTGCTGAACTCTTCCCTATTCTGCCTTTGCCTGCCCAAATCAGGCAGTGAATCTGCCCTGTCTCCGCTGCTTGGAACCGTGTTGTTCAGCTTGCTCCATCAGGGACTCGTTAGTAAGGTGCTCAGGCACGTGTTCCAAGATGCTTCAGGAGAGCCAAAAGCAACTGCAGGCACGGAGGAGAAGCAGATCCCAGCAGCACAAGGCTCCCTGGTTTCGGGAGAGAGGTCAAAGTCACTGGGGGGCCATGAAGGGCTTTTGGGACAGGGCTTCATAGGCAAATATATCAATATAGCAGATGCTGTTGGTCTGCAAAGCAGCGTCCTGAGGCTGTTCTGATGGGGGGATCCAGGTGCTGGCAGATCAGAGGGGCCGGTAGCGCTCCGATGGATGCTGCCTCTGGATTCTTGCAGCTTTGCACCAGCTACTGGCTTTTACCTGGTCTCTAGATTAATTTTTCAGAGTTAGTGTTAGTTCAGGTTAGATAAAGATAATGAAAGTTTCCTAATCCTCTTAAAGAAGATTTATTTGGCTGAGTAGAAAGCTCTCGGAATACAATAAAGCATGTATAAAACCAGGACCTAATCTTTCCTTTAATTTCAAACAGCTGATGGGTATTGATTTTGCAATGAGCAAATCTGAAAACTTTCTCAGCCTTGACACGTCTTCGAGAAGCCCCCAACAGAGTTATGTATTTATGTACCCTTCTCATTGGCAGGAGGCAGGGGTTGATTGTGGTCACCTACCCCACAGGTTTTCCTGCCTGGTGGATGTGGGAGTGTGTTGGGAAACCCCGGACTGTGTGCCCCAGGCTGTGGCAGAGAAGGGGAGTGCTCACCTCGGGAAGAGGAGAGCAGAGATCACTGACAGCATCCCTCCATCCCCTTGCTCCGAGCTGTCCCTCTCCCCCTGTTTGAGTTGCGTGCGAGCTGTCCATCTGTGAGGTTTAATCTGTTTATCCTGCCCGCTCTCTAATCACCCTAATCCATCCACTCAACACGGGTGAAGTGTCCCAGTGCTTTGCACCCAGTGAAATCAGGTGAGCTGGCGGTGATGCTCAGCACCCGCCGCCCTCACCCCTTCTTCAGGGTGGTGCAGGCCCTTGCCAGGCTTGGGCAGGTGAAGGTGAGAGAGAGTTTGTGTCCAGAGTGACTGGCCGGTGGTGAGGCATTCCTAACTGTGCTGGGGAAAGTTTTTTTCCTGGTGTGAGCAAGTCCTGTGGAATTGCTCCCACTGCAGCGATGGCTGTGGTTCTCAGCAGTGTCACTTCTCCACAGCTGGAGAGAAGCGTGGGAGGAACTGGGGGTGCAGGCACAGGTCAAGTGGCCCATGCTGAACAGTGTCTGTACTTCCCTTTCAATGTGCTAAGCTCAAACCACACGGTTTGCCTAAGCTGGGTTGCTGAGAAAATCCATCTGTAGGTGCCTTTGATGGTGGTGATGAGAGGCAAATCCTCCTGTGCTCTGTTCCCGGTTCAGCCTGAGGAAGAGAAGGTTGTTATGGAGGTGCCATAGCAGCCTTCCAGTATCTGAAGGAGCCTACAAGGAAGTCGGAGAGGGAACTGTCTTCATCAGGAACTGTAGTTAAGAGGAGTGATGGGTTCAAACTGAAAGAGGGGAAATTTGAGACTGCTGTAAAGAAGAAATTGCTCCCTGTGAGGGTGGTGAGGCCCCAGCACAGGCTGCTCAGAGCAGCTGTGGCTGCCTCATCCCTGGAAATGTTCAAGGTTAGGTTGGAAAGGGCTTGGAGCAACCTGGGATAGTGGAAGGTGTCCCTGCCCGTGGCATGGGGTTGGAGCGAGATGAGGTTTAAGATCACTTCTAACCCAAGCCATTCTATCATTCAGCTCCACTGCAGTTCCTTGATGGCTAAATTGTGCTTTCTGTGGGAGTGAATAGCACGCAGTCCTTTGCTCAGCGCTGAGAGGAAAGGAGTGATTTTCCAAAGATGGATTTGGTCCTGGCTGTTACTGCAAGCAGAGCACACACTTTACAGGGATGGGAGCAAAGCCCTGTTTCTGGCTTCAAAAATGAGGTTTAGGTCTGTCCTCTGTTTGTTGCCCTCACTGTGCCAGCAGGATGACAAACAAGCAGTAATGACCAGTTAGCAACTATATTCAGGTCAATTAATTTCTATTTGTATTTTGCAAAACTATAAGTTGGCCGGAGAGAGTATTGATTCTTTGTCCCCGTGTTCAATTGGGTTTTAATTGTGCTACTGCGGGGCCCGGCCTTCCCTCCCAGCAACCCAGTGATAAATCTGCCAGGGAATCGCCGTCAACAGTAAATGTGTCTCTTAGTAGCACTATTAATATGTCTCTTGCATTGGTTCATTGCAACAGCCGTTAACAGGGTTTATAAGAGCGTAGATGGCAGGAAGCCAGAGGAGGGTTTTTTTGCCTCCCTTTTCCTCTTTTTGTCAGGAGCTGCCTCGTGACGAAGGGATGGATGCTTTCAGAGACATATGTGGTGCTTGTGGCACGCTGGTGTGTTCTGGGGAGAGTTTGGGATGCAGAGAGAACAGGCATTTAGGCTCATATGAGTACAGGATGAACCACCTCATCCTCTTCTTGTCATAAAGGCTGGAGTGGAGCTGGAGGGGGGTGGACCTTGGTGAGCCCTCCTGCCTCTCTGGGGTGAGCACTGTGGAGGCCACCTCCCAAAAAGGGGGGGAGGGAGAGCTCCTGGGAGGTGCAGGCTTGCAAGGAGGATCCAGGAGACCTCAATGGCATTGTGCTGCAGGATGGTTTTGATGTGAGGAGTGTGGTAGACAATGGGCAGGACACAGCCCTGCCTTCAAGGCTTGGGCTGCTTCAGGGTGGACTTCAGTCTGAAACGTGGCACTCAGGGTCAGTTTTTGGTGGAAGCCGTGAGCTTGGGATCCCATCTGGTGGAGATTTTGGTGGTAAACCTTGGTACTGGACATCCTTACCTAGCAGACATTATTTGGTGTTCCTCAGATGTCCTCTGATTCTGATTTATTCCGAGAACCCTTCCCTGCACTGCCTCAATCCTGCTCACTGTAGATTTTCACTGCAGCCTCTCCCAGCGGCTGGCATTGTTACTGCCGGTTCTGGTTGGCACAATCCACTTCCCACCTTGGTGTTTGCTGCTTTCCTCGCCCTGGGAAGCAGGACAGGTTTTGAAGGGTCGTGGCCTTCATTCCCAGGGTGTGGCTGTGTTATCCAAAGGCACCTAAGGATGCTCTCCTGGAGCTGGTCCTGGCTCTCACCTGCCACCTCTCAAAGCAGCACCAGTGCAGACGCAGCTGCTCAGTGAATGTTTCAAAACCAAGCAGAGTCTTTTATTTTTCCCTTGTGACAACAACTGGCTCCTTAAGCCTCTCAAAGGGCCACCCCTCCCAAGCCAGCCCCACTGAGATCTTTTTCTCCAAAAGGAAAAGTCTGGATGGAAAGGAGCAACCAGATCCCTATCTCAACCTTCCTTCCTCCCTGAAGAAGCAGAGGATGGGCAAGAGAGTGAAAACTGCCAAGTGAAGGTGATGCAGGAGCAATGTGGCAATGAATTCGAAGCCAAAGTAACCCAGAGAAAATCTGGAAGGAACAGCAAAGATTGAAGAAGGAAGCAGCTAAAGGGGGAATAAAAACAAAACAAAAAAAAAGGACAAGAAAGAAAGATGGAGACCCTAGAACAGAGGAAAGAGAGAAGGAAATGCGCTCACACAGAAAAGCATAGGAGCATCAAAAGGGCAGGAGGCAGCAAAGGGGAGAAATGAAAGAGTAATGAAGGAGTGAGGGCAGGCAGAGGGGGAAGGAGGAAGAGTTGGGCTGGCAGGCAGGAAAGAGCAGGCACTGCCCAGACGGGAACAGCCCCTGTCCCTACAGAGCCTGCTGTGACGTACTGCCCCAAAATCCGGATGGGAGAACGGGAAAGGGACAGGATCGGTGCACCCAGACAGCGTCCTTGGGCTCCCATTCTCAAAGCTGCTTGAAACTGGTGAAAAGGAGCCATCGGGATGTGCCACAGGGACCAGCAGCATCAGATGATTAATTACTGCAAAAAAACAAAACTGGGGAAGAGGAGGGAGAACTGGCGAAGTTGTTTCCCCATTACATTTCCGAACAGAAAGAACGTTTTAGCTCGCGCACAAATAGCTCCCTGGGAAGCACTCTCACTTCCTAATTGTTCATAAATTTACTGACAGGTGGTTACACAGTAGGTATAACACTGTGAGTTTCGGTTTTATTGCTTTCCCTGTCTCAACGTGAAAACTTGGGGAAAAAGAATGCACTGCAAGCAGTTGGGTGACTCCTCCTGGCAAAGGGTGTTTGGTGCCTGTATTTCATTTTTGCCATGTTCTTTCCCATAAAAGGATGCCACAGAGAGTGTTTTACTGGGGGAAGGCTGTGAAAAGAGGGTGTTCAAGACCCAGCAAAGAAAAGGGAAGATATTCCCAAAATGGAGTGCCTGTCGAAAAAGTGAGGCCATGACACGCCGCTTGTTTGGCAGGGGTATTTGACAAAAATCATTTTGTTGACCAAACCATAGCTTTTAGAAGCATTTAATCCATTATCTCAATAAAATCAGCTCTGACGAGCCTCTCAGACGGGGCTGTCACCAGGACGGTTCGATCAGAGATGATCGTTGTCACTGCCGAGGAGCAGCGTGTTGTTAAAACTCTGGATGCCACCTCCTTGCCTCAGTCACTTCCCCCGTGGGAACACTGAGGTGCATTTGGACAGGGTTACTCTGTGTGCCCTTGCAAGTGTCCCCTGCGCCCCGAAAGCAGTGAGTTGGAGAGAGGGAAAACATCCATTTCCCTCTGCCAGCCAGGAGCTGGCTCTCAGGTGCCCCATTTTAGAGTATCAGCCCCAAACAGGAGCTGTTCTAGGGGAGGTCTCATATTGCAGACACACAGGGACTGGAGGAGGCCCCGGTGCCACCCCGCTGTGCTTCTCATCAGTGAAGGAGATGGAAAGCACAGGTAAAATGTGAGCTTTCAGCATATTTGCCTCCTTTGTGCTGACTTTCCGTACGCTAATGAGACCTTGCATGGTGACACCTCTGACAGCCCCATCCTGCCTGTGCCGGGGAGGCTTGTGCTGAGCTGGAGATGCCTGGGGCTACAGGCAGCTGGGGTGCTAGGAAGGGAGGCAGTGTCATCTCCTGCAGGCATCCGACCCCTGCCAGGGTGACAGTCCTTCTCCCTGCTGGTGACAGCATCACCCGTCACAGGACACAGCTGGACACTGCAGCTGGAGAGGGGAGGGAGCTGCATGAACTCTGCATCTCCCCAAAATCGGAGGTGTGTGAGAGGGGATGGAAAGCGAGGTGCCAGGGCAGCACCACAAGGTTCTGTAGGTGTGATGGTGTCCACAGAGACTTCAGAGCTCTGAAGATGAGATGTCCTCTCTGCTGTCCCTATGGGGACCTGTCCCCCAAGTCAAGGTGGACAAGTGGCTGTTGCCTGGCGGTTTGAAGAGCCCATAGCTATCCCTCTGTCATCTCCCCTTACCAGCAGTGTAGGAAGAGGTCTCTTTTAATGGATTAGGAGCTAATGATGTGGAGGAGGGACATCAGTTGCATGTGTCAGCCGCCGTGCTCATGCAGGCTCTCCGCTCCGAGGCGTGCAGCAGTAATGATCTGGCAGCTAAAAATAAAGCAGGGCCACGGCGGTGGGTGCCTCCGGTAGGGATCGGCGCTCGGGAGCGGCCGGCGGATGAGTCAGCCCGCACGCGGTCGTGTGCGTCAGCGTCGTGTGCAGTCACTGATCACGCGGCGGCTCCCGAGGTGCTGCTTCTTCCCGCATGGTTTAGCAGGGAAGAGGTGTCCCTGCTGGTAGTGACCGTCCCTCCTCACACTTGGGTGCCCGGTAGTGGCGCGCCAGCTCGAGCTTTCCCATTGCTTTTGTCCCCAGATGGGACAAGGAGGGCAAAGCCATCACTGGTGCCCGGAGCAGGTGGCGGGATGGAACAGATGGAACACACTGGGGAGAGTCCCATGGATATCCCGAGTGTTGCATGCAGCATCACGGGACACGGTAGCGTCACCAAGGTGTGATCCGTGGCCAGCCCCACAGGGCCCAGCCTGGGAGGTGAGGGCAGGGGTGGCACCTCACGGTCCCCACAGATGGTGACAGACACCAGCACACACCTGGGCCCCACGGAGAGCGTGGGTCGGCGCATCAGGCGGTTCAGGTCTTGAGTGGTGAAGGAAGGAGATAAATCACGGGCTTATTGTTATTGAATTTAGTGGCATCGCTTTCACATTCAATTTCTCTCGCCGGCTTTCCGAACAAACAAGAAATTACAGTGCAAATGTATTTTTTGGCTTACCAAACCTTATGCATTAACTTCCCTGTGATTAATATTACGCTGGGTTGACGAAACCCTCTGTGCACTGCTCGTCGCTCCGGTGAGACCGCACCACTCGTCGCTTCCTCAGGATTTATTCGGTATTCAATTTGCTTGTAGTTGTAGATTTCTGCGAGGAAGGACTATGGATAAAAGGGGATGGAGATGGTGTTCTGCCCTATTTTTCTCCCTGCAGCTGTACAGGGCAGAGGGAGAGAAATGTACAGAACCAGAGGTAATTCAGGGAAAGGATGCTGTCAGCAGGTAAAGGACTAGGAGCAGCACCCGCAGTCATGCTGGAGGGCCACAGGGCATTAGCAGGGCTGCCTGACCTGGGAGGGGACCAAGAGTGATCTATGGGGCGTGGGACACCCTTTGGACTCCACACCCAGCACCGATCCCAAGCTGTCAGCACCCTGAGACACGGCAGCTTCCGTGGGATGTGCTTGTCAGGGCAGCCCTGCCTTGGCCATCCCTGTCCCGTGGTATTGACAGGGCATGGCTGCAGGCTGGTTTTATCCACACAGTCATGTTTGTCACCAAACTCGTCCTGCCTGCATCCCTAAGTGACCCCAGTTTCCACCCCGCTCCTTCCATAGGATTAAATCCTCCCATGGCAAAGCCAGCACGTCCTTGAGACGCCATCCTTGACAGCCCAGTCAGTGGGATCTATAAAAATGTAATCAAGGTCCTTCAATGTCCTTCTCCAAGTCCTGGTAACCTCGTAGGCAACGATTGCAGTCACGGGCATCGAGCTGCTCGGTGGGGTCCCCGTGCTGTCCGTGGGTGTCCCTCCACTGCAGGTCCCTGCCGGCTCGCAGGGACATTCCTGATTGGATTAGGGCAGGCAGTGGAAGCACAGCCATGCTTCCCTGGCCTCTGGATGCTCGGGAAATGCAGTTCCCCACTGTGAGACCTGCTGGCATGTCTGTGTCAGCATCCTTTGCTGAGGGAAGGGCTTTCAGGTCGACGTGTGGTTTTGTGTGACTTGGAGTTTTCCGAATGGGAGCACGGGGACTGTAGTGGTTATGGGTAGTGGTAATTTTTTCCACAGGAATGAAAGTATTTCTGTGCCCAGGAGGGGGACAGGCTCACATCTGTGCCCAGAACACCAGTTTCTGCATCTCAATTTGTACTTGTGGTTTGGGACTCAGGGGAGAGGAAAGGGATGTCAGCCTTGAACGGGAGGTGGCTGGGAGGGCGAGGATAGAACAATGAACATAATTTTGCTGAGACTCTGCATCACACGCCTTCGCTCTAGTCCAGCTCCACAGCATCTGCAGGCAAGAGCACACAAGGAAGAGACAGACTGCCATCTGGAGCAGGGGTGGCACCCCAAGGTCTCAGCATCCGCTAACGATGCTGCTGTCATCTCAGACCAAAACTGCTCATGAGGAGGGCTGGTTTGCAGGCTCACGAGCAGGTGAAAAATGCCCAGTTGTAGGAAGCCTTGTCTTGGGTGTTCTTGTAGTTTTCAGATGTTCCTGGTACCAGTTTGAGGTGCTGTTACTGGAGGGGAGAGGTGCAAGGATGCTGGTAATAGGGGTTGGTGTCATCTTGTCTGAGTGAGGAAGGGCCATTTGCAGCCTTCCTGGAGCTCATCGTGGCTGCGCTGTCGGAGTTGGCCGGCTCTGCTCCGAGCGTTAACTACGTTTTCCAGCAGTTGCCGGCACACACTTTTCATTTTTGGATTGCTGCTTTCCCCTGAAGGACTCAGACAATCTCCCTCTGCTATAACAGACTGTACTTCTATATTAATGTGTCAAGTTGCTGGGAAATTTACTGCTTTGCAGAACCCATAGGGCTGCAGAGCCCGCGCCGCATCTTTGCCGTGGCTCGTCCTGCTGTGCCGCCTCTCCCTCTCCAGGAAAGAGGAGAACCTCCCTGGGGGTGTAAGGAGAGCTTCCCTGGGGGTGCGAGGAGAGCCAGGCAGCCCCACTTCCCTTGCAGGCAGTGCTGGTGTTGACCACAGTGGTTTTCGGGCAATTATCCTTGA
Source organism: Platysteira castanea (assembly GCA_013397175.1). Lineage (NCBI taxonomy): Eukaryota > Metazoa > Chordata > Aves > Passeriformes > Platysteira > Platysteira castanea. The sequence continues at coordinate 557,365 of VYXC01002074.1, forward strand.
ATCCCAGTGCTGTGGGAGAGCCCTGGGTGCAAGTGCTGGGCATCTGATGCCACTTGACCTGGGCTCTCAGTGTGTTGTGTGCCTGGGGAGGGGGCACAGGGCATCCTTTCTGGCACTGTAGGTGTGGTGTTTTGTTTGGGGAGGGTTGTTAGATATGGCCCCATCTACTCCCTGGGGCACAGACCCTTTAGGGGGTTGTGTCCGACAGCCCAGAGCGCCAGGAAGCAGCATGGCAAGCAAGCTTTAATTGCTTTTTGCTGTGGCCGGGGATATTTATGGGTACGGAGATTGCCAAGTTATTTATTAGATGGAGTATCTGGGGATAGAGTAATATAAATCACCCTGGCCAGTATTGAGGGAGCAGACGCTCAGTAATTTAAACAGCTTTAATAAATATGCTAAAATATGAGCCTTGTCGCAGGCCATAACGAGAGCTGGTTATCGGGGTCTCGGCCATGGAGCAGGGGCTGGCACAGCGAGAGGACCCCCACCCGCCCCATATCCATGCTTTTCTCCAGTCCAAGATGCTGGTTTGGAGACATGGAACTGGTGACCGGACAGGGCAATGGGGTGGACACCAGAATCACACAACAGGACGAGTCTTGTGGTGGGGGCAACAAGGCAAACGGGTGTGTTGACGTTGTCTTTGGTGGCCTTTATGTCTTGCAGTGCCCCCCCAGATTGTCAACATCTCGTCGGACATCACCGTGAACGAGGGCAGCAGCGTGACCCTCATGTGCCTGGCCTTCGGGAGACCGGAGCCCACCGTCACGTGGCGGCACCTCTCCGGGAAAGGTGAGCCCTTGCTTGGGGGACGAGCCTCCAGGGTCTGAGGAGGGGTTGTCCTGGCCTGCATGGGAGGGATGGGTGTCCCTGTAGAGGTGGTCAGGGTGGCATTAAGGTGACTCACAGTCAGAGGCGCTGACCTTTTGGTGTGCCCTGGAACGGGGCTGAGGGTGCTTGTTAAGGGCTATCCCAAATTTCCTGGGTGAAGGGGATGCCAGATGCCCAGGCAGGGGACATCAGGGCAGGGGCACAGGGGAGTTCTTGGTGTGGGTGTCCACGGGTGACGGTGCCACACGTTCAGTACATCCCCCAGGGCAGACCTTTGTGAGTGAGGACGAGTACCTGGAGATCACCGGCATCACACGGGAGCAGTCCGGGGAGTACGAGTGCAGCGCCGTCAACGACGTGGCCGTCCCGGACGTGCGGAAAGTCAAAGTCACCGTCAACTGTGAGTGCAGGGGACGGGGGCACAGTGATGGGGTGGGTGCACAGGGCCCAGGGTGACACGGCCCGATGTCTCCGCAGACCCGCCGTACATCTCCAACGCCAAGAACACGGGCGCCTCGGTGGGCCAGAAGGGCATCCTGCAGTGCGAGGCCTCGGCCGTCCCCGTGGCGGAGTTTCAGTGGTTCAAGGAGGACACCAGGTGAGGGGCTGCAGAGGTGGTGGAGGACAAGGGGGCAGCCGCAGCCTGGGGGTGACAAGGTGAGGAGGTGGTGNCGGCATCACACGGGAGCAGTCCGGGGAGTACGAGTGCAGCGCCGTCAACGACGTGGCCGTCCCGGACGTGCGGAAAGTCAAAGTCACCGTCAACTGTGAGTGCAGGGGACGGGGGCACGGTGGTGGGGTGGGTGCACAGGGCCCAGGGTGACACGGCCCGATGTCTCCGCAGACCCGCCGTACATCTCCAACGCCAAGAACACGGGCGCCTCGGTGGGCCAGAAGGGCATCCTGCAGTGCGAGGCCTCGGCCGTCCCCGTGGCGGAGTTTCAGTGGTTCAAGGAGGACACCAGGTGAGGGGCTGCAGAGGTGGTGGAGGACAAGGGGGCAGCCACAGCCTGGGGGTGGCAAGGTGAGGAGGTGGTGAGAGGGGGGTGACACTGCCTGAGGCCATCACGTAGAAGATGGCTGGGATCAACTCATTTTGGTGGCTGCTCAACTAAGGGCTGAGGAAGTCCTGGAGTTGTTTATCCCAGGGATGGTGGCTGTGGGACACATGGGTCAGGCTGCGTTATGGGATGGAAAGCGGGATGAAGAGTGTGTCTTCAAAACTGGGATGCGCAAGTCCAGTGGGGGAACGTATGGGTGCATAGTGGTCTTTGGGGATACAGAACTGCTGCTTTTCTACATCGTGAGACTTTTCTCTCTCACAAAAGTTATCTGTACGTTTTTTGATAAGTATGGACATGTGCTAATTGTTTATATTACTAGTAAAGAAAATACTTTCAATATAGTTGACCAACCACC
>VYXC01002074.1:559796-576079 GCA_013397175.1 Platysteira castanea
GGAGTTGTTTATCCCAGGGATGGTGGCTGTGGGACACATGGGTCAGGCTGCGTTATGGGATGGAGAGCGGGATGAAGAGTCTTCAAAACTGGGATGCGCAAGTCCAGTGGGGGAACGTGTGGGTGTATAGTGGTGTTGGCTGGTGGGAAGCAAAGGGATGCTCAGGGAGGGACAAGATACATCCCAGAGCCCCAGCCCCGTTCTCCAGCACCGCTGTCTGCGTTGTAGTTGCTTATCACCATTTTCCGAAGCAGAGCAGAGAAGGAGAGAGATGCAGCAGGCAGGAAATGTGCAGCGAGATTGATTTATTTAATTATTTTACAGCTCTTTTATAGACTTTTCCCTCATAGTTTAATTGGTCAATTTCCTAACCACCTCTCTGGGGTGATTGGTTGAACTATNGAGTACGAGTGCAGCGCCGTCAACGACGTGGCCGTCCCGGACGTGCGGAAAGTCAAAGTCACCGTCAACTGTGAGTGCAGGGGACGGGGGCACGGTGGTGGGGTGGGTGCACAGGGCCCAGGGTGACACGGCCCGATGTCTCCGCAGACCCGCCGTACATCTCCAACGCCAAGAACACGGGCGCCTCGGTGGGCCAGAAGGGCATCCTGCAGTGCGAGGCCTCGGCCGTCCCCGTGGCGGAGTTTCAGTGGTTCAAGGAGGACACCAGGTGAGGGGCTGCAGAGGTGGTGGAGGACAAGGGGGCAGCCGCAGCCTGGGGGTGACAAGGTGAGGAGGTGGTGAGAGGGGGGTGACACTGCCTGAGGCCATCACGTAGAAGATGGCTGGGATCAACTCATTTTGGTGGCTGCTCAACTAAGGGCTGAGGAAGTCCTGGAGTTGTTTATCCCAGGGATGGTGGCTGTGGGACACATGGGTCAGGCTGCGTTATGGGATGGAAAGCGGGATGAAGAGTGTGTCTTCAAAACTGGGATGCGCAAGTCNAAAGCAGCAGTTTTGCATCCACACGCGTTCCTCCGCAGGTTAGCGAACGGGCTGGAGGGCGTGCGGATCGAGAGCAAGGGCCGCCTGTCCACACTGACCTTCTTCAACGTCTCGGAGAAGGACTATGGCAACTACACGTGCGTGGCCACGAACCAGCTGGGCAACACCAACGCCAGCATCATCCTCTATGGTAGGTGCCCGATTTTTGCTGTAAGGTGAGGTGACAAGGAGGAATAAGAGAAGGAGGGTGAAGAGGAGAAATTTGGAGAGGAGGAGGATGAAGAAGAGGAAGAGGAGGAGGAACATGAAGAGGAGTTTGAAGAGCACAATGAAGAGGAGGAGGAGGAGGATGAAGAGAAGAGGCTGGCAGACAGCCAGCAGTGGGTCTGTGGAGCAGAGCTTGGCTGTATTTGGTGTTCCTGGTCCATCGAGGTGCCAAACAGCACAAGCGCCGAGCAGTGAGGACCTGCCGGAGGATGCTCAGAGGATGAGAGCTGTATCAGCCCGGCGCTGGGTGCACAGCACAGCTGGCCAGCAGTCAGCAGAGCCCTGGTGTTGCTGGAGCACAGGGGTGAGGAGGGAGCCCAGGACAGGTGAGAACGCGCTCCGGGTGCACGGTGTGGGGTTTTCCCTTGTTCTCTACTGGCAGGACTGCCAGCAGGGATCACGCTGCACTGGTGATAGAAGGACAGGTGACATCAGCCTGAGTGATTCAGGTGGCCAGGGCATGAAGGTGTTTGAGGAATGGTGTCCTCAAGGACAGCTGTCGTTGAGGAAGGCTGTGTACCTGTGGCACATCCCCTTGGCATGCTGACAAGTCGAGAGGGCTGTCCCGATCCAAGGGTGGGCAGCAGGAGCCTGCCCTCCCCCAGCAGGGCTCCAGCAGGAGGGAGAGGATGGAAGTCAGGCAGCAGGCTCAAGGGGACATTGAGAGGGAGAAGAGCGTCCACACCAGCTCGGACTTTGGCAGCATCAGGGTGGACAGTGGGAGCAGAGCTTTGCGCCGTGGTGGGGGCCTGGGGGGTGCTTGGTGATTTGGGGTGGTGTTTGGGGCACACCTTTGGCTTTGGTTCTGGGGCTGGCTGGCCCCTTCAGGTGTTTTTGGCTCCACTCTGTTCTCTTGGGTTCTGTAGGGCTGTGTTTGGGTCTGGTGAGTGCCAGCCTGTGGTGTTTGGGTAGGGGCTGCTCCAGGCCTTTCTATTCTAACCAGTTTCCCTCTGCCCTGGCCTGATTTCTTCTCTTTGGGTCAAAGATTTGGGTTTTGTTCCCTCTCCACTGTTCTGTTCTCTCATGTTTTACCTTACTGGTAAAGAAATTTTCCCCAATATCCAGTAAAATGCAGTACTGTATAATAGACTATATATAATATAATACAAATATAACATATTATAGATTATTAATAATATATCAATAATATAAATATATAGCCACGACAACATCTATTATTCATGTATTACATTTAATTATAGTGTCTTGTTGACATATATTGTTATACATAAGCATATCGTTCTTTATTATNCTTCTCTTTGGGTCAAAGATTTGGGTTTTGTTCCCTCTCCACTGTTCTGTTCTCTCATGTTTTACCTTACTGGTAAAGAAATTTTCCCCAATATCCAGTAAAATGCAGTACTGTATAATAGACTATATATAATATAATACAAATATAACATATTATAGATTATTAATAATATATCAATAATATAAATATATAGATACGACAACATCTATTATTCATGTATTACATTTAATTATAGTGTCTTGTTGACATATATTGTTATACATAAGCATATCGTTCTTTATATGTATTATACTCAGAGTATATAAATTATAGTATATCTAGTATACATTATTAGTTTTTATATAGTACAATATATAATTTACCAATGTATATGAGGTATTTTATATATATATGGTTCAGTGGTTTAGGGGTTACAGTGGCAGTGCTGAATTGATGGTTGGATTTGATGCTCTTAAAGGTCTCTTCCAACCCTGATGATTCTACAGCTCTATACAGTAAATATTATATTTATGGTATTTAGTACATAAATAAGTACATTAAGTTTCCAATCCAGTTTTCCCAATATCCATTTTTTCCCATTTCCCTGTGCTGATGGCACTCTTACACTTGCTCTCTCTCTGACATGAGACAAAGTAATAACACCTAAGCCTTTCTTTTTTCCATGACTTGAAACCAGACTAAAGGAAAAGTTTCAGTGCAGGTAACTCCCTCTATCCAGAAGGGCCCTGGATTAGGGATTTTTGATTTTGTTCCATGCTGTGGGTAAGTGCAGCTATCTCATGGTTATCTTTTATTTGACATCATCTGTTTTCAGGCATTTTTCCTTCTCTCAGCAGTTAATGTTGCTCTTTGCACACCCTGCCCGTGGCAGCGCAGCGAACCTCCCACACCAGTTATTAATTGATGCCAATGTGCAGAGAAAACAAAAATTCACCTTGTTTTAATAAATTAATCCCCAAACAGGTCCAGCAGGCTGAAGTGAAGTACATTAGAGGTGATTCCGTAGCTGGCAAAGCAGGGATATTAAAAAACAAACATCTATAAAAAGTGAGATGTAGGAGCCCAATCCTGTGGCCCTGCCTTGTGGCAACTCCTGTTAGTAATGGTCTGTTCAGTGAAATACTAATATACTTCCTCTAATCCTTGTTTTACATAAAAAGGAAGATTAGGAAAATATTTGCTATTGAGACAGCAAGAAAAAGACTCAGTAAGGAAAAGTTAAAACTTAAAATGTTCCATTTGTTTTCATGCGAGTATTTACCTGCACCAACACTGAAGCTTAAATTTGTCTTTCAAAGGATATTGGCACATCCTTTGGATATTGCTGTGTGAACACTCAGAATACCTAAAGCTATTTTAATTTCGTAACTTTTAATGGAGAAAAAGGCAAACATTGATGTTCTATTTTTGCCCCCCATCTTTCAAGTGTGTATGGAGTGAAACGCACTGGAGCAGTGAGGAGCAGGCCCACGGAACGGGCTCAGACAGGAATTTAAGCAGGTGGGATTCCATCCCTCCTCGAGGATTGCGCTTTTTTCATTTTGTGAACATGTTGTGAAATTCAACAGCTTGTCAGTCAAAACTGCAGCTTCTTGGAAACACAGGGGAGAGCGGAGAGGATGGGTTCTGTGGAGAGCTTCTATTTGGGTATGTGCGTGGTGTTTCTTGGACAGTCTCTACCAGCCTTTGCCAAAGGGGAGAGGAGAACAAGTGCTTCGAAATCTGCTATTTTTTTTTATTTAAAAATTTTGTGTCTGGGTTCACTTTTTGATGAGAACGTTGCATTTTTTACTTGCTATTTATGTCTAGACATAGGGGGGAAAAGTCACCCAAACCTGGATCTTCACGTCTCTTTCAAGTGCAGTGTGTCCCTCAGTCACCAAGGGAAATTCCCCCGAGCCCCCATTCCAAACTGGGAGCTCTGGGACCTTTTATTGGCCTTTTCCATTGAAGAGCTATTGGAATAAAGAGAGATGTAGATGTTTTATAAAAGATGCCATCTGCATTTTTCTGATGTTCAGGGTCTCATTTCTAGTATGTAATCTCTGTGATTGATGATTGGGTGAGTTAACTGAATGTAAGTTAAAATACCAAGTGTTAGGCGTGATTTAAACCAATTATTCTATGGAGAGATAAAATCTTTTCATCTTTTTATTGTGCACTCTCTTAAGAATCAGCAGCTTCAGACTAAATACATAAAAGCAAGGGAAAGCAATTATGTCTTTAAGAATAAGAGCTCTGATTCAATGTTTAAAGACTGCTTGACTTAAAACACTTAAAACAAGTTACAGAATCCCAGAATGGTTTGGGCTGGAAGGGACATTAAAGCCCATCCAGTGCCACCCCCTGCCATGGGCAGGGACACCTCCCACTGTCCCAAGCTGCTCCCAGCCCCAGTGTCCAGCCTGGCCTTGGACACTGCCAGGGATGGAGCAGCCACAGCTGCTCTGGGCACCCTGTGCCAGGGTCTCACTACAAATTACTTGAGATTTGCAAAAAGAGAATCAATGCAAAATGTATGCAAAAAAAAAAAGGTAAGAAATGTCATCTTTGCCCTGGTTACCCATTGCTGTGCAGTGTCTGTAATTTCAGTGGTTTTGTGTGTTTATTTGTGCACACAAACCAGTAATCTGACAAACCTAGGAGATATTAGGAGTGGAAGGAGGAGGAGGCAGTGCTATATTCAGGGAGTATAAATCTGAACCAGGTCTTTTGTACAGGAGAGAAAGTAATTACCCCACATCTATTTTTGTGCATTACAGGACCTTCGAAGGGCAGGTGAATCTGTCCAAATGCTCTTTTGTGTCTGCCACCAGCACCGCTTTTCGGGTCGAGGGAGCAGCTCACACCTCATTCCATCATTCTGCAAGTTGCCACCTGCCATTATTAATGCCCCACAAAAAGTCTGAGATATGTGAGGTCCGAAGTTGCTGCCCAAGGGTTCTGGGAATTGCAATCCCCAGCGTTATTTTGCTTCAGGAATTGCTGGTGGACAGCTCGGGGGTTGGTGGTCACACACTGCTGTGCATGGTGCCACAGCCAGCCCGGCTGGAAGCAGTGGAGGGGACAGAACACTGTCGGGTGGGGAGTTACAAAGGCTTCCATTCTCTCTGGTCAACAATAAAATGATTTTTTTCCTGTTAATTGAGTGGATTATGCTGTGTGGATGTTCTGGGTGGGAGCAGGGCGGATGTCCATCAGGTGGCTGTGCTGGTGCTCTGGGCTGAGCCATCCCTCCCCTCAGCATCGTCTGCTCCAAGCACCTCAGGAGATCACATCTCTCCTCTGGAGCCGGGCTGGGAGAGCTGGGAGTGTTCACCTGGGGGAGAGAAGGCTCTGGGGAGACTGTAGAGTCCCTTCCAGTGCCTCAAGGGGCTCCCAGAGAGCTGGAGAGGGGTAACTCTTGGGGTTAATTTAGGTCATTGGGGTTATTTGATGTCAACTAATTAGCATCTGTAGTTACTATGAGTCATTTGGGTTACCTGGGGTCAAACTCACGTGCTGTAGAGTACTTTGTAGTTATTTTAGATCTTTGGGTCAATCAATTAACATTTGTAGATTGTCAGGGGTTACTAGAGGTCAAACTTGTTCTGTGCAGAGTATTTTGAGGTTACTCGAGGTCAACCAGTGAATATGTGGGGTTATTATAGGTCACTGGGGTTACTAGAGTTCAAACTCACTCTCTACAGAGCACTTTGGGGTAACTTGAGGTCAACCAGTTAATGTTTGGGGTTACTATAGGTCACTGGGGTTACTAGAGTTCAAACTCGCTCTCTACAGAGCACTTTAGGATTACTTGAGGTCAACCAGTTAATGTTTGGGGCTACTATAGGTCACTGGGGTTACTAGAGTTCAAACTCACTCTCTACAGAGCACTTTGGGGTAACTTGAGGTCAACCAGTTAATGTTTGGGGCTACTATAGGTCACTGGGGTTACTAGAGTTCAAACTCACTCTCTACAGAGCACTTTGGGGTAACTTGAGGTCAACCAGTTAATATTTAGGGTTACTATAGGTCATTGGGGTTGCTCGAGGTCAAATTTGTTCTGTACAGAGCACTTTGGGGTAACTTGAGTCAAGCAGTTAGTATTTGAGGTTACTATAGGTCATTGGGGTTACTAGAGGCCAAACTTGTTCTGTGCAGAGCACTTTGGGGTTACTTGAGGTCATTACTTGTGGTCAGCCAGTTAATAGTTGGGGTTACTGTAGGTCATTTGGGTTACTAGAGGTCATTTGGGTTACTTGAGGTCAAACTCATTCTCTATAGAGCACTTTGGGATTACTTGAGGTCAACCAGTTAATAGTTGGGATTACTAGAGGTCATTGGGGTTACTAGAGGTCATTTGTGTTACTTGAGGTCAAACTTGTTCTGTGCCGAGCATTTTGAGGTTACTTCAGGTCATTACTTGAGTCAACCCGTTAATATTTGGGGTTACTATAGGTTATTGGGGTTACTAGGGGTCAACCAGTAAATAGTTGGGGTTACTAGGGGTCAACCAGTAAATAGTTGGGGTTACTAGAGGTCATTGGGGGTTACTATAGGTCATTGGGATTACTTGAGGTCAAACTCACTCTCTTCGGAGCAGTTTGGGGTTATGTTAGGTCACTGGGGTTACTTGAGGTCAGCCAATTAACAGGGGATCACTTGAGGTCATGCTCCATCTTCGGGGACCACGCTGGGCTTCACTGAGTTCAACCATTCTTCTTGTTCCACTATTTGAGGTCACCAACTCCATCAGTGACACCAGAGCTTGAATCTGAGTTTGTGTGCCTGTCACGCCTCCCTCTGTTCCATTTCACACCAAGGAACCCCCGTGTGCCACTGCTGTGTCACGCCAGGCTGCCATGGTGCCACTGTGGCATCAGTCCCACCCTCAGCCCAGCTTGCCCGGTGACTCCGAGTTCCCTTGTCACCATGAGTTGCTTGTGACAGGCTCTGTTCCGTGTCCCCTGTCCCTGGCTGTGCCTCCCGATTCTGTCCCACCCATGTCCTGTGAGCACCCGCACCTCCCAGCCTGTCTGCACACAAATTCCTCCCGCATTCAGTTTTAGTGGGAGAAGATGCAGATCCCGAGGATCTGGAGCAGAGGGAAGCTCTCCAGCTCCATCTCTTCTGGCTGGCACTCCCGAATCTCTGTGTCCCTCTGTCCACAGCGACCTTCACCTTCTGCAGCTGCAGATTTGGTGAGATGTTTCAAAGACACCCACACAGTTTGAAACCTTAAACCAGGCTTTATTAGACAATCATTAACATCACACGTCACCCAGGGTTAGGCTTTAATCATCATCAATACACAGGTAACTAATTAGTCTTTAATAAACTTGGCCTGAATGAGCTGTGAGTCTCCAACAGGAGCACTGGTGTGGGGTGGGGCAGAGGCTGTGCTGTGGCACTGTGGTTTGGGCAGTTTTACTCAAGTCAAGGTCTCAAAATCTAAGGTTGCCTCATGGGGAAGGAAGGAAATAGCCATAAAGGTGGACACAAAATAAATCAGGATGAAGAAAACTAAAAGCAAGCAATAGTAAATAACTGCAATAATAAAGCTGAGTAGGGGCAGCCAGAGTCCAGGTGCACTCACACCTCAATGCCCAGGCACTGGGGTTTGAGCAAAGCAGAGCCAAAATATTTGCTGGGATGACAGGGCTAGGGAGCCTCAGCTGAGTTCTCTCCGTGTCCTGGTGGGAGCTGTCCTCTTCCCCCAGGGAGTGACAGTTCAGGGAACACACAGGAGTCACAGGCAGCCTGTGATGAAATGAGCCATCTGCCCTGAATTCGTGATCGTATCTAATTACTACTTTATTTTGTCTCTGTATCTTTATATTTGCCTCTTCTGTAGAGTATCTTTATGATCTTTACAAAGCCAAGCTGTCTGATACCAGAATACATTCCTCCACCGAAAAGAATAAAGAATAATTTTAAGAGAAAATATTTGTTTTATTTTTTCTAGTAATGACCCAGCACTTTTAGTTCTATTTCCTCTCTGTATTAGGTGACTTATCTATTTGGGAACTCTCCAACTCAACCACAATGCAATTGCTTTAGGATAGATAATGAAATTTCTAAAAGTGTCATTAAATCAAAGCCAATAACCAGTGCAGAACTGTGAACTAGAAAATAGTGATAAGAATTAGTCACACATTAAAATCCACATCTATAGAGATGCTAGAGCAAGGCTCTGATTTAGCAGTGTTTGGGCAGGTGTAAATACATAAAAGGTTAAGGCTAATCAACATTTAGTATTAAATCTGCAGAAATTGTCACTATTTTTATAGTTTTGGATGATGTGCGGAGCTGCTGCCATTGGTTTGGGGGGTCAAAACCAAAGGAGAAGGAGCAGCACCAGGTCTGAGAGAAAACCAGTCTCAGAAGCCCTTTCCATTGCACCTGACAAGGCTCCACCTGCCCCTAAAAAACATCTGTGGGTTTCCACCTTGCACATCACAAGGTCTGCTCAGCCAGGAAATGTCTGATTACAGCATAGCAGCTCTACCCCTCTTGGATGATCATGTGCTCTTATAATCAATTTTGTTTGAGCAGGGGTATGACACAGCTTCTTGCTCATCACTCAATCTTCCCATCATTTCCTTCACCTTCTGGCCGTGCTTGGATTTAACATCTCGGGCTCTCCTCTGCCTCTTCCTGAATTAAGATAAATGTTCACAGAAAATCAGTAGATAAAAAGACAAGCAATAACACCATCCCGAGAAAATTAATGTAACTGGATATGATTTCATAGAATCACAGAATGATTTGGGTTGGAAGGGGCTACAGAAAAGCTGGGGAAGCACTTTTGATGAGGGCATGGACAAGGGGGAATGGATTTAAACTGAAAGAGGATGAGTTTAGATTAGATACGGAAAAAAAATCATCACTTTGAGAGTGGTGAGGCCCTGGCACAGGTTGCTCGGAGCAGCTGTGGCTGCCCCATCCCAGAAAGTGTCCAAGGCCGAGTTGGATGGGATTTGAAGTAACCTGGGATAGTGGAAGGTGTCCCTGCCCATGGCAGGGGGTGGAACGGGATGGGTTTTAGATCCCTGCCAACCCAGACCACTCTGGAGTCTACAATGAACCCATTCCAGGTGACTGCAGGGCTGAGAGCACGTTCACAAATGCCTGAGGATCCCATTAACTTCACACTTTGTCCATGCCCTCAGTTTTGATGCTAAGACCGCTGAGCACTTATTTCTCTATTTCTTCCCTTTCAGAACTTCAGTACTGGGACTCAGACCTGCAACTTCCCCAAATGCCTCTCTGTGGCCACAGGGAGTGTGGGCAGACCCATCAGTGCCCTGTGGCAGAGCATGTGGTGGCTGCCTCTGCTTCCCTCACTCTGCCCAGCTGTCTCATCCCATCCTGACCGGCCCCCTGTGTGCCCTGCAGCCCAAACAACAGCCCTAACACACAAAAGAGCAACAAATCTCCTCTTCAGTGGTGTACCCAGAGGACCAGCCTCCTCCCTGCCTGGCCTGCCTGCCAAGAACCCCCCAGCGACCCCAAAATGCTCCTGCCTACCTGAGAATCCACATCTGGACAATGCCATCTCCTGAGCCGATGGTCCTTTGTTGCCAGTCACGAGTTGTGCCGCTCTGGAGCACCAAGGTCTCTGCTCCTGGTGGCTCTCACGTGGTTGTTTGCTTCAGAACTCTCCAAGGAGGGCAACTTCCAAGCACGGTGGGGCTGGACTGACACCTGCCCAGGGCATCCTCCTCCTCCTCCTCCTCCTCAGACAAGGACTGTGCCTCCCCTAAGTGTTCCTCAACCTCCTCACTCCTCCTCCACACTGACAATGCTCTCCAAATGATGGACAAATCCACCACCCCTCCAAGAGGGAACACAACACCCCGGTCAGCTGAGGGGTGGGATGTGAAGGGGAACTGCAGGGACAAGGGGGAGATGGGATCCCTTCACACTGTGGCATCATCTCAGTGCTGGCCCTAACCCTGTCCTCTGTCTTTCTCTTTTCTCTCCTCTGCCCAGGGCCTGGAGCGGTGCATGACGGTGGCAACGCGGCATCCCGGGTGGCTGCCGGCCTCTGCCTCTGGGCCACCCTCCTCGCTCGCCTCCTCCTCGACTTTTGATAAGGGAGCGGAGGGTCCCGGGAGGCCTCGCCGCACCTGTCCCCCGCCGCGGGCTCGGCCACCGCGCCGCCCAGGGACTCCTCTCCGTCGGACGGGCGATGCACCGGAGGACGGGCGGCGGTGCCGAGCGTCCGAGGATGGCCCCGTCTCCCACGTGCCGGGATCGTTCTCGCCGCCGGTTACGCTGTACAGACCCCACCACGTGCCACCAGACTGTCACCCGCCACCATCGCCCCGGGGACGTGGCCCGGCACGGACGGTGTCCCCTGTGGCTGCCTCATCTCCAACGCTGGGGGCACGGAGCCGTCAGGGCGGGTGCCACCCAGAGCCTTCACCGGGATGTCCGTCTCGTCGTCTCACTAAGCCGCCTATGCCCAAAAAGACCCCAAGGTTGAAGCCTCGTGGCTCTGCCTTCAGCCCTCTTGGTCCTGAATGTCAGTTCTCGTCGCCAAAGCTCCTCCCTAAGCACCCTGATGTCGCCAGCCCCCCATCACCTGCCTCTGCTCCTGACAGGACACTCACTGGCCCTTTCGGAGAGGGTCCCCCGGCACAACCAGTTGTCCTTCAAGGGTCACGCACTTCCCACTGCTCTTTATTCCAGCTGACATCGTACCCCTGTGCTTCCCACTAAAACCCCCTCACTTTCCTGAGGACACAAGGCTGCTCTCCCAGGAATGTGAGCCCTGGGGACTGCCACCAGCCCTCCCAGGGACTAGAGCTTTCTTGCTGCATGGGACAGCCAGGCCCTCACTCTTTGCTCCGGATCCCAGCCCACTCTGCTGCTGTCCCCCTGATGGCAGGGGCTGCCTCATGGCTCTCCCCTTGATGGCCAGCACTTTTTGGGGAGGTTTCTCTGGGCTTGTTTTCCAAGCACTTTCCAGCCTGCACATCAAAAGCACAGCATCACCAGCGCGGGGCAGAGGCTCTGAACGACAGAGCGAAACACCAGCTGACGAGGCCCTTTTGCTATGGTTCTGACGCTCATGACCCTCCATATCTCTGCCCCTCAGAGGGCCCTGAGCTGCAATGTCCTCACTCTGCCTTGTCTCATGCCCATCTCGTGCCCCTGCCTGAGGAAAGTCTGATGTGTCTGACCCTGTGGAGGAGGCCTGGGCTCTGTGGATTTGCTGCGCTGGCACAGCAGGGATGAGGACGGCTCCAATGCTCCCTGCTGCGACTTGCCTGTGACACCAAAACACACACCCAGACTGCCCTCTGCCTCTTCCAGCCACCCTGGGAGCTGCCACCCATGGCGGTGGTAGCCACGTCATCTCCCTGCATAAGGAATAGTGCTCCTGATGGCCTCGTGCACCATGGACCCCCTTGCCTGGGGCATTGTGGCAGCCCTGAGCCTTCTTGTCATTCCGTGGCTGCCCAGGAATGCTTTGGGGCCACAGTCTGGGGATGGACACTCCCATCCTGCTCCTGAAAAGTCACGCGTGGCACCGGACCCTATTGGTGTGACAGGGAGACTGGACAACAGCCAGGCACTGAGCAAGCACACAGAGCATCCCCTGTCCTCACCCGGAGCCTCCCCGTGCCTTGTCCTTTCCTTCTCCCTCCGTGAGATGACTTGAGAACAACACACGCTGTTTTCCCTGTGCGAATTCTGCTGCTGCCCAAACCTGCTTTCTGTGGCTGCAAGGAAGCTGGGGCGCCAGCCCTCAGCACACAAAACGGAAAAAACCACCCCGAGCCAGAGGCCATGATGGGCCACCACCCTGTCCTCTCTGCAGCCGTGCCCATCCTCATCCCTGTCCTCAATGGGCTGCCCAGGACCTGCTACAAAATCTCAGTGGATGCTCCTGCCCCCACATCCTGGATGTTCACCATGTGCCGTGGCTGACTGACCAAAAACGCCTGGCCCCAGGCGGGGGCTGCCCCAGTGCTGGCCTGAGGCGCTGGCTCACCTGGTGAGGATCCGGCACTGACTGGGTGAGTCCGCGTCCTGCGGTCCCTGCGGTGCTGCTCTGCTTCTCCGCTGGCATCCAAGAGAGGTGGCACTGTCAGCGGTCTGGGTGCTGTCCCATGGCCCCAGGCACGTTTATCGAGTGGGGATGGCACTGTCTTCAGCCAGCACAGCGACACGCACACCCTCCCCCACATGCCCGCTCCCAAAGCACCCTGGGCGCAGGAGACACCTTGCCCTGATGCCTTTTCTGGTCTGCGCTGCCCCACAACAGCCCCCCGCTGCCACCCCGAGCCCTTTCCTTGATCAGCCCCAAATTTCTCTGTCCCCACAGCAGAAACGCTGCAGAATCACAGGGCCAGAGGCCGTGGCATATCAGAGAGTGGCAGCGACGAGACGCCACGACGCACACTGAGGCTGGCAGGCCTGGCGCCAGGGCTGCCCCCATCCCATCCTTCTCCCTGGGTCGGGTGGGCTCCCCTGTCCCCTGCCGGGACGGCATTCGACTTTCTCGTGCCATGTAACGTGCCATTGTGAGGAACGTGTTGGCTGTCTGAGGCCGGCCCCGCCGCGGCTCTGCCGGGTGGCAGACCCATTTGTGACCACTGCTCTTCATCCCTGGATGCCCAGGGGGTGGCCGGGCACCCAGGGCGGGGGCAGTGAGGCTCTCGGGTCTCTCTCGCTGACGGCCGTGATGGCCGGTCTTGAGTTTCTGTCGATCATTGTATTCCAAGGGTGGCTATACTACCTGAGATTTGTGCATGTTACATTGTAGTTGTAACCTTTTCTAATTCGGCAAGAATAAGAGATGGTTGTGATTGTGCAGTGTATCAATAAAGTTTGACAAACTTTGTACCTTCGGGGCTTTGCTTCACGGGCCCTGCGCACCCCAGGGAGGGGATGCGGTGCTGGGCTGAGCTGAGCTGGGAGGGCTCCCGGGTGCCTGGGACCTCCGCCACTCCTGTGGTCTCACCCAGCACTTGGTTGGACCCTCTTTTGATCGTCCCCTGTGACAGTGATGCTTCAAGCCCCACAACTGGGGGGCCTGCTGCTCTCTGGGCCATCCCTCACCCCATCCATGCATCTCTTCTGGAAACCCACCAGTGAGTCCCGGGTCCTGCCCACCTCTGTCCACCGATGAGCGATGAGCACGTACCTGCTGACGGAGTCCCTGCAGGGTAAGGACTGTCTTTGCTCTCATCACTCACCTACGTTCAGTGGAAGCAGCACTGATGATGATCGGGGGCCTCTTTTCCACCACCGAGCTGTTCCCAGCGCCTCCTCCATCATCTTGCAACAACGCTCACTCTGACAACTAAACCTACCCCCATGAAGGGATGCCTCTGCAGATGATGCGCTCCCAAGGTTTGCTCCTATTATGATCAGGCATGACACAGACCAAATGTCTTCATCAAAGGACAAAAACCTTGAGGACCAGGAGCAGAAGAGCCGTGACCCTCAGCGCCTCCCTGACACGGCTGTAATCTCACAGCAGGCTGTGCCCTCCGCTCCAGGGGATGCCTCATCTTTCCACACCATCAACCAGGAGAAAAAATTCAACAAGCTCCTCTAATGTGAGACCTGCTGCCAGGAGATTGGGGGCAGTGGGACTGTGCCAGACCCATCTGAGTCTTGCTCACTTTGAGACCTCCCTTCGTCTTCCCCAACATGGGAATGAAAAGTGCAGTCCCAGGAGTTTTTCCCTGAACTCCACAACAAGCAAACAGCTCCATCCCAGCACTGCCATGAGCTGTTGTGACCTTGCACATCAGGGACACCTCTGCTGTCCCCCTCCAGTGACCCCAGCAGAAAGGTAAGTGCTTCCTAAAACGCAACAGCCTCCTGAGGGAAGGGATTTGGGAGGGATGTGTCACCTTACCCACTTTCCTCAATGTCACCTGCAGTGAATCAAGCAAAGGTGACCACCATGGGAGACTCTCTGCTTTGAGCCTCTTCCAAAAACCCCAATCTATCAGGGAGCCAGGGCTGATTTGATGTAACTACAGGTGCCACAAAGCAACACTCGCCCCTTGCATGTGGCCCCTGGGGATCCCGCCACAATCCGAGCCTTCCTAATGCTTCCATCTTCCCATGCCAGTTCCTCTGGATACCCAGTGCTGGACCTGCCTCCACTGGAGTGAATACCTACAGATGCCCAAATGCTCCTGCTCATGACACATCCTTCTGCCTCGTCTGCATTGTCCCCATCGCAGAGCGTGAGGAGGCGATGCAGCCCCTCTCTGGCCAGGGGATACCCTCCCCCATCTCCCTTTCCCAGGCTGAGGATGTTTCTCCGTGGCCCTCAGCAACGCCCAACCTGTGCCTAAGGATGAGGACCTCAGCTGCTACATCCAGGGGGAGGGAGGGCATATTTCAGACCATGACCTCCATCCCTCCTCAGCACCAAGAGACACCCTTACCTATGTCAATAAATTATTACATAAATGTATCCATCGAGCCGCCTCTCTCTCTTTAACTTCCTCTTTGTCTGCTACCTTGGCACTGGACACTCCTTGATCTCTCACCTAGAACACCAAAAAAATTACAATTACAGAGAGGAGGTGAGGGAGAGAGCCCTGTTACCTCCACACCTCTCCCCGCATCCCTCCCCAGAACCCCCAAGCATCCAGGCACTGCCCCTCCTACCAGGCTGCTCCAACCTGGGAGTTGCAAGACCTGCATAAAGACCAACACCATCGTCTCTGCCATCCTGACCCTGCTACCTGTGCCCACCTGTCTTGTCCCCACACCCTCAGTACCCTATCCCTTAGCTGGGATGTGCCACAAAGCCTGAGCGTGGTTCTTCCCTTACCCCACACTGGTATCACTCGGACACTGCATGTCACGCCTCAAGGCAACACCTTCCCATCCCTCTGCTCCATGCTCATCTCTTGGGTTACATCATAGGGTCAAGAAATAAAAAAAACTCACACGAAACTGTCACGCCATCAATAGCAACCAACTTCTGATCCTGCAAATGTGCCGGGTGACCTGAAGAAACCAGCACCCCAGAGGCTGCAGCTGAGGCTGAGGACCAAGCTCACTAAGCAACCTCCCAACATCACCAAAAACCAGGACACTGACCAAGACAAGGCTCCACAGACAGGAAAATGCTCCTACACCCAAGCGATCCTGCCGTGCTTTGCCTGCACACAGCATTGCTTGGGGGGCCCCGTTCCCCACACCCACCTCACACCACTGCGCCTCTCCTTCCCACACGGGATTGGCTTCAGCTGCTCCACAAGCATCCCCTGCAACGCTGTGCAGCCAGAGAGCCACGCCGTGAGCTTAGGGGCACTGAGTGGGGTCCTGAGCAGGGGAATAGGGCACAGCTGTGCCTCACACCCTCTCCATCTACTCACCAAAGCCTTACCTGTGACAGCACGCCTGCTGGGCTCACCAGGGAGGTCCGGGGGGCATCTTCCCAACGCTCTCCTGGCCCACTGTGATGACTCGGTGCTCCCATCTGCCACCCGTGCTCCAGCATCCCTCCCCACATCCCTCCCNACAAATGGCGGCACAGTCCATGAGAAGACGGGGAAATCTTGCCAAAGGAGAAAACTGGTGTGTCTGGATGGAGGGTCCCACGGGAGGGAGCAGGCGGGCAGGGGCGGTGAAGAGGACAGGGCAGCGGGCAAGTGCCACACTCCAGTGGCCCCATCCATCNCTCCCGGTGGCGCAAGGGGAGAACGCGGGGTGGCCCTGGCCCCCGCGGCAATGAGCACCACAACCAGACGGAGCGGCCACATGGAACAATCGTTTTAATGGATAGGCAGAGAGAGCCCCCTCGCCGCCCGCCTGCCCGCGCCCGGGCCCCCCGCGTGCCCCCCGC
>VYXC01002074.1:576148-628632 GCA_013397175.1 Platysteira castanea
GCAGCGGAAGGACCCTGCTGGGAACCGTGGCTAGAACTCTAACAAAAAAAAATTATATATATATATATGTATATTTATATATACTGTATATATATATCCCATAAAAAGATTCAGCGTCTCCCTCCACCTCAACGCGCGGCGAGTGTCGCCCGTGCCCTCGGCAGGAACTGTCCGGACGACCGCTTTTTGGGCCGGTTTTGGGGGGTTCGGCACAGGACTCCTCCTCCTCCTCCTCCTTGCCGGGCTCACAAACCTNACAGGGTGAAAAGAAAAAGACTCAGTCGCATTGCATCTTCAGCAGGAAGCCTTGGATTATTATTTTTTCCCTTTTCTCTCCATTCCAAATTCCCATTGTGGTTTTTTTGTTGTTTTTTTTTTTTTTTGAAAAATTTCCTCTCTCTCCCCCTCCCCCAGGTGGCCTGGCCGGATACTCTCTCAATTCTTATGATTATTTTCGGAAACGGTGAACACAGAAAATACAATTAATAAAATTAACCATGACTCAGAATCCCTTATCATTCACGATGTCCGCGGATGGTACGATGAAAGCGTGGCTCGACGCCGGTCTCTTTCCTCCCTTTCCCTTCGTGGTGGTGTGGAAACTGTTGAAGATCTATATATCTATACATATATATANCTCTCCTTTCTGCTTGCGCTCGCTGGCCGTGGTCGTCGCCGCCGCTACTCCGCAGGCCGGCTCTCGGGTCAAAACTGGTGGGCGAGGTGGGCGAGCGGGAGGAGCAGCAGCCACGCGCAGCCGCTTCGCCGCCACGCGCCGTTGTTCCCGTCGTGCACCGCCCCGGGGCCTGCGGGAGGGGACAGGAACACCCGCAAGGTTGGTCACAAAGTCACAACGAACACCAGAAACAGTGAAATAAAGATTAAAACCAAAAGAAAAATCACACCATTTGGGGCCCCGGTGGTGTTGCACGTGGTGGGGTTGCTCTGTGGTGGAGCTGTCCGGGTGTGCCCCTCCATCTGTGCTGTCCTCAAGAACATGGGAACACCAATGCTGGTCTTTGGGGCAAGATCCCCTGTGGTCCCTTGTCAGCCCTAAGTCCCCATCCCAAGCCCCCTCCCTGCTCATTACCACCGTCTGACCTCCCTCAGCCCCCTTCACCCTCCTCCAAATTGGCCCTAATTTTCCAGCCACACTTGTAGGGGAGAAGAGAGTTTTTGCCCAGCACATTCTGCCCACCCCAGGGTGACCACCCTGTACCCTACTGGTGTCCCTTGGGAGGGACAGTGACCCCCTGCCCACCCTGCAGAGACAGAGCCAGCAGCACTACACTGAGGACTTGGTGTTTTGCACCTCTCCAGAGTCTCTGTGGGGCTCAGCATGGGCCCAAACCACCTCAGGGAGATGGGATGAGGCTGGTTGAGAAGAGCCAAGCCCACCCATCTTTGGGGATCACAGGGGGTGAGGAGTTCAAAGCTCACTGTGGGAAAGGATGTGGAGGGTGTCTTAGCCAAAGGCTTTCACCAAAACACCAGTCCTTTCACCAAATAGTTAGCCCAGAGGAAGACAATGATGGCAAAAGACCTCAGGAAGGCATCCCCACTGGTGTCCTGCGGGAGCAGGGCTGACCACAAGGTCTGGTTCACAACTGCTTTTGAAACCCCAGGACATGTCCCCTCACTCCAAAACCTGAGCGGGGCACTGAGCATCAGGAACCATCTGACCTGCCTCTCCAGCACACTCAGACTCCTCATACCACCCAAATCCAGGCACCAAATCCAGGTCTCACACACTACCTCCACAGACATCTACAAGTCATCCCAAGGACTGACCACTCAATTCATCACAAATGAAGCCACTCCAAAATCAAGATGACACCAAGCCAGTTGGCCGGACAGTATGATTGCACAGCAGAGAGCTGGCTGTTCTGGCCAGGAATAACACCAGGAAGGGGACCAAATGCCTGTCCACCCCTATCTCATCCCATAAAAGAGGCACTAGGAGCATCCCAGAGGAGGAAGGACCTGCCACAAGACCCACTCACACTGCAGCCCTGGGAAAGTAGCCTGAAGACGTCCCTGCTTTGCCCTGGCAGTGGGGAGGGAACGGGACACCGTGGGATGGGGACAGGCATGCAGAGGGCACAGACCACCACCAGACAGGCACAGGAGGCTGGCGGGGAGGGGGCAGGATGGGAGGGTGGCTAAGAAAGCCCTAAATCATCCCTACACCAGTGAAAGCAGCAGGGCTGTGGGGCAGGAGATCCAGGGGGTGGCTGCTGCGGCTCCCGCTGAGATGAGCTGTGGTGGGAGCCAGAGGGGCCCAAGGGGAACAGCAGGGGAAGCACTGGCAATGTGAGGGACCCCCAAATTACTGACCTTTCCAGGGTGTCAGAGCGGTAGTTGTCTCTTCTAAAAATTAAAGAACAAGTGAAAGTTAAGGCAAAAGGGCAATGGAAAGCGCAGGCTCGAGACACCTCCCTCAGCCTGCCCTCGACCTGGGGCAGGAAAACCAGTGGATGGGGTAGAAATGGGATCTGCTGCTCAAATCACATCCCACTGCTGTGGGGCCAGGGTCCCCTCATCTCGGAGGGAACGAGAGATGAGCTGAATATGGGACCTCAGACCTGGCAAAGCCTGCAGCTGCACCCTGTGCCAAAGGCAAAGCACAGGGGCTGGGATTTGGGGGATGCAGGGGGTTCACCTCTCCTCCATGAGTTTAGGGCCCATCCCTCTTGCTCATCCTGCAGCATCCCAAATAGATTTATGGCCTGACAGTGGCCTCTGGGAGCAGCATGGACTGTGTGACGGGTGAGAAGCAGAGGGCGGGTTTTTTTCCCCAATTCCACAAAATGATGTGATTTCCCTGAGCACTTTATCACATCCCAGACAGCACCAAATGAGCTGCTGAATGAGGCGGCAGGTCTGGAATAACGAGTGCTACATGTTAAATAAAGCACTAGTTGACCTCCCTGAAAAATTAGATTAAAAAAAGGATTAAAAGATGAACGCTACATTAGCCTCTCGCACAACCCCAAAAAGGCTCATGTCGCGGTACCTGCACAGATTAAACCTCCGTTTGTGAGGGAAGAACTCCAAAACACTCACTCAGTTTCAGTGAAAAGGGACCACTCATAAAACTGTCCCCCAAAATCTCACAGAAGAGACATTTCTCGTGCGCAGGTAGCGCAGCCACCGCAGCCACTTACCCCTTATCTTCCATTAAATAAATAAATGTCGATAAATAAAGACACATTAATCCCCAGACTGAAGACAGTGGTTGCTTAGGGATGGGTGAGCTCGGGCCTGTTATGCTTGGGGCCCTCACACTGCTGATAATCAGGGAGGGGTTGTTCCTGGGCGTGCTGGGAGCCCTGCACCAGGAGATGGGGGACACCTGCATGTCACAGCCTCCTCAGGGGACCGTCACCCCCCAGTTACTAAAGACTGAATGGATCATTCAATCACTGCGGCTTTATGGAAGTTATGGGTGGTCAAAGGACTGATGGGATTCACAGTCAGACCACAAAGCTACTGGGGGATCATAAAACAAGCTCAGACTCTTGTGGGATGCTTCCCTGGGTCCCACCCAACACTGCCTTCACAGCACGAGTCCCACAGATGAGTTAGAAACCAAGGAACTAAGAGCTTATCAGCAGGGAGATGTCATCTTCACTTTTAGGCTGTTCATCCAGCCTGGATCTGCAGATGCCAAACTGAAGGCCCCCACTAATGAAGATTTTAACCTCATAGACACATTGGAAGGCTGCGACATCACAGCTAAGGATATGGCTCGGGCAATGTTGGGCACTTGGCACGGCCACCCTACAGCTGCAGCACAGGTGGAGCCAGGCCTGGGTGGCTCTGCAGTGCCAGAGGTGTTGGTGTCCCTAAAACACGGGGTTATTGGATCACCAGGAAGGCTGGCAGGGAAGAGAACTGAGATAGTTCCTGAGCAACACTAACGATGGCTTAGCACAGGTAAACCTTCACCACACACAGCTTGGACTTTATTGGGGGAGCAAACGGGTCTGAGCACCCAGGGTGGGATGAGCTCCTGTGTCCCAGTGCAGGGGAACCTGGCCCAGCTGCCAGTACCAGTGGCAGGGGAGGACAAGCCCATCCTGCAATGCTGCCCTGACCCCACGGCTGTGGTGTGGCCCCTGGCAAGGCCCAACATTCTCTGCTGTCCTTAAACAAACTGCTCCCCTCTCCACCCAGCCCCTCCCCAAGACATGGCCAGCACGTCCCAGGGTCTCCACGTGCCTCCCACACTCTGCTGCTGCCCCGGCACACGCAGAACCCAGCACAAACCGTGAGACTGCTCCCCACCCTGGGGTGCTTTGCACAGCCAGGGGCACAGCCTGCCCTGAGCCATCCCCGAGGGGATGAGGAAGGCTCCTCTGTCACTCTGCTCCACTCCCCTCTGACCATACATGAGAGAGAGACAAGGAGATGACCAGGCACAACAACTGGGTGGCAAAGAGGAGGACAATAATGTTGGGGTGACATCAGCAGAGGTTGGAGGTCCCCAGTCCCCACTTCTCCTGTATGGCTCAGCTGCGAGAACCCCACACCCCACACCCCAGCAGGGAAATATCCCCAGGCAGTGCCCAGGGATGAGATCTGCCACCCAGTTCTGGCTCCTGGAGAGCACAGCCCCTGCTCTGGTTTTGCTGCCACCTGAAGAGGCTCGACAAATACATCAGTGAAATCACAGCCCTGCCCAGCCATGAGCAGCATCAGAGGGATGCATTGCTCTCATCCCAGCTCCAGCATGCAGCAAAAACAGTCCTGGGACGAGGGTACAAACCTTTTCCTCCTTCCTGCCCTCCACACCTTCCCATACGCCTTGGCAACAACAATAAGGATATATCTGCTTGGCAGCAGCAGAAAACACAGCCTGGAAGGTGATGGAGCAGGGGGCCTGTTTATTCTCACTTAGGAATGGGGCAGCAATGACCCCGGGCACCATCTCTCCTGCCACCCATCAACACAGGGGGATGCCTTCACACAGAGGCTCTCCTAGGTACTCATCAGAGCAAGAAGACCTGCAGCCAGCTCCTAACTTTGCATTTATGGCAGATCCCAAACACAGTGCCAAACCCCTCTGAATGGTGGGAGACGCTGGACCTGGATCAGGAGGCAGGTTTGGAGGCTCTCCCCTTTCCCTGGACTCACCACAACCTCCAGCCCACACGCCAAGGGCAGAAAGGATCAACAGCAAATACACATCTCCCCCAAAAGACGTGGGAGACCCTTCCCGTGTGTCTCCCATCGGTGGTGTCACTGCGAAGCCATTCCCCCTTCCTGGCTGATTCCCTCGGCCCTGCTCACCATAGAGGATCATGCTGGCGTTGGTGTTCCCTAGCTGGTTGGAGGCTACGCAGGTGTAGTTGCCGTAGTCCTGCTCGGAGACGTTGAAGAAGGTCAGTCTGGAGAAGAAGGCTTTGTTCTCCACTTTCAGCCCTTTCTGTCCTTCAGCCAGTCTGGGAAGAAAGAGGAATGGGAGGTCATGGGGGTGGCGTCAGGAGAAGGAGTGCCTGCTGTTTTCTATGCCCAGTTATCCCCTGGTTGTGCCCGTGAGTGGGGACAGAGGGCCTGGGAGAAGAGGGAGAAGAGAAGGTACTGGGAAAGATCAGGGAGATGGATGCTGCTCTGCTGGGTCTCCAGCTGCCAGCCCACACCATCCCCGTGCTGACCAGAGGCATTCTCACTGCTGCAGAGTCATGGGGTGGTGCTGGGACCTGCCAAACGCTGAGCAGAGACAGGGATGCTCCCATGCCCAGGGAGGGAATCTGGGAAAGGCTCATTCCCAGCCTACAGAAGAGCCTGGTTTCCCCCTGGTGTCCTCAGTCCTGTCTGCCCTGTGGGATGCCTTCTTTGACCTTCTTCTTTCCTCATCCCTGCGTGTCCCAGACGGGTGATGCAATGGGCACCCACCCCACCGGGGAGGTTTCTCAGCCAGCACAAATGCTGAAGCATTAACCAGGAGCTTGGGCTTTCGTGTACTGGTGTCCCTGTTCTGCTTAGCTCCTGCGGCTCTTTCACTTGCTAATTCCCCACGGGAAGTGCCAGATTCCCATTACGATCCATGCTGGGTGCTGATCAGGAGGGCTGAGCCCGCTCCTGCCGCTGCTCCGCAGGCCCTCGTGATCTGACCTAGTTCTGAGCGGAGCCTTTCATCTGCCACGCAAACATCCGCAGCTTTGTGCACTCTGCCACTCCTTTCCTCTCAAACCAGGCGAGGCAGGCAGACCCAGACTTCTCTCCAGCTTCTGGAGCACTTTTTTGGCTAAAACATCCCTCCTTATCAGTGACTGATGTGGTTTGTTCTGTGTTTGGCCACACCACGGCCCCTCTGGGCTTTCCGGGGATAATCAATGCAAAAATTTGTTAAAACCACTTTTCATGGGCTTGGAGAGAGGGAATTTCTCCAGAGTGGGACCTACACTGGGCTGTGCTGCTCCACTCCTCATTCCCCAGCCATGTCCCTGTGCTGTTGCTTTGGCAGGACACAGAAGTAGCTGGTTGACCTAAAAGGTCCATTTTCACCCCAAAGCAGGGCAGGCTGTCTCTGGGGCATAGCAAACCCTGTCTCTTGACCAACACCACATTCCCTTGGCCTTTCCAAGAGCTGCCTTCTGGCCAAAGTGTTTAAAGAGATGACAGAGGTTTCATCCACACTTAAGTGCCTGGATTTGTGCTGCCAATACCCATTTCAGCCCTTCTGCTTCACCCAAGCAGGGATTTACCTCAGCACCTTCAAACAGAGGCACGGCAGCAACAATCCCGCCCCAGCGGGGCTGAAAGAGGTTCCTGGGAAAATCCCCCTCCACAAATGTGATGAGTTAAATATAAAGCTTTTAACAGATGCTGGGTGGTGGCAGCTCCAGCTGTTGGTGCTGGCTGCCTGCTGGAATGCCTGGATTTGCCCTGGACAGGCACAATCTGCTGCTGACAGAGGGACCTGCACGGGTATCCAAACCAGACTTGTGCCAAGGGTTCTGAGCTGGAGCTGCTGGCCCTGGGAGCAGCTCAGGCAGGGCTGGTGTCTTCCCCCCTGTTGTGCCCCCCAGGCTCTTACCGCTTGTCATCTTTGTACCACTGGAAGTTGGCGGAGGGGACAGCGGAGGCTTCGCACAGCAGGATGCCCTTCTGCCCCACTGGCACCCCGGTGCTCTTGGCATCCGAGATGTACGGCGGGTCTGCGGGGAGAGGGGAAACCCGGGTCAGTGCCCAGCAGCCTTGGGGATTCCTATCCCTTCCCCTTGCTCCTCGAGATCTTTCTCTCCCCGCACGTGGAAAGGAGCCAAAATCATTTCTGAGCCCACGCTCAGCTCCTGCCACTCTGGTGCTGCCATCCCGAGGTTTTCGGGCTCATGGGGGTTCTTTTCCAAAGACAAGAGACCCCCAGCTCACAGTGCCACATGTCCAGCTGATGGAGTGACCAGAGAGGGGTTTAGGAGGGCCTTCACATATGGCTAAGCATGAAATACGCTGCTTTCTTCCTCTCTCTCATTTTTTTCTAACGGAAAATAAAAAGGTTCTATTTACTGCTCACTTCTCTCCTCTCCTCAGAGGTTATCAGCACAGCATCTCTCCATGGGCGGAAAACCCAGGTTGATGGAGACAGCTGAGGAGGAGGTGGTGGGAAAAAACGGAGCTCGAGAAGAAGGGGAAAATAGGGCAAAACACCACCTGCTCAGAAAAAGTGCCGCCACCTGTCTCGCTCTGGGGCCTTTGTGTGCCTCCTTTCCAAGTGCCACTCCCTTGTGGGGCAGCACGGTGACCCTCTCCAGCCCCAGCCCTGTCCCCCGATGGTCCCCGGGCACTCACAGTTGACGGTGACTTTGACTCGCCGGACGACGGGCGCTGAGACATCGTTGGAGGCGCTGCACTCGTACTCTCCCGACTGCTCCCGCGTGATCCCCGTGATCTCCAGGTACTCGTCCTCGCTGATGAAGCCCACGGCTGCAGAGGCAGAGACAGAGGGCCCTCAGTGATGGGTGGGCACAACAAATCTCACCATGTGTGAGCCTGCCAAGCAGCACGAGTCCCTGCAATGCCTTTGTGCCTGTGCCCCTCCATCCCGAGAAAATCCATCGCCAGGAAGGTTTTTGCAAACACTGGACAGCAGCTCTGGCCTCACTGAGAGCATCACTTGCTGGAGAGGATGTCCCTGAGGTGCTCAGGGTGGGCAAAGTGGGCAAACCTGCATCCTGCAAAGCGACCTGAGGTCACCTCTGCACATCCCCCCTGCTGGGAGGTACCTCCAGGCTCAGCCAGCTCACATTAACACCCTTCTCTAATTTTTCAGCTTCAGTTCATTCACAGCAAGTCTACTCTGATTAGTGGTGGTGCCAACACCTCCCTTTAGCTGGAACACCTCATCCCTGTGCCACCCCAGGCTCATTTCTGTGGGGGGCTGCACTTGTCACCATCTTCCCCATCCAGGGAGGGTGCAGTGCAGCTTCTTGTCTCACTCAAAGCCAGAAAGATGCAATCAGTGGCATTTCCTTCACTCTGGCATCTTTCAGCCCTCATTCCTTGCAGGAGCTCTCTTTATTTTGACGCACTCCTGGA
The DNA here is from genome assembly GCA_013397175.1 of Platysteira castanea. Lineage (NCBI taxonomy): Eukaryota > Metazoa > Chordata > Aves > Passeriformes > Platysteira > Platysteira castanea. Next base: position 584,693 of record VYXC01002074.1, read on the forward strand.
AATACACAGTGCTTGGCTGGCCAGGAGCAGGTTGGGGCACAAGAGTCCCCGGGTTCTCCCCCCAAACAAGCAGCAAGAATGACTTTTTGCAGCCCCCAAAACAGGGACAACTTCTCCCTTTCCTGTTGTTTACATCTCCCCACTGGATCTCCCGCAGCCAGGACGCTGTAATTACTGCACGGAGCATCTCCGAGCCCTGTGTCACACTTAATATTCCTATAAATTTTAAACGGTAGTCCTTGGTACATATGTGTGGCAATTGGTGTCATATTTTAATTAGGCTTGCCCTACACCATCTGAAATTAATAATAGCTCGAATTACCAGTGTAATTTATAAATTAACATTGCTGCAGCATTAGGAAATAAATTAGCTCTGGACAGCTGTTTCTGGGAGTGAGTGCCAGTGGCAGAGAGGCCAAGCACAGGTCCCTGGTCCCCAGGGGGGTGCCGTGAGCTCGGCCAGCCCTCACTTCCCACCCAGACACTGCTGTCTGTGCTGGCGTGACCTGATGGGCCACAACTCGCCGCGCTTGGCCGGTCAACCGAGCGCATCCTGCTCCTAACAAATGCATGCAAAATCCACACGTGGGAGGCTCCCGGCAGGGCACACACCGCCTGCATCCCACCGGCTGATGCTTTTATGGCATCTCTCCCCGTGCCACGGGAACAGTGTGGTCAGACTCCACCACCCGCCGTGGGAAGACCCGAGCCAGCACCGATGGTGTTCCTGTAATGCCCTGGAACAGCTCGACTGCCAGGATCCTGCTGCTGCAATCCCAGGTGCCACTACTGTCAGCTCAAACTAGTGCAAATATGCTCAGCCGAGATGAAATCCCACCTTGGCTCTCTCTGCCCGCACCAGACCTCGCAGCTGCCACCTCCACACAGCACCCCCGGGACTCTGCAGATCCACTGCGCCCTGAACTGAGCACCCCCTGCACACGTGTGTGCATCCCACCTTCCCAGGCTGGCCTAACAGGGAAGGCAGCCCTCTGAGCTCTGGAAAGGAGTGAAGTGAGTTTTCCTGTTGATGAATTGCTGGCATCCACCAGTGTCCTCAGCCCTGTGCTGCAATTCCCACCCGGGCGGCTCGTGGTGCAAACCGCTGAGCTCATCAGTGCTTGGTGCAACTCAAGGGTGAGATATGAAGGCGTTACCCCAAAATCAATATCCTTTAGAGACACACAAATTACAGCGTCACATCCAGCGGCCCCGCGGCACTGCAAAAAGAAAGGAGAGAGGGGGAAAAAGAAAATCCTTTTTGTGGCTGACCTAGAATCAGCTTCTCTGTAGCACAGCGCTGCCTGGTGATAAAGCAACGACACAGCCGGTGGCCTTCAGATGCTTTGCACACAAATCTGACTCCGGGTTGTGCAAAGGCTCAGATAACACTGCTTCCCAACTAACCAAAGGCCCTTTCCCAAGTTCCTGAGTCGGTTTGCACACAGTAAGAATTAGCTTTTGCCATAGTCAAGCCATAATTTGTGTCCCTGGTTTGATCAGGGAGCAAGGCAGCCCGAGTGCATTTTGTTCCCCAGCAAAAGACTTCATTAAAGTAACTGCGAGGGTCAGATTTCCACCTGCAAAAGCTCAGGAAATTGAGGGATGAAGGTTTCCTCCGTGCCTGCGTCGCACTGAAGTCTGAGATACGTGCACTGTAATCAGCTGATGGAGAGGCAGAGCATGAAGTTCAGGCACTCAGGGTCTGGCATCCTGGCAATTTGGCTACAGCCAAACAGAGCCTGCCCCAGACTGAGGCAGGATGCTCTGAGCTGGAGCTGAGTCCTGTTTCTGCCCTGCGCACAACCTGATATAAATCATGCTCAGATGACAACAGCATTAGGAACACCAGAGGCTCTGGCCAGGGATGCTTCCTCAGCTCCAGCTCCAGCATCCCAAAGATTCAGGTGACACAAAGAATCCCTGCCCGCTGGTGAAGCGGGTGACACCAGGTGACTGAGACATAATTCCCCCATCCTATCCCTAACAAGTGGCTTTACAGGAAAGCCAGACCTGTAAAGCTGCTTCACTCTGCAGGATCATGGCCTGGAAGCACCTGGAGCTTGGGAATGCTCAGGGCAAGGCTTGACCAGAGCCCTGCACCTCCAGGAGCTCTGCCAGAGGTACCAGTCCTTCTCTGCCTGAACTGATGGTGGGAACTTTCAAGGCTGTCTCTGCTTGAGCACAATTAGGAGCTGAAATATTGCAGGAATTAATGGAAAGCTCTCTCATCTCCTCAGAAGCTAGAAAACCAGCACAGCCAGCACCCATCATTATTATTATTAATACTAATAATGTAATACAGGCCAGAAATGGAACGGCCACGGACGAGGCACGAGTGTAATCCTTGCTCATCAGCCAGGGATGATGAACTAACCCAGTGTGAGCCAGGGAGACGGAAAAGCAGAGCCTGAATCCTCGTGCTCAGTGAGTGGGAGGCTGTGCACAGACCACCAGGCACTATTTAGGACTTGCTCTGCAGATTTCCATCAGAAGCCTCAGGGAAGGGGAAGCTTGACCATCATGGCAGTGGAGGAGCCACAGAGGCGAGGTCCTGGTGTGGCACAGAGCACCAAGGCAAACCCAACACACGGCCAGGCTGTGCCTGGGGTCCCACAGAGCACGGATGTGATGAGGTGTGGGCAAACGCCTCCCCCACCCATATTCCTCCCCCCGTGCCTTTCTCCTTCCCTCACTGCTCCTCGTTTTCCCATCCCGACTCATTTCCCTCCTGACTCCTCCTCCCCATTTGCTTCCATTGAGCTTCTGACAAGATAATAACTCACCAGAAAGTGAACACATGTTCCCAAATTAATTACATGCCACTGTCCCCTGGCTCACTGTTGCAGCCATGTTCGGGTCTCTAGGACACCACTCACAGCTTTCCCTGGCTGAAGGCTGCCTGTGATGCCATCAAAAAAGCTTCCTTGGAGCTCTTTCCCATGTCCACACCAACTCCCTGCACCTCGGATCGAGCTGAGCCAGCCCAGCCACCCAGGGCTGCAAGATTTTCACCTCCAAAGCCCAAAGGCACAACCTCAACAGTGGCCCCACAACCTGTTTGGTACCTGGGTGCCCAAAGTCTCACCACTGATCCCGAAGCAGTGCCCTGCCCACTACACCGTGCTGCTGCATTTTCCAGGCACTGATCCCACTGGCCAGGATCAGCCAAAGAAAGAGAATATTTTATGGAGATAATTTTATTAAAATGTTTACAACAATGCAGATATTGACATCTCGCTTCAATCAATAGCACAATTTATTGTCCTTCAAGGTGAACATTAAGCCAAGCTGCCCATTAGTCAATATTTACCTCCAAGGTCTATAAATCTTTATACGGGCTTCAGCGGATGTTGACAGCGGCTGATTCCAGATAAGTAAAAGTAAGAGCGTGAAACATTGCTCCTTTTGGAGGTGAAATAGTAACTAGTTAATTACAGTCCCTACAGCAATTCTCAACTATCAATTTATGGCTACTTCTGGCAATAAAAATTAACATCGCTCCGACTCCCAGCTCCGAGTGACGCACTAAACCCGAGAGCCGTATATTCCAAACGTCACCCCGACGTGGTGCTGATGGCCATCCTATAACAGTTTATGGTAAATAAATAAAACACACAAAGGTAATAAGAGAATTGTTGGCACCCTCTTCACCTCTCCTTCACGCGGCAGCGAGAGGAAAAGTGCAGGATGGGAGATTCAGCAGAATCAGAGAGGATGGGGAAGGAGGTGGGGGAAGGAACCACCCCAGATCCCTCTCCAAGGAGGCATGGCACAGCCCCAGGGAGGTGGGTAAACAAGAGCTAGGGCTGCCTTCAGCACGTGCCCCAGCCAGACTGGGGGATGTACCTGCTTCACCTCCCATTAACCAGTATCAGCCTCTGCTGATGGCTCAATTAACACACAAGGAGCAAAGTTCAGGCATTTCTGAAATTCCCCTTCCCATTTTTGTTTGATCAGGTGAATGACCCCAGCTAGGGCAGCTTCTCCTCCGTGCACCCCCTCTTTTCAGCTCCCCTGTGCCAGCTTAATGTCGCCATGCTCCGGTGGACAAAGATTAGGGGTAATTAACCCGCTGGAAACCATCCAGCGCAATCATTACAAAAAGGATTTTTTTAAGATTACCCTATCGACCCAGACAAACTCCTCTCCTCCTCTCGTGAATACTGCATCCCTGAACCACAGGCTTCCATCTGTGACCCACCCTGAGATGAGCAACCCCTTTAGGAAGCACACCTACATGAGGTACGGGGTACAGACCTCCTGTTCCTCATGTTCACAAGCCTTCAGAAGAGGCACCATCACCCCAGAAACGGGCACGCAGCACATCAGAGTCTGTCGTGCTTACATGGGGCCAAGCCACTCTATTTTTGAAGTTTCCCGATGACAAGGAAGGAAATCTCTCCCCTGACATGCTTTTCCATGTTAATGAGCATGTTTCCGTGGCCTGATGTTGCACGAAGCCCCAGGGGATGGTGCACTCGCTGCCTGGCACTGCGCAGCGCTCAGGGACGTGGGAGCTCGGCAGGAGCTCCCTCCACTGCTGCAGCCTGGGATCCCTCCTCATCCCCATGCCCCAGGGGTGGTGACCACCACCAGCTGTGCCTGGTGTCACCAAAGAGAGGGAAAAAATCACATTTTCCTTACTTGGACCCTTTATTATGTTGGATTTGGGGGAGCTCTCACAGCCAATTTTGCTCCTTGTGTGCAGTAACGCAGGTTGTGAGGGACAGGGATGGCCATAAGTCCTCGACACAAAGTCCTTATCCTGCACTGGTACCAGTGTCCCCTCCTCCCCGGGGCTGTGGGAGCCTCTCCTTGTGCGTGGACACGCAGTGCTGTGGCTTCTCTTCCCCTCCCGACTCTTTGGGGCATAGGCGAGCTGATGGCACCTTGAGTTTTGCTTCAAGACACGATGGAGGACCCTCCCAGGCCTGATTTTGTGCTGACACGAGCACAGGTGACTATTTCTGAAGGTCCTATCAGGTCAGAACATGGGGGTTCTGACAGGCACCTTCCAACACAGAGCCATCACAAAGGCAGGAAAGACACATTCTCCAACTTCTCACTCAACGCAGAGCTGGAACTGAGACAGGACCCACGTTTGTGGCTACATTTGCTCAGTGCATCCCTGAGATCACCTTGGGGCTCATATCTCGCACAACAACTCTGATATTTAGCTATTAAGTGGGCACATGCCACACATCTCACCAGTCACTGGGGCGTGTGACCTGCAGAGACCTCTCAGATGCCACCACGCCTCCTGGTCATTCAACATATGGTCAGTATATGGGCACCAGCTCCAGAGACAGCCAAAGCAAGGCACTGGGACCCTGAGCAACCTGGGCTAGTGGAAGGTGACCCTGTCCATGGCAGGGCGTTGGAATGAGATGATCTTCAAGGTCCCTTCCAACCCAAACAAGTCTCTGATTCCCTGCCGTGCCTTTCCCCAGGGTGTTCCAGGGACATCTGCCCACTCAGCTCACCCCACCGATGCTGCACAGCACAGCCGAGTCACCCGAGCCGTCCATTATAGCACCATTGTGAAGAGTTTTTAGCTTAAAAGTCCTTGAAAGTTTCCCACTGTGACTCGTTAAACAAGATCTTTCTCACTTTCCCTCTATTCTCCGCTAACAATATTTATACTCATTTCTTTTATTGAAATCTATCTGCCGCCTGTTCTATTAAAGCCACCTGAGTGGCAGCTCCTATTCTCCGGGAGCCTGCAGCCCATCTATTCTCCAGACAATGAGGTACAAGCAGTCTACCTTCTATTGTGCTTCCCGGCCTTCGGCTCTCAAATCTTCCATCTCAAAAAGGCATGTCAGAGACGCCTCCATACAAAAGATTGGAATCCCGGGCTGTGGGGGCTCCCCGGTGCTGGCCGGGCTCGCTGCCCTCCCTCTCTGGGCGAGCATCTCCAGGGAGATGCTGCTGTGGCACCCGTGATCCCTCAGGGATGCGTCTCCCCCTTCCCTGCGCGTCCCCAGCGCGGTTTGTGGCGTCAGCCGGCGCACGGCTCGCTGCTGCCGGGGTGTTTGCACGTCTCAGACAACTTATTTGTTACCAGGAATAAAAGAGGAGCATTAAACCTTTTGTTTGCAAGAAGTAGTTCCTTGGGAAATAAATGGATTATGGAAATTAATATTTAAAGAAACAAAACAAAACAACTCAGGGACCAACCACCCTTGAACGAGGCTCTAACTCAGGAGTAAATGAGTCGAATAAAGAATGAGCCCTTTTATTTCGGTGAGAGGGAGAGCTCAGAGGCAGCTCAAGGCTCGGCAAAGTGGCAGCGACTGTCTTCAGCCTCTCCCAGCCCCTGCCTCCTCCTGGGGTGCTGGTAAGGACACCGAACCCCAGAAAAATGTCCGGAGGGCACGTGCCACCCTGTTCGAGCAAATTAGCCACGGCTATAGTTCACAAAGAGCTTAAGTGGTGTCAGATCTGCAGCAAAGAAGGGTGCAGGGCTCATTAGAGGGCTGCTGTTCTTAATGATGCCCACCCATTATCACCACCATGAGCTGGATACCTCCCTCCTTGGCCCTGGCAAAGCAAGGGTGACCCTTGTGGTGACACTGGGAGGGACTGATGCTTGGCAGAGGCTGTGACTGGCACGGAGCCACCTCCCACGGAGCTTTTCTGCCTCCTTGCAGAAACAAATGCAAAAGGTACATGAAAATCAATGTCAAGGCTCCCACAGAGCCAAGCCTTCTCCAGAGAGCTCCTGAGGAGACGGCATCTCCCAGCAGCTCCGTGCTCCTGCTCGAGCACCGACGCTGCTCTTGGCACCACTCTTCCTCCCATGTTCTCTCCCACAGCCCAGGGCATCCAACGAGATGCCCATCACAAAGTCCCCTCTCCTTTCTTTCCTTACTCCGCCTTCCTCCCTGTGATTTTTCCCCCGTAGCCGCTTCCAAGGTGAGAGAGGACAGCGTTGCTGGAATGAAAGATTCTCCTGCGTGCCCTCTCCCAGCAGCGGCCCTAATTCATTTTTCATGGCCCCTTGCAGTGACAAAAGCCGCTGCTTCTCTCTTGTAAGCGTGCGCCATGCAATAAGTCAAAGCTGATGTGCATTTTCCCCCTGGGTGCCGAAGCTGTGCTTTTGATTTAATTTGTCCTGTTGTTTGGCGCTCAGCCTTTGCCGGTGAGTTCCTTTGGAAAGGTGGGAAGTGGGGCCCCATCCATGTGGAGGGGCCGCCGAGCAGATGGGGTGCAGTTGGTAGTGGTTAAATAATTTGTCGCAATGGTACCGAGATGTTGGAGAGCGACAGATGCTGCCGGGGAAAATCACTCAAACACGCATCCTGTTTGTGGGAACGCCGCTCCTCCATTAAATCCTGTCGCATCTTGGCTCCTCTGGAGCTCATCCCATTGCTGGCAGCCTCCTCGCTGGCTCTGGGAGAAGCTGTGGTGCACAGGGCTTGGCAAGGAGAGAGGACCCAAGAACTGAGGTTGCTCCTGCCTGCTATCTGCAGGTGCTTCGCAAAGAACCCAAAAAAATCCCACAGGAGATCCACCGCACCCCTTCCCAACCACTCCATGCGACCGCATTGCTGTGCAGGAGAAAGCATTCCCAACGCCTGCCAAACTCAAGGCACCCTGCTCTCCTCTGGACTGGTGTGAAAAAGAGCCCCAGGAAGAGCACAAGGATGGTGGGGGAATGTGGCACAGGGCAAAAATCTCCTCCCCTCTGGGAAGTTTGGCTCAAAACATTTCCGTGTGCTACCTCCATCTGTGGACAGTGTGGGCGGGTTATCCTTGGTGCCCTGCCCCATGCAAGCTTGGGGACAAGGTTATAAGGCAAGGAATGGAGCAAACGGTGATGCCGGGAAAAAGAAAGAATGAAGAGTCCCTCCGGCTGGAAATTTAAACCCCAAGGCTTTCTCTGCAGGACAAGCTCTTAAGAAGCAATTGCAATGCAGAGCGTTAAATGGCTGTAACCTCGGCTAAGCTGTATTTCAGCCGCATTAGGGAAATATCCCTCAGATAGGAAGCAAGTGGCATAATGGCATTAGAGTTAAAAAAAAAGCATCAAGTGCCAGCTAAATCCATCCCCAGTGCTGGCAAGAAGTCATGGGGATCTGGGAAACTTTCCCTTCTCCACGCATATCCCTGCAGGCAGCTCATGGCAAGCCTGGACTCTGCCGCTGCCACGACTTTCTGCAAATGGGGGGGTTTTTCCATCCCTCCTTTTCCCCTGGGACCCCCTGACCACTCTTCACCCCCCAGAGCCATCTGAATCATGGCAGGGTGAGACTCGCTGTCGCCTCTCCATCATCTTTATCCCGTCTTTATTTTTTCAGACGCGCTATTTTCCAGCCCAGTGGCCTTGCTCTGTCCCTCGTGTTTTATGGCACTGATGTCTCCATTTCTGCAGGATCACTCGCAATATTGTGGCTTATTGAGAGAAACCAGGGAAATGCAGGGGTGATGAGTTGTACGGGTTTGAGGCTCTGGGGGGCTGGTGGGGATGCCCTGAGCCTGGGGAGGAGGAATGGGGGGGTTGTGACAGGAATTTCAGGGATGGATGGTGCTGAGTGACTGAGACTGGGGGACTGGAGACTGGGCTGAGCCCCCTTTTTTGAGCCCATCATCCCCTCCTCAGGCCGCTGTGTAGGTATTGGCCCTGCTGCAGGAGCTGCGAGGGCAGCAAGAGGCATTGCTCTGCAAGGGAAAAGCCATTTTAAATAACAGCAGTGTGTCACAGGAAGGGGAAAAACCCATGGGCTACAGCATTGCTCTGGCTTTAAATTATACCGTACGAGAATAAAAATAAAAGAGAGGAAGACAGAGAGAGAGGCCAGGAGGAAAAAGAATTGCCATTGTTTTACCAAGCAGATGGGAAAGTTCAGGGGATCAGAAAAAGACTATTATTATCTTGACTCGACCGAGAGAAGATGGGAAAGGAAGAGGCATTTTTTTCCCCTGCAGTGAGGAATGCTGTGGCTGAAGTAATTCCAGCAAAGAGTCGGAAGGAAACGGTGCCATCGACTCGGGGCAGTGCCCGAGTTACCCCCACAGCCTGGGCACGCCACCATGATTTTCCCTTTTGTCCCCTTCCCCAGCAGTGACACCACATCCTGCGCTGCCATTGCAAGGCTGGGGAGGGGGCAAACAGGGCACACACCCCTCACCACCTCCAGCTGCAGCAACGTGCCAGATGTGCTGCCAGATGTGCCCACTGCCAGTGGCGCTGCAGCTGTGGCTACCCCGCCACGACACCGCTGGTCCCGCCACCTTCCCAGCCTCAGGGCATGACCACCTGCCCCAGCTACCCAAATTCCTGCTGCCCTGCCCCAGAAACCCGCTGCTTTGCTGCAAGCCATTAAATACCCTAAACACACAACAGATTTCCTGCTGGCTGTTTAACATGAGCAGAACATGTTTTTTCCTCCCCAAATTCAAGTGAAAATCTCTTTTTCTGTGTCTGCGATGGTATTACAGTTCCGTGGCTGCTCACTGTTGTTCTCCAGCTTGGTAAGGGGCAGCTGAGCTGCTCCAGCTCGCCAGCACGTTCCAGCTCCTTGCCCTTACAAGCACAGCAGCGTTTCTCAGCCTCACCAGAGACAAGGAGACTCTTTTTCTACCCATATTCAGGCCAGGGGAAGGGCACAGCCCTGAGGCCCACGGCAGTGACCGAGCACAGACATCAACTGATTTACAAACTGGGGCAAACACCGGTGCAACATCTTCCCTGACAAGTGTCAAGGTCACGGGACAGGGAAACGAGGAGGTGAGTGTAGGTCAGTTCTGTCAGAGCATCCTTCGCTCACCACATCCCTCCCTGAAGCCGCTTTGCCACTCACTCAGTTTCCTCCCTTTCCCTCTATCCTCGCTTTCTCTCCTCCTCTTTTCCCTCTTTCTCCCTCCACCACATGGTCCTTCCCTCGGTCCCTACACTTTGCCTTGTCACCTTTCCTTCTCTACACCCACTTCTCTCCCGCACCCCTGGGACACAGAGAGGGGCTGGCAACCTGCCCTTCCTAATCCCGGGGCTACCGACTCCTCGGGCACTTAATATTCACGACAGAGAGAAACATTTCACGGCGAATTGGACGCACATTCAACTGGAAATGGAAATTTTATGACTCTTCTCACTCCGCGCAGCAGATTACACCAGCTGAGAAAACATGGAAGCAAATGAACAACCTGTGAACTGTAAAGTATATTAATAATGAAATCACAGCCCGGGAAATGAAGGCTTTATTCTGTTTATATTCTGCTCCATTAATGGAGAGTGCTCGCAGTAGCTCCGCCCCATTAGCCGGCAATCTGCGTCCCAGGAAGAGCGCAAGGATGGTGGGGGAATGTGGCGCAGGGCAAAAACCTCCTCCCCTCTGGGAAGTTTGGCTCAAAGCATTTCCTTGTGCTGCCTCCATCTGTGGACAGTGCGGGCGGGTGAACACGGGGGTTATCCTTGGTGCCCTGCCCCATGCAAGCTTGGGGACAAGGTTATAAGGCAAGGAATGGAGCAAACGGTGATGCCGGGAAAAAGAAAGATCAAATTTGGGTGGAAATCAGCTCTAACACCACAAGGGGCCACCCAGCAAGGTACCAGCACTGGGAAAACCATCCATGTACAGCCTCATGTGCTTTCTCCTCGTGCTGCTCATTCCCATCCCCTGCCTGCTGTGGTTTGAGCATCCCCACCTCTCCAGCATCCTTCCCAGCCCTCATCACCACATCCCATTTTTCCAGGGCTGGAAGTACTTGTGCACCCACAGCCCCAAAGCCATGCTGATGACCACAAACCGAGCCAGGCCAGCAGGGTTTGTGCAAATAAATATTTCAGTTTTATTCCCCAGCACACAGCCCTGTCCTTGGCTCAGCAGACCTGGGCCACGTGTGACACAGCCCAGCCGGGCTCTCTCCTTCCCGAAAACAACAGCAGCAGCTTATGCAAAGCACATCACGGGAGCTAAAGGGAGCCAGAGCAGAGTTTTCTATAGCTGGAGCGACCTGGTGTTGACAGAATGGGGACGCATTTCCACAGCTCAGATTTTTATAATAATACCTCAGGGGAGTCGCTGGCAAAGTTTGGCCCAAATATAATTAGTTTGCACAGCTATTAGGGGCTGATAAAAGGTTTTAATTTGCGTGGAGATCTCTGGAATCTCAGACACTCCCGTCCCTTGCTCTTCCCCAGGTCAGCTGAATGAAAGGAGAGTCCCAGGCAGGGAGTGACACAAAGCCAGGCATTTATCGGGGAAAGAGGGAGTTGTGCTCCGCAGTAAAGAAGAGATGGAAAATCCAACAAGCTGACACTGCTGGTGTGTTGGGTTTTGTCCGCTTTGTCCCACCACGCCAAAGAAATATTAACATATCCCCTTCTTCCTGCGGGTTATGCCACGCAGAGCACGGATCAGGGCATTTGCAGCTCCTCAGTGGGTCTCACCTTCGTGGGAAAGGTGGTCAGGGACCAAGGGGATAAGACACAGGATAAAATTTCAGGGTCCAGGCAGGGTTTCCTGCTTTTGCTCCCCATTATGGCAGCAGGCAGCTGCTTCCCCAGACTGTGATGAGGCGCAGAGCCCGCTCTGCCTCTGGCAAATAGGGAAAGTGTGACATTGCAAAGCTGCATTTAGGGAATGTTTTGAAACCAAGAGGGTTTTTTTTCCCCCTCTTCTTAAGGGAAAGACATTGCCTCATTTGTAGCTGGAAGGGGTCTTGTTATTTTTGTACCAAGATGCATATTTTAAAGGTAGCTATGCCAAATATGCAAAATCAGCTCAAAGAGGTCATTTCCACCGCGCAGGCAATCAAAAATATTACTTTTATACACATAAAAGCACACAATCTCTTATTGCTTTGTAAAAGCAGGAGGAACTAGGATGTATAAGGAAGGGAAGTGCTAAAAGAAGCTCACCACATGGCACGCTAACCGAGTTTTAGTCATTCCTTGGGGAAAAAACCTGGAGCCCATGACGTGATTCCACCAGATTCTGTCTCCTGCTGGGCCAGATCCCGCTCCCCTGGGAGCTGATGGAGGAGCTGCTGGCACTCACCAGGCTAAATGTTCCCTCTGCCCCTCTCAGGATCTTGCTGGCGGTCACACGTGTCCACACTCTTCTCAAGCCACCCATGGCAATGCCAGCTGCCTCCTTCACCACAGCCACACGAAAAACCAGTGTCCATCCCCAAGTCCTGCTTCTCCATGGCCACTTCACCCTATTTATTTCCCCTATTTGTACATCCTACATGATACAAGCAGAGCTGGACCACCGCTGACCCTTTGCCTGGCTGCTCCGTCCGGCACACGCTGATTAAACGAGTATCAAAAGTGGTGGCAGATTTACAGGTTAACAATGATTTAGTGGAGAGCGCCGCAGCCAAATTAATGCCAGCTATAATGTAGTTTACCTCATTAAACAATGCACACCAAGATCCTGTCTGTTGTAAAACAATTGGTCTCTGAAGCCTAGTGTTCATCTTCCAGGGTTGCTGGGAGATAATAAATGGGTAATATTCCGGCGATAATGGTAATGGAGTCACGGCTCACAGCTAATATTATGGCAAAGCAGTAATTATTTCAACAGTAAACAAGGGGACGGTTGAGCTGCCGACAGGATTGGAGCCAGTTGAAATGCTCCAGTTAGTACAGTGGTGCCCAGGCCTGTGACTGCCTCTTGGAAGGAGGTGCTGGGCCACCAAGTGGGTCAGTTGGACCTCTGTTGGGTCACCCGGCCACCAAAAGACAGGAGGGACACCGGACACATGCAATAGAGTGAGGTGGGACAGCATGTACAGCATGGTTGCCATCCAAACCCAACCCAACCCATCCAAACCCAACTAACCCAACCCATCCAAATGCAACCCAACCCACCCAAACCCATCCAAACCCAATCGAACTCATCCCAGTCCAATCCCTCCCAACCCATCCAAACCAAACCCATCCCATCCCAGCCCNCAATCCAACTCATCCCAGCCCAACCCATCCAAACCCAACCCAACCCATCCAAACCCAGCCCATCCCAACCCAGTCCAACCCATCCCAACCAGAGCCTGGATCACACAGCAGGATCACTCACTTCCCTTCTTTGACACACTGCTGGTGTTGGCTCAAAGCAAATCTCCAAAGCAGACAAGAGGCAGAGCAGAAGCACAAGACCCGGGATGAACACAGAAGGAGCCTTACGCGAACCATCTGCTCCCTCTGAGAGGTATTTCCCTGCTAAAAGGGCCAGCAGAGGACACGGCTCTCTGGTCTTCAGTTAATGATGTGATGTGAGGCTGGGCTGACGGGAGCAATCTCACAGCACGGGGAGCTGATCAGGGGAGGAACAAGGCACAGCACAGAAGCAGGTAGAGATTTTCTTTTCCCACCCAAGTGGAGAGCCCTGTGCCTCCCAGCTGGGCTCCAGATCCAACGTCCAACCTATAAATATCCCCTGCCTCTCCAGGGAGGATCCTGGAAGGATGAAGACGGCAGGCAATGCTCTTAAGGGACAAACCTCTGAGGTGGGAGGATGTGTCCCCTTCCCAGGGACAAGCACCTCTTCAAGCTGGATTGTTTTTTGCAGATGTTTGTCCTCTTGTTTTAAGCCTTGCCGAGAGCTAGGGAGAATCAATATATCCAAATACACCAGACTTCTCCCAGAGCCCCTTTGCTGGTTTGCTGCTGATGTATAGACAGATGATCTCATGAGACCTCTGCCACATCAGGGCACCATGTCTCATCTATCTTAAGTGCGTATACGAGCTGTGATTACTGCTGCGTCTGAGTGCCTCACGTCTGGAATGTGTTTATCCTCCCGCAGTTCTGTGAGACAAGGGACTGCGATCGTACCTCTTCCAGGGAGGCCGCGGAGGTTAAACGGGCTGATCACGGGGGATATCCTGGATGTGGCCACATCAGGATCCTCCAAGCATCTCCCCAGTCTCTGCCTTGTGGCACTGAGGCATCACCTGCCCCACAAATGGCAGCTCGGCCTCAGCTCCGGCTCCGCACGGAATCCAGCTTTCAGCACCCAGCCTAATCCCGAGATTAATGAGGGATTCCTGCTACAGAGACCTCTCGATCAGACCTCTCACAAGTAAATACACCATCAGCCAAACCATAATGTTTTCCTACCCTGGCAGCCACTGTCTTAAGCCTCACACCAGAATCCATCATACTACAGCAATAATCAAAAAGCAATTAGACAAAACCATGGCAGAAAAGTCCATCAAGGGTCATTAAGGATGACGACTTGGATGCAGCCTCTGGCTCAGGATGTCTGTGTGTGGTAGAGCGGTGCTGGATGAGCCAGTGGAGGGATCCACATGCACACACCCAGTTTTACACCCTTTCCTTGTGCCCCATCATGGCATGATAACCCCACTTGCCTGCCCACAGAGCCCTCCTCATCACTGCTGCTAAGCTGTGCCTGCTCCTCCTTGGAGAGAGCCTTCATCCCTCCTGGAAGATCCCTCACTTCAACTCCTTGGCACATTTCCTGAGCTTAATGGGAGGTGTGATGAGTCTTGTGTCTGCAGCATGGATAAATATCCCCTGGACAGCTCAACATGGTGCCACTCTCTCTGCCAGGGCCTTGGCGTCACCCTGAGCCCTGGGCCCGGGATGCTGTGCTTTTTCCCAGCCAAGAAATCCCAGCCTTCATCCGCCGAGAGATGAAAACTGGCCTGACAATATGACAATTGCCATGACAACATCAGTTACCCCCCAAAAATAAATAAAAAGCCCAGTAACTATGGAAACACCTGAGTGACCAAAACCAGGCTATTAACTAGATGACCTCACCGCAGTTTACAGACGGCACCGTGAGGCTGGGGACTGTAATCCAGCCAAAGCCTTGGAAACACGGACACGCTTGGCACCTAAGGGTGCCAAATGGATGTTTATGGGCACACAGAGCGCTGCCTCTCAGGCCCCTGAGTCCAAAACTCTGCAGCTTCCACCTCCTCTGGGCACAGGCTGCTGCCTTCATGCCGGGTGTTACATCCAGGCCACTGCTACCTGCATCCCTCTCTGCCTGCTCCCTCCCTTCACCTGCTGGAGGTGCCTCTCTTAATTGCCATCCAAGGGTCTGGGCCCCACAGGGGTGCCAAGAAGGGATGGAGCTGCTCCATCCCATGCCAGAGCTTGGCACCTCGCTGTGGTTTCCCAGAGCTGAGTTTTGAAGCCCCAGTGCCCAGCAGCTCTGCTGGCACTTGTGGTGCCAGTTGGAGCATCCAAGCCCGGGACAGAGCCTCAAAGATGTTAAGCCTCCTCTGCTGAGGCAGAAGAAGCTGTGACTCCAACAGCTTCACTTCTTCTTCCACCTCAATCTGTTCAGCTGCATAACAGGAGTTGCTGTGAGTTAATACAGCCTTACCAGGAGGAGAAATAAAAAAGGACAGAGAGGAGTGAGGCAGAGGGACAGAAGAGAGGCTGTACCACACCTTAGTTGGACTGGCCACAGGCTCACAAAACACTTCTCCAGAGCCAGCAGCCTGCTTTTGCTCATGCAGGAGGATGAGGATGGGCAGAGGTAGCACCAAAGCTCTGAGAACTGATGGAGGCACCAGCAGGGCCAGCACCCCTGTGATTCACAAAATCAGATGCAGAAAACTTTCTTCCTCAGGTTCACTGAGGTCTTGAGTTATATCATGAAAGTGGTGTCCTCATCCCAGCTGCAGGAACTCCTCCAGCCCCCAAACCAAGCAGAGCCTCCAAAATGTGCTTAACAGCTCCTACAACACGGCAACAGCTGCAGACAGGAAAATTCAGCAGAGTTTACCAGCCCAAGCCACTGAATGCAAATTCATTGGAGCAGAGACAGAACAGCAGAGAGGTCAGAGGAGCCTGGAGTGGCTGGAAAAGGGTCTCGAGTGAGATCAGTCACCGGGGAGCTGGGCTGCTCTCGGTGTAAATCCTCTGAAGGGCCTGCCCGTGCACTCCCTGGTGAGCCAACACTCTTATTTGCTCCATTTCCCCCCAAGAGCTGCACTGCGTGCTCGAAGGTGCCAAGGAAATCATAAACCCTGCGAAGTGCCTCTGCACAGAGCCGCACTCACCAGTCCCAGCACGGGGACCGGCCCCTCAGCTCCCGGTGTGGCCGTGCCTGGCACACACAGCGCTGGCACAGCCTGTCCCGAGAGACAGCCTGTCCCTGCACCACTGAGAGCCACTTCCCCACCCGCCCTGTAAACCCTTAAATTACGCACCAGCATTCTCCCAAACAATTCTCCCTCGCCCCTTTTCTCCACCACTTCAAGTGAGATGGAGGAAGATGGTGAGAAGGAACAGGAGGTGGCTCGCTCGAGACTTCCATGGGATGAGCAGCAGAACAAGAACCAAGAGGGGCCAGCAGCAAGCTTTGGGTTTTGCTTGCCCCTGGCGCTCCAAATTAGAATATATCCTACCAGGAAAAGGGATACCATCCTGGCATCTGCTATAGCACTCTATGCATTTTCCCTGGCTCTCATTTCAGCCCTCACGCTTCCAAGGTTCATCTTTGCTGTGTGTGGTGAATGCAAAATGGAGAAGTAGAGGTTCCCCTTGGTGGCTTGGCAGACCTAGAAACAGAGGAGCTGCCCACGGAGATAGGCAACCATGGAAGTTGTCCTGGGCCACCTCTGGGCTCATCACCCTCCATCAGCAGGAGACCAGGCTCCGGTAAATCTCTGTGATCATTTGTTCCCTTTGAGTTTTGAACGCAGAATGCCTAATCATGGCCAAAATCAGGAAAGAGCTGCTGCTGCAAATTACACAGCGCCACAGGTAATTTCTGATTAGCTCACTCTTCCTCTCCTGGTGCATCCTCAGTTTCCATAGCAGCTAAGTCCTAAGTAAAATGGAAACATCTGGTTCAAGCGCAGGTAAAGATTCCCTGGGGAAAAAAACCTGCTGGATGGCAGCAAACACAGAAAATAGCCCTTGTGAAAGGCAGAGGCATCAGGAGCTGGGAGCCTGGTTAGGAGAGGATGGATGGCACATGGGAGAAGGCAGCAAGGGGCACACGAGTGGGAGACGAGGGTTCTGGGGAGTAGGAGGGGATGTGGGAAGGAGAGTGGGGATGTGGGAAAACAAGATGCCTGTGAAAAACGGGTGCTGAGGAGGCTGAGCAAAACAAAAACATGTTGTCAGGGTAGGCAAGGGGAAGAGTAGGAACACAAGGCTTCAAGGTGGGAACACATTGACCATAAATGCTGCCCGATGGTGACACACGGTGACAGCAACTTTGATTCCACAGAGAGACGCTCAGGGATGGGGAGGAGCCCATGGATCCACACACAGACCCTGAAAAATGCCACCAGCTCAGAAGCAAGACCACCTAGAGTGGAAAAGCCAACGTGTGCCCTGGGGGAATGCTTTGCAGAGGCTCCTGTCACGGGAAGGGGCTGAGACGCCGCCGACTCAGCTCTCTTTGCCTGGGCTTTGGAGAGTGATGGATCTGGCCCAGCCGTTTGCTCCAGCGCAGACAAATGGCAAAAAATCAATGGAGCTGCAGCGAGGCACCGCAGCCCTGGTCAGGAGCGGAGCAGGCAGAGCAGCCACGGCACCGTCCGTCACTGCCGCCCCTGCGCTGGCTCCTTCGGCTGCCGGACAGCCCGGGCGGGCATCCCCGAGGAGAGCTCGAGGCAGTTGTCTGGAACAACAGCCCACGTTGGTAAAACCTCGGGGGAAACACGACTCCGAGGTGGAACTGAAGCGCTTAGGCAGGCTCAGAGGATCAGAGCCAGGCATTGCCGCTTGGCCGCACGGCTCATCCCGCCCGGAGCCTCCGGATCTCACCCCGGCTCACCCACGAGAACCTCGCAGCCACCTGGGAACAACACGGCAGCAAAACGCAAAGCAAATGCCAAAAAGCAGCTGGGAAAGGGGGCTGAAATTATACGGTCCTGCACGGCTGGGAATTTGCTTCCCAGCAGTTACACCCACACAGTTCTGCTGAGGGTTTGCTTACCAATTAACAAGGCCACCAATTAATGCTTCATGTGTTTTCCTGCTCATTTGCACTATTTACAATCCCCCTTTGAAGCGACCTGTAAGAATTGCCTCAAAAATTTTCAAAACATGGCCAGACAAGCATGTTCAATGTGCAATGCGAGTGGCCCGTGCAGGAACTCCGTGATCCTTGTGTGGTCCTTCCAGGTGCGAATATTCCCTGATTCCATTCATCTCCAAGCACGACAACTCCAACCTGGCACCTACAGCCAGTCCTCCACAGGACCAAAACCATCAGCTCCTCTTCCAGACCACCAGGATGGGTGTTCCTCTGCCAAAGTCACCCAGTCCTTTTCAAGTCACACCTTTTTCGTGCATTTCACCTTCTCTTGGCAACTGAACGAGCCACCAACCCCTCCCCAGCCACTCACAAGGAGTGCTGTTCCCTTCCCAAAACATTTCTGGTAGTGTTTGGTTCCTACCTTTGGGTGAGATGTGTCTCCAGGTGATTGTTGGGTCTGGCCTGCCCGTGGCTATGCAGGTGAGGCTGACGTTGCCGCCCTCGTTGATGGAGATGTCAGGAGAGATCTCGATGATTTTTGGAGACACTGCAATGACGCAAAGAGGAGAAGGAAAATGAAACTGGTTCCGCTTCAACTCAAATCCTAAACTGTGGGTGAAGGAGGCTGAATTTCCATCCTCCCTCCACTTTGACAATCTATGCAGTAGCCCATCAGTCTCATCTGACTTGGCAGGAACAAAAAGGGAGAAGANGGTTCTGCTTCAACTCAAATCCTAAACTGTGGGTGAAGGAGGCTGAATTTCCATCCTCCCTCCACTTTGACAATCTATGCAGTAGCCCATCAGTCTCATCTGACTTGGCAGGAACAAACAGGGAGAAGAGAGGGGGCAGAGAAGACACAGCTGAAGTGGGAAGAAACTGTAGCCAGAGGGAATTCAGTCATTTTAGGGAAGCTCGAGAAGCTCCTCCTCAGCACCTCTGTGGTGTGAGAGACAGTATTTCTTCCTAGCCCACTTCCAGCAGTCCTTGTGTCCTCTTAGCCATGACAAACGCTTCCCAGCAGAGCTGCATCTTCCTGAGAAAACACCACTCACCCCTCCAAACTCCTGCAGCTTTTCCTGCAGCTTCGCAGGCTCTCTGCCAGACCCTTGCAACCACAGGAGCACCAGGAGGAGCCGGGCATGGAGACAGAGTCTGCTGAGGAGCCTCCATGGTTGACCAGGATGCAAAGGAAGGGAAATTCCATGGGGTTGAAAGCCATCCCACTGCACTGGCACTGCCACCCCAGGCACTCCGTGGGTCACAGAGGGTCCAGAGCCCAGGAGGGGACACAGCTACAGGACGGGGGTGATGAGGAGGGAGCTGCAAAGGGATGAAGAGCAAGCAGGGAGCACTCAGCTCCTGCTGCTGCATGAGCAGAGGGCACGATGCGGCTGACAGGGAGGGCTGGGGTTTCTGGGAGACCCCCGGTGGGGATGCACGAGGGAAAACCATCGGCTGCTGTTATCAGCCTGCACCTGCAGAATGTAATAAAGACTGTCACCATCCCGGGTTTCTTTCCAGGCTTTCTCAGGAGCCCAGCAGGGGCTGGCACCCTGCTGCAGCGCTTTGCAGGGGAGGCACAAATCGCCTGCGCCTTCCGCCCGTCCTGGGAGAGCCCCGCTCATCACCCCACTGGGAGCTGCAGCTGAACCCCAATTCCCCACCTGGACCCCGCTCCCGAGCCTCCCTCCCCTGCCTCTCCGCAGCTCCCACACCTTCCCGGGCTGCGCCAAGCCGGAATGACTGCAATGGCCTTGCACGCAATGCCTCTGCTGTGCAGGTAAGTAATTTATTGATCCGTAAAGCACTCCAAGACGCTCTGGAAGGGATTATGTCATGCCAGTGCCGTGCAATAAAATAAAAAATGATGGATTTTTTGTGAACATGATGGTGATTTAGGGTTTGTAGTTGGAAGTGTAGTTAAAGTACATTTTAAGTGGAAATCAAGGTGGGTAATGAATTATTCTCTGTTTTGAAGGGCTGCTGGGAGTTCATTTTTTTGCTGCTCTGGGCACAACGGCTAATCTGCTAATCATGCACCGGAGAGCGACTCTGGATCAGCTGCTCCCAAACAGAGGGGGCTCTGGGGCAGGACAGTGGAGGGCACAAAGACAAGACCTGAAGAAGTATTAATACGCCTCAGTGCCACCAAAGGGACAGCACATTCCTCGTGGGACCACTCAGAGCTGGGAATGCTCTGCCCATGGCCAGGTCCAGTGAGGAGATGCAGTTAATTACAACGTCATTATGATTGCCCTGCTGCGTTCCTGGTGAGGCTGGGAAATCCATGCGTGCTCTGAAAACACAGAGCTTATGGTCTGGACAACAAAAATAGGCCGAGGGGGTATCACCACTGTCCTTGGTGATACCCCCAAGAGGTGGGAAGAGCGGCTTTGAGGCGCAGTGATCGCCCACCTTTGCCTGGGAAGCAGCAAGAGCCTCCAGCTCTAAGTCCCAAGAAAACCAAAGCAGTATCCATCATCCTTAATGCGCTGTTTGCTGCATCACAGAGGAACCTTTCTGATGTTTTTAACTGCTGAATCCACATCGACCCAATTCAGCTTGTTTTGCAGAGGCTTTAAAGAAAACAAGTCAGACTTTACACTGCCACTCTGGGACTGCACAGACACATCCGCACCCACCCAGGCAAGAGACAAAAATCAACTGACCAGGTTATAAAACCTATTTAAAACAACTTAAACTTGGGTTTGATTGACAGGACAAAGGGGAATGGCCTGAGGAAGGTTGATTTAGAACAGGTATAAGAAGTTTTTTACCATGAGGGTGCGGAGGCCCTGGCACAGGGTGCCCAGAGCAGCTGTGGCTGCCCCTGGATCCCTGGAAGTGTCCAAGGCCAGGCTGGACAGGGCTTGGAGTGACCTGGGATAGTGGGAGGTGTCCCTGCCCACGGCAGGGGATGGAACTGGAGGGTCTTTGGGTTTCTTTCAATCCAAACGTTTCCACAATTCTATAAAAAGCAGCTCAAACTGCTCATGCACCAGGGAAAAGTCCACCAAGCTCTGGCAAGCTGAGGACACTTTGAGGGAGATGCAATTTCCTGTGTCCCATTTGGAATGAGAGGAGGCAGGAACATCTGGGAAGCAAACCAGAGAAACGCCACTGGAGCTGTTAACTAAGTCTGGAATTGTCTATGCAGTGGTAGGATTTAATTCAGTGCTTATTGTATGCTAATTAAATATCTGAATATTTAACCACACAAACCATTCCAAATGCCTTTCTGGAGACCCAACAGGTGTGCTGTAAGGCTTTTACCAGACTGGGGAGGGAAATCTTAATAAATAAATTATCCAAGTATATATTCAGTGTTATTTAACAGTCGCCAGTGCTGCCATCCCCTCTGCACTAAAGGACTTTCACCAGCACTTGGCATTTCTGCAGCAGTGGGGCAGAGCAGACACTTCCTCTGCCGAAAGCAGGACGCAGATGGAGCCGAGCCCCTTTGGGAATGAATAAATAAATAAAGCTAAGTAAACGCAGACTTCCCAGGCGGGAACCCTCTCCTTGCGGGCAGTCCTCTCGTGCTCAGCATCTCTCCTGCTCGGAATTGATTAAACATGGCAGCGCTGGCCAAGCTGCTCCGGTGACACAGCACAGATTTCCCCAGAGGCAGGCTGGTGCTTTATTGATCCAGCTCCTTCTTTTTCCCCCCTCCATCCTCGCCACGGTGCTGGGGAAGGTCTCTGGGTGCTCTCAGCGCCCCGCAGGTGCCCAGGGCACGCTCCCAGTTTGCCCCGACGCGGTGCCCGCTCGCACACAAGAGTCCCCAGGACAGAAAGCAGCTTGCTTAAATATTTAACCAAAGCATATGGTGAGCTCCACGTTCGAGGTGGTTCAGTCAGGTGATAGATGTCTTTCCGGATCCGAGCATATGTGCTTGCTGACACACATCCATTCCCTGGCGCACAGACGCCCTCCTGCCACTGGCACAGATGATATCCCTGCTCTGCCTTCACCTCCAGGCACCCGCTCCCGAGCCAGCACAGGTGCACAGCTCAGGGATCCCACGCCCGTGTCCCACCGCAGCGCTGCACACAGATCTTCACATCCCGGGAATGTGCTGGGACTCCCCCGGCATTCCTGCCACCCCCTCTGCCGCCTCTCCCCCGGCACCCGCTGCAGGACTGATGCCTGCCCTGATTATTCCTCCAGCTGCCTCTTACAGCTCATCCCAAACTGCATAAACATCCCCAGCTTTGCCTCTTTGCTCAAGCCCTGCCACCTCCACCTCCATCTCCATCACCATCACCTCCCCAGATACCCTCCTGGCATGCACTGACTGTGCTGCTCGCCTGGGCTTTCTTCTCCCTGTCCCCACCTCTGTGTCCTGACACCCCGGCCTCCCAAATTTCAGTCAGGCATCAGCCCGAGTGGGTGGTGCATCTGGAACAACCTCTCCACCTCAGACTGGCAAGGGGACTTCAAAAGAGCCTCACCAAGTTGCCTATCTCTTCCTCAAGGAGCAATTACATTTTTTTTGCCTTAACGGTGGTTAGGCCCTTGCTTTCTCACAAGTAGTGCAGAAATTCAGCTGTGACCTCTCCAGACCAGCAAACTCCTTCTGGTGTGGGCGTGAGGCAGAGCAGGTGCTCGTCCCAGCCGAGGGGTCTCAGCCCCTGGCACAGCTGGGAGGAGCAGGCTGTCCTGGTAAGCCCAGCCCTGCTTCATAAAACATGAAAACCTCCATCTTCCAGCACGAGCAACATCTGCTCCAGATCAAAGGAAACAACAAAGAACAACTATAAAAGTGCCTGGAAGAAAGGAAAAGAGGGAGAGTCAGACTTGGGTTCTGCAGGCGATCTGTGATGTGCACTGGCAGCTTCCTGAGCCTCAGCCTGACGCTGCTCCTGCTCCCCATAACAGCTTCTTACTGCTGCCACACACTGACTTCCCCGTGTTTCACAGGGTGTGCTGCCACGGGTCCTGCCTCTGGGATTGGCAAGGGGGAGTCCTGGATGTCCTATCTCTGCTCGCAGCAATGCTGTGAGTCAAACCGAGCCCACCCTCTGGCAACAGAGGGTCTGCCAAAGCCAGCCAGGGTCTGCCAGAGCCAGGCAGGGTCTGCCAAAGGCAGGGACCTCAACATCTGGCTCCAGGACTCCTCCAGGCTGTAACCAGAGCACTTTGTAGCTGCCAGGTCAGGAGAAGGTGCAGTGCTGGCTGCCACAGGGCCAGGCACCTCCATGGTGTCTCCCCCCTCTTTTGTGTTCCAAAGCTTTCTGCCTCCAGGGAGCAAATTGAGAGCCCCGCGCCTTCAATTACAGGTGTGTTACAATGGGCTTTTAAATCAGTTTGTGCTGCTCTAACACAATTATGGTTAAGAGAAAAGCAGAGAGGGCTTTATTCTTCTGTCATATCATCCTTCCATCATATCATCCCTCCTTCATATCATCCTTCTGTCATATCATCCTTCCATCATAGCAGCCCCTCTCAGGAGCTGTTTTGAGCCTGTCCAAAGGTGTGAGGAAGGGCAAACACAGCCTCAGAGCCCGCTCAGTCACAAAGGTTCGTACACAAACCCCTTGCAGGTGCCTGTCCTGCTCCCCAGGGCTGCCGGACCCTGGGTTGGCACCACCACCCCCTGGCCGGGTTTGGCACAGCTTCGCCAAGGGATTGATCCCCCTCTTCACAAACCTGGCAGCAGCCAAAGCCGTGAAGAAAGGAGGCTGGAAACAAAGAGGACATACATAACGACCTTAATAAGCAATTAATAAATAACTAATGACAATTGCTCGTTCTAAAGCGAGGCGTAATGAGATGTGTCATACGGCACCGAAATGTGTCTAAATGATTTCCCAAACAGGTAACGGCTCCCGTTGCAGGGAAGCTTGGAGGACATGAGATTTTTTACGCCCGTCTCTGGAGCAGGTTATACAGCACGGCATCATCATAACTCAGAGGAGGAGGGGGAAACAAGACGTTCCCAATCATTCATTAGTAAAGTATTTGTGAACGCGGGTATAATTCACCGCATAAACAGCAGGGTTTCTGCAGACAAACTTTATAGCTAAGTGCCAAAAGGGAGCCCAATCTGATTCCACTTACGACAGCATAAATCAGCACTGCTGCTGCAGTCAACAAGGGATACACCACAATAAACGTGGCACAATAGGAGAGTCGGGTCTCAAGCACAAGGATTTTTCCCTGATTTCTGGGTGGGTCCAGGTCACCAGCCTGGATCAAGAGCGGCTCCCTAAGGAGTCGGGGTGCTGCCTCGCTAGATTCACTCCCCTGCTTTCAAGACTCTGAAGGGATCTGCATCATTTTTCCTAGCACGAAAATGAAGAAAGCACCTGAAACCAAGCCCCACACCCGTGGGGAACCAAACCAGAGTTGCCTTGCATGGCTATTAATGAGTAGCTTTAAGAGGACACAGAATCCCTCCCTCAGGTTTGGGAGAGTTCTGCGTTCATGTTACAGTGCCTGAAGGAAGATGTGGCACCGCTCTGGACTTCACTGCCTCCTTTAAAATGAGTCTAATGATGCTGAGTGAAAAGAAAACAAGAAGAAAGATATAAAAGCAAAGTTTTTCCATTATTATCCATGAAGAAATGCAGCCAAACAAGGAGTGTTTGGCAGTTCAGCTCCCTGTCTAGACAGATCTCATTTTCAACTCCACGCACGCTGCACGGATCTAGTTTCCAGTTTTTGCACCCCGAGCCACCTGGGATTCCCCCTGCAAGCCAAGCAACGCCTCATGAAAGGCAGAAAATTGAAGGTTCTCGAATCCTTAAGACACCTGCATCATTTTTCCAGCATTATTGACACCTCTCCTCAAGGCACGACAGCCTCTCTCACAGCTGCCTCCACAGTGACCATCAAAGTGACAGTGACTCTGTCACACCCTGCTCAGGGGACGCAGGGTCCCCAGCTCCTCTCATCCCACTGGGTACCAGTGAAGCCTCCATCAGACCCTTGGGAAAATCCCCGTGTGGGGACGAGCCAGAGCTGCCGACAGCACCCCACAAAGTTTGAACGCGACTTGTGGTTAATACAAAGCTTGTCAAACCCATCACCTCGAAATGCTGAATGTCTTTATTAGATTCCTTTATCTCCCCCCGAGATCGGAGGGACAAGACGAGATGATTCTCGGCGGAGATGTCATCATCCAGAAACTAATTAAAGGCTGCGCGGGAAGCCGGGCCACGCACACTCTGGAGAACAAAACGCATTAGCAACCCGAGTCAGGGAAAATATTACAAGTGAACTTCAGATCAGAAAGGGCGAGCGAGGGATTTCAGAGCAGCTCTCCTCTCCCTGTCTTTCCTCACACTCATCCCTACACTCCCTCATCCTCAATAGGTGTCCCCCAGCTTGGGGCTGGTTAGGACCAGCCTGGGACCTGGGGGATGCAGGCTGACAGGGGATCCTTTCCTCCAGCAGGTCACGCCCTGGGAGAAAATAATGATTTGTGGAATTTTCTATATTTTTAATGATAGAAAAGCCTCCTTGCTGCGGGTCAGTAAGTGCAGAGAAGGATGGATGGATGCCGGCTCTGCCAGAGTGCTCCTGGCAAAAGCCTCACTCTTGTTGGGTCTCGTCTCTACATCAATGTAATGACAAGAATTTCTCATCCTTGCAGGCTCATTAAAAAGACAACAACATATGAAATTATAAGATACCCAGAGCCTGTGGCCACAGGAACTGGAGGTGGGGGCATTTCTCCACGGGGACAGATGCACAGATCTAGTTTAGGACACGTGTCTCAAGTGGAAGTACCAGCAAATAGCTCTTCCCAGTCAGCCCGGAGTCTCCTGTTCCAACAGACAGCAAAAGTCCATGGTATTGCTCATCTGATCCATCAGAGCATGCTGCCCTGCCAAATTCTGCTCAAACCCCCAGCTCCCCACCCCTCAGCCAGCCAGAGTGGCCATGCCCCCCACTCCTGCTCCCCACTCAGCTCCTGGAGAGCTATGATCTCTCTCCCCATCCCCTCCAGCTCTCTGCCCACGCAGAGCGGGCGTCACACAAGGGCTGAGCTCACCAAACTGCCCCTGTGCCACTTTACTCCTCAAAACGCACCTGACAGGAACAAAGGAGCTCAAACACCCTTTCCAAAGATAAATCAGATGCTCTAATGCAGCCTGCATCTCCAATGAATATAGGGCAGGTGTCTCTGAAGTGAAGTATTAGTTAAAATGATGCTCTTTAAATTACATTTCGGCTATTTCAGGCAGACAGGTTGTGTGTGGGTTGGGCTGGGTTTTTTTATGATCTATCTAGAGGCTTAAAAAGACACAGAGAGAAATAAATCTCCCTTCCATTAAAAACACACTATGCTCTTGCATATTTGTTCTTATCTCGGCGCTCTCGCTCTCGTGCTCCCTCTCCCTGGGCTGGAGCACAAAGTGTTTGTGATGGCACTTCCACGGTGACACGCAGCTAATTCGAGGAGCCGCCAGCCCGTGCCCAGGCGGAGCACACAGCCTGCCCGGGGGGAGCACACAGCCTGCCCGCCCTCGCAGGATGAGCTGTGCTTCCCAAAATGCTGCCCTGGACCTGGTGCCTTTACTTCAAAAACCAGCGAGATCCGCGGTGTTAATGTGGAACCAAGCGAAAGCCCCAAGTTTGATTGAGTTTATTTGGGTCGTCTGAGTTTATCCGTGCCCTTTTTCCCTCTTTTATCGATTTACATCCCTCCATTGCAATCGCTGCCTGTCCTCAGACAGGTCCTTTCTTCCCATCCTTCCCGAGCTCCACCTCTTCCAGGTGCCCCTCATGCTCCAGACAGGGCTTTTACTTCTGCTTGGGCTTCTTCCCATCTTTGCCTTTGACTCCAGTTTAAAATTAATGGATCAGGCAGGGAGCACAGCGCTGTTATTGTCTGATTAGGTGGTCTGGAGGCTGCTACTTATGGCCAGACTCTGTCTGAGAGAACAGAGTGGGAGAACAAAGCTGGTGAAGTGGGAGAACAAAGCTCATGAAGTGGGAGAACAAAGCTCATGAAGTGGGAGGTCGGCAAGGTCCAGCAGCTCCAAACGAAGCACAGGTGAGGTGATCCATGCCTCCATATGCTGCCACTCCTCCTACCCCCAGGGGAACACATCCATCACTCCAGCAGAGGCAGGTCTACCTTCCCAAAGATGCCCTGATCCATTCCTTACTCCTCTTAGTCATTTCTTTACCTCCCTGCTTTATCAGGCTCTCCTTCTTGGGTTCCAAGAGCCCCCTCCAGCCTTCCTCACCCCTCACATGGAATATTTCTGGTCCCCCACCCTATCCCAAGGCACATTTCCAACTCACAACTGCCTGGAGCCCAGGGGACCAACCCAAAGCCAGGCCAAAGCTGCCAGGAACAAGCAGGAGCACAAATATCACCGATCCAGAGCCCGTGAGACATGCTCACCGTCCTTCCCACACCTTCAAATGTGCTTTATCCCTATCATCAAAACCCCCTGGGAGATAAGGAAGCATTATCAGTCCTGCTTTACGGATGGAGAAAGGAGACCCAAAGATCAAATGGGCCAGAAGTGCCTGTTCGGATCCAAGCTCTGCAGCACCTGCCTTTCACGCCCGGTGGAGCTGGGAAAACCACAGGAAAAAGGCACAGGGAGAGTGAGGGTGGCCGCCAGGGCAGGTATTTCCAATGGGCTGTGCTGAATGAAAGCTCCACAGTTAAAAATCAGCCATCACACCACCGAGGCACAGCCGTACCTCCCTGTACACAGAGGGGCAATTACAACTCCAGCCCCCAATTCCAACCCAAACAAGCAACATTTGACAGAGCTACAAGAGACAGAAAGGAGGGAGCGACGCTCCCACAAGGGAAGGATATAGACGTGCCTGCAGAACAGCGGGGGCTGTTCTCCTTCCCCGTTAGGATTGCTCCTTCTTTTCCTGTTCCTCCTAAACAAAGCCCTTGAGCCTTCTTCTCGGCCACACTCATGCCTCTGAGAATGCCAGAAAAGCCACAGGGAATTATCCCCGCCAGAGCATCCTTAATTTCCCTATTTGTCTTCCTAATGCCCAGCCTCATCACCAGCACCGTCTATTCCCCATGTGCTCCTGCTTTACACGGAAGGACTATTTTTACCCCATTCTTCCTATGCCTCTTTTTCCTCCCATTTAATCATTTTGGAGGCTTTTTATCCACACTTTCCTTTCCTTTCTTTCCTCTTCTCCTTTCATTTTTAATACCTGTGGTTCTCCGATTCAAAATCATTACTGTTTTTAACTTGACTCGAGCCTCTTAATTAAGTTACTTTCCATTATTTTTTATCTAGTCCATTTGTCTACATCCCCCGCGCCCTCCCTAATTCTCCCTTTCCTCCCCAAGGCAGGCTGGGTATGAAATCTTACATTTCCATTTGGCTAACAATCGCTTTGAATTTTTAAATGCTATTAAATTGGATCACACCAGTCACTGGACTGGAGTTGTCGAGCTGTGATATTTACTCGCGCCAGTCAAAGGGAAATGAAATTGTGGCGGCGCAGGGGGGAGGCGATGGGGGAGCCCAGATTTATTCTGCCCGCGGTCCTCGCAAACAGGCACAATCCCCTCGGATTTCTGAGCGAGTTCAAAGGAAACCCTCGCGCTCAACCATGAATGTATTGTAATGTCTTTAATAAATCAATTACTTGTTGGCAGGGAAGTGTCACCGCATCTCCAATCCTTGTAATCACCTCGGCCTCGCTGTGTTTTAAGTGCGGAGAGCCCACGGAGGGAGACGGGGAGCCAGGAGCGTCGTCGGCGTAGGGCAAAGCATGGAAAGCACCACTGAGTCTTGCCAGGAAAGGCCAAGAAGTGCAGAAAGGATTCACACAATGTAAAAACACACACACACACACACACACACACACAGAGTGACCCCCAGCTCCAGGACAAGGACACCACGGTGCTGGGGGGACCCTGTCAGCCCTGCTTGGGGCACGTCCTTCCCAGGGCAGCTCCTGGGAGGCAGCAGCTTGGAAGGACTGACCACAGCAGGGTCACTGGGAAAGGCGGTGTGGTACGAAATGCCTGTCCCAGGAAATCAGCCGGTGGTGGTGGGAGCAGCCCCTGCCCCTTCCTGCCCAGTGCTGAGCTGGGTGGACTGCAAAGCAGCATTTTCCCACTGCCCCAAGAGCCAGACAACATTTTGCTGCACTAATTCAGACCCTGAGTTTTGTGCTTCTGCTTCAGGAGGGTACCATATTTCAATTTTACTAAAAGAGGCCTTTTCCACTCGAAAATTTGCTAAAGGGAGCGGGATTTGATTACAAAGCAGCCCCGGCCAAATCCAACCCCTCCTCCTCTCTCTGTGCCGACAACATCCTCCCCTCCACAACAACAATCATCTGAGCACAAACAGACAACAGAGCTTTTCAGAAAGTAATGAACTCCGGTCGGAGCCAAGGCAGGAAGGGTTTAATGCTCAGCGCAGAAAGCTTGGCGAGGCCATCAATTATATAGCCCTGCTGCTGAAGGAGCAAAAAAAAGAGAATATTTCAGACAGACTCGGCCAAAAAGAAGAGATAGGGAAGGAAATCACAGTGAGAGAGATTTAATTTCACAAGCGGAGAGAAGTGTTTGCAAAAGAGGAGGAGGATCAAAGGCTGAAGCTCCCGGGCTGGCTGCGAGGAGGAGGGATTACGGGGAGGGCAAACCATGGAGGAGACATCTCTGTTGATGCCTTGTGTCAACCCCGGGCCAGGCAAGGAGAGCCCAGGGCACAGCCTGGGGAGTCTGTTGGCTGTGGGGGCTCAGTGGTGGGAGACTTGGGCAGGGAGGAGGGTGGATTGAGACCTGATCATCTCATCTCACATAGGACAGCAAACCAGCACGGGGTCTGTGGCCTCTCCTGCCTCGTCCTAAATCCTACCCAGGAAATGATACGAGATGATGCCAAAAAGGAGAGCTGAAATCTTTTGGGCATCTCTACTGCTGGGACCAGTAACCCAGAAATGAAAAATCCCAGAATCTCAGAATGGTTTGGGTAAGAGGCGCCTTAGAGCTCATCTTATCCCACTCCCTGCCGTGGGCAGGGACACCTTCCCCTAGCCCAGGGTGCTCCAAGCCCTGTCCAGCCTGGCCTTGGACACTGCCAGGGATGGAGCACCCTGTGCCAGGGCCTGCCCACCCTCACAGGGATCAATTCCTTCTGTATCAGGGTATTGATCCACCGAGACCAAGAAGACCTCCCCACCCTGTCCCCTGCACCCAGTGGGGCCGTGCTGATCCCTTCCAAGGATCCAGTCATGGACTAAGGAAAAAATCCGCCTCCTTTCTGAGGGGCAGGACAAGGGTGCTTCACTGCTGTCTTACAGCAGACACGGAAAACCCAAACCAGAAATATTTCAAGACCACACTTCGATATCTTGTTTGAAGAATCACATTTCCACATCTTTTACAAAGATTCTTGCCTTTTTGTTCTCCACTTCCCACTTCTCCTTGTCTTCCTAAATCTCCTTCTTCTCCATTGCATCACCAGAACAGAAAGGAAAACAAAATCACAACTCTCCCAGTGTTTCAATGCAGCTCCTTCTTCCCAGCTTCCACCTCTCCTTCAAAACCCAAGCAAGAACAGTATGAAAAACCCCATATTTTCCACCCAGTTTCCCCCTTTATTGTCCCAGTGGCCTCCCCCCAGCCTGTCCTCAAGCCTGGGGATATTTGCTGGAGGTTCTCCTGCCCTCGGAGGCGGCGGGGCCGGGCAGCTTTCGGCAGCTGTTCCCTTGGCCTCTCCTTTATCTCCAGCATTGTGTTCACATCTGCTTCCCCCTCTGCCTCTTTCCCTACCACTGGGAGCCTGCTTTTAAATCACTGCTCAGCACAGCAGCTGCCAGGCACAGGTTCCATGCCCTGTTTGGACGGGGGATCCAAAAGCCATTTGCAAACCTCCTTCTGTCTTTTTTCTTTTCTAATTTCCTTAATTTTTTTTTTTTTTGTCCTCCTGAACCTGCCGGCGCTGCCACACTGCTTTCCCCTCCTCCCTTTTGGCTGCGGAGCTCTCTTGGCTCTGGAAGCATGTTCAGACACCTGGTTGCTGGCAGCGTGGGGTCTGGCAGCGGCTGGCAGCGTGCAGCTCTCCGATAGGGAATGGGAGGAGAGCAGGGATCACGGTGGGGCCAGAGCTACCCACCGTGGCTATCAGGGATGTGCCGGTGGCCACTTGCACTGCCCCTGGCTTGTTGGTGGCTTTCCACCGCCCACATCCCACTGGCTTTGCCTGCAGCTTTGGCCAAGGCCATTTCTGGTTTTGCTGAGGATTTGCAGGGTAAAAAAGCACAGATTTGTGCAGCACCGCCCAGGAGCTGGGAAGGCATTTAGGACAAGGCACTGCCATCTGCAGCTCCCTCCCTGGGCAGAGCCCTGCTCCCGAGCAGGGCAATTCTGGCAGAGCAAGGCAGCAAACCCCAGGGAGCAGAGCCAGGCACGTGGAGGGCTGGATGCCTCAGTGCCACCCTGCCCATGCAGTGGCTCCAGGCTAAATTCCCATTCCAGATTGCAAATCTCTCTCTGCTACCAAAAAAAGAGAGGGCTACATCCTTCCAGCAGCCAGTAATGTACAAAATTCCCTGAAAAAGCTTGGCTGGTTCCTCCCCAACCTCCTTTCAGTCAAGGTCTGTGCAGGATCGCAGGCCAGCATCCCCATGGATGCCACCTTCATGGCAAAGACTACACCAAACAGACAAAAATCCCCTGGGAGGAGCCCTTTGCTTCGTCCTCTGACTCCCCAAGCCTCTGCAACAGGTTTTTGCTTCTGGACTCGCCTCCGGAGAGACTGGCCAGAAAAATCAGTTCTAAAGGCCAAAAAGAAGAGCCAGATTAAAGTATCAACTCTGAATTTATGCTCAGGACTTAAGGTTTAATAATGCAACAGAAAATCAATATTTAATAAAGCAAATGATGGAGAAAAACAGTGAATGGGAGATGAGCTGCTGCTCGTGTTTTCAAACACATAACCCCCGGAGGAGCCGGGTTGGCAGGATGGATGTGGAACCAGATTGTCACAAAGAGCTGGCACACAGGATGCCCCAGGTCCCACAGATTCCAGCTCCGGTGTCAAGGGGAGCTCACGGGTCTTTTATTAAAGGACAAACAAGGAATTACTGCGGTGGTCAGAATCCAAATACCCATGGAGAGAGATCAAATGCTGAGGCACAAGGGGAGCCAAGCAGCTGCTGCGCTGAGCAGGCCCAGATTGGGGTTGGGCTGGGGGAACGCGGGCGGGCAGCAACACCCCCAAATTCAGGTGCCAAAGAGCTGTCTGAGGATGGAGATCTCCCGAGAAGCCAGGAAGGAGCATAGGGGCTCAAAGCACAGGGAAAATTCCTGCCTGCCGAGCAGGAGAGGGGGTGGCGAGGGTAGCTCAGGTGGGCAAGTGGGGCACTAAGCCTGGCTGGCAGGTGTGGTGGCACAGCAAGGGTGCGTCCCTGAACACAGCAAGCACACGTCCTGGGCAGGGCAGGGTGCATCCCTGGGAATGGCAAACCTGCATCCCTGGGCACAAAGCACACATCCCTGGGCAGAGCAAACCTGCACCCCTGGCATGTCAGGCATGGATGCCTGGGCACGACAACTGTGCATTCCCGGGAACAGCAAGCAGACATCCCTGGGGACAACAAGAGTACATCCCTGACCGTGGCAAACCTGCATCCCTGGGCACCACAAACCTGCATCCCTCGGCACAAAGTGCACATCCCCGAGCACAGCAAGAGCTCATTCCTGGGCACAACGATCACCAGTCTGTGGGCACAGCAAGAGTGCATCCCTGGGCCAAAAGCACACATCTCTGGGCATGGCAAATGTGCATCCCCAGGAGCACCGGGCCTGGGCAGGGTGAGGAAGCTCCGCGATGCTGGGGACGGATCAGCAGCTCTGCCTCCCTCCCCTGGAGGCTGGAGAAAACTGCAGCGAGCCCCTGCATGGCACAGAGATGTCACCTGTGCCTTGTCCCCCCACTGCCTTTCCAGCCCTGACACAATGCTGCCAGCTGGGAAAGGGGGGAATTTAGCCCATATCCATGCCAGGGATGGCAGGTGCCTCTTGGGGCACATGGCTTAGGGTGCACAAAGATCTGTGCCCCACCTCACAAAGTCTGGGGTCTCTGGATAAATCCTCTAGGCAAAGGAGACTCTCACTAGCACAGGAATCAGCGCCCTTGGATGAAACCCCTCCTCTGGCACGCTGCGTGTGCCGCGTTGTCTGCCTGGCCCTGCAGCACGGCAGTAATTTGTAGCTTGTGCCGAGATCCTTCACATTGAAAGATGACATATAAATATAAAACGTTATCACTCCATAACAGCCACATGCTATAAAACGCCAGGCAGAAGGATCTGGAACTAGATGGAGGCAGCGCTTTAAATCCTTCCCTGCAGAGTTACTGCCGCTAAAACAACAGACCTGCTCCAAAGAGCTCCGGCAACGGAGGGAGAAGAGGACAGACC
This sequence comes from Platysteira castanea, assembly GCA_013397175.1. NCBI lineage: Eukaryota > Metazoa > Chordata > Aves > Passeriformes > Platysteira > Platysteira castanea. Next base: position 618,016 of record VYXC01002074.1, read on the forward strand.
CCGATAAAAACACCACAATTGAGGAATTAGATGAATAAGTGACAGGATTACAGCGTGACCTCCCCACGCTGACAGCCCCAGGGTAGCAGCAGCACCGGCGCACCGCTGACGTCTCCTCCCATTCATCCCCTGCTGTGATTTTCGGCGGAGGCTCCGTGTTCCTGTAGTAACAACAAAGCGCTGGTTCCAGCGTTACACTACAACGGGCTGACTCCGCTCCCGCGGTTACGATAACAATGCTGTTACTGTAGTAACATTACAGAGCCGAGGTCTCACTGTTCTACCCTTAATTTTATTGTCGTAAGATTAAATTGCAATAATGTTATTGAGCTGCCATTAGCGTTGCCATGGCAACAATAACATTAAGGTAGCGCTATCACATTACAGTGGCCCAACCGTTCCACCACAAATATTTTAATGTACTAAAACAAAAGAGATTACTGCAGTAACATTAAACTGCAGTGACCTCATTAAACCCCCACCGGCTTTATCACACTGCTGATAACAGCGCTCCTCTGGAAACCGCACGCGGCGGTGGGAGATGCGCACCCTGGGTGCTGCTGTGCCACCCCTTGGCTGGTAAATCCATGGGGAAGAACCGGGACTTGCTGTGCGTCCAGAGAGCCTCACACAACTCCAGTCCTCCCTGCCTGGAGAGCTGTTGGCACTGCCGGCCTACCGGATTCACCCGCTCCGCAGAAGGGATTAGAGGAGTCACTCTTGAATGGCTCTGGGTGAGGCGGGTGACCTCTCCCTGAAAGCCTTTGGAGAGGAAGGGTGGACGGGGCTGCTGGGAGCTCGCGTGCTCAGAGAGGCTCAAAGAGGAGCGGACTCTTGTTTTCTGGAAGCGGGGTGATCCGAGGGTGACCTCGGCAGCTCGGAGGGAGTAGCAGAGAGAGTTCCACTGAGCTCTCCTCACTGCCACAGAAGTGCACACAGCTTCACAGGCAGGGAGGATGGAAACAGTGGAGCCACGGGGTGCTGGAGGTGGGAATGACCCCAGCACCGAGGCACGGGGCATCTGGAGGGGACCACAAAGGACATCAGCGCTGCCTGAGGGAACCCAGTGACACACGGGACTCCAGCGTTAGCACTTCACTGGGGAGACAAACAGGAATCAGCCACAGCCTGGGTGTACGCGAGAAAGAAAAACAAGAAGGAAATGAAACTGGCCTGTGTGTTCTATGAATCACTGGAGCTTCCTTCTCCTCTGCTCCAGTCTTCTGCCAGTTATTTCTCCTTGGGAACAGGATACACCCTCCCGTGGGTCTGGTGGTGCCTGGCCCACTTCATCCCTGGGGTGCCAGGCAAGCCCGGAGGATGCCTTGCGGGAATGGTTTGAAATTGAAAAAGGTTGATGTAGAATAGATACAAGGAGGAAGCTTTTTACAATGAGGGTGGGGTAGCACAGGTTGCCCAGAGCAGCTGGGGCTGCCCCATCCCTGGAAGTGTCCAAGACCAGGCTGGACAGGGCTTGGAGCAGCCTGGGACAGTGGAAGGGATTAAAAGTCCCTCCCTACCCAAACCACTCTGGGATTCTATGCCTTCCATTCATCCCAACCTCTCTATTACCAAGTTGCTCTCCTTCTAACAATGTTAACTCACTCAAGCATTCTTTACAGCAGGAGCAGCAGGGTGGGACACATCCCCAGTGGGATGCAGCGTACCTGGAACCCTCCAGCAGCAGCACGGACATGAAACTGGGGCAGCCTGAAGCTGCAGCAAGGGCACAATGTGAACCCAGAGCAAATTCTTCCACAGCACAGACTCTGGAGTCTCTTTTTCCCCCTGCTCCCACCCCATGATATAATTGCTAATTAATAATAACGTTTAGCTCTCAGATAGCGCGTTCCATCTTCAAAGACCTCTGTCGACATTAGTGAATTAATCCTCATCAACCCCCCTGTGAAGTAGGTGACAATTATTATCTCTGCCTCACAGATGTTAAACTGATTTGCAAAGAGGTCAAGTGACTTTGGGGAGGCTGGAGGGAGCCCGGCCGGGTACAAGGCCACTCCACAGGGGAACACGGACAAGCACATCCCAGAGAAGCAAGGGCTGAGATCCAGAGGTGTGGGGGAGATGGAGAGATCCAGGGGCAGTAATGGATGTGGGACCTGCAGAGATTCTCCCCGAGGGCAGAGCAAAATGAGGATAAAGAGCCAAGAACTAGGCCAGTGCGTGAGAGAGCGTGGGAGACCTTCAGTCCTCCACAACAGCCCCGATACAAAAGGCAAAGATGCTTTGACAGAGGGCCGGTGATTAGCAACAAAAGAGAGACGGGGAAAGAACACGTCAGTCAAAGGAGCCGAGAGCGCAGGCGAAGCGAGGGAGGATTTCCACTTCGTGCCGCTGGTTTCCTCCCCTCCACCACTTTGGGGAGGCTCTCCCAGCTCCCCCACGCCTTTCAGGAGTTATTATCTAAACCTGCTTTCGTTTCTAGAAGGAACAGCTGCTCCCACGGGGGGAAATGCGTGGACACACCAGTAAATCCTTGCCAGAAGCAGGGGGAGCATCTCGCCCAGAGCGAAACTCCAGCCCGTGGCTTCAAACGTGACCAATGTCTGCACATCCTCTGCCACTGGTGGGCAAATCCCTTCGTCCCTCCTTGCTCCCAGAACCGGTGGCACCGGTGGCACAGGGGACAGGCTCAGCCCCACAGGTAAGGTGATGACGACTACAGGGACTGAGCCTTCCTTTCCTTCAGCAAAGGCACTTCTCAGGCACCCAGGCAGGAAAACAGCTGCGAAAAGTTCTCCTTGTTGTCCCACGAGTGAGAGGGGCTTGTGGCATCAAAGGAAAATTAATTGGGCAGAGTTTGGTGGTTGAAACAAAGCCGACCCGGGCACCACAGCCCCACCGGTGGCTTTATCTCGCTGGCACAGACCTTGGCAGCGCTGCTCCCCGCGCGGGGACAGGAGCCACCGGCACTGCCACCTCTGCCACCCCCTGCCACCTGTGCCCGCAGCCCCCCGACTCCGCCGAGCAGGTAATTAACTCCCAGACAAAGGCAGGGATTTGAAGATTAACCTGGGCTCGGGAAGGAGTGGGGAAAACTCATTTACACCAAACAAAAGGGGAGGGGTGATTAGTTGCTCCAGTGACAACAGCAAGAGCCAGATAGGGCCAGGGAAACTGATAAAGAAGCAGGGAAAGCGCTAATATCCCCGAGTTGCCTGCTTTTGCCTTTTTTTTTTTTTTCCTTCTTTCTTTCTTTTTAAGCACTAAAATTCCACCATTTTCTATCATGCAAATTCGTGTGCCTAAGTGAGATTAAACTCTGGCAGGCTCCGTGCCTCCTTCCCCGAGTCCATTTCCCGCGCCGAGATAAGGCCGACTTCCCTTAATGCATCTTACAAGGCAGTGGGAGTGTTTTGCAGGCACGCATTGGAGACGGCTTATTATCAATACAAATAAGAGCTTTCCAGATACCGTCCTTCTCCTCCTCTCTCCCCTCTCTCCTTTAAACCCAGGCACCCGGAGAACGGCTTAAAAAGCTGAAATGTCCTGCAGGGAGCAGGGAGAAGGGGAAGGCTGCGCCTGAGATGTTGCTGCAAGAGATTTGCTAAGAAAACCAGAGTGGGATAGAGGAGAGGAGAAGAAGGGAAAGCATCGCTCCTCGGAGGTCAGTGGGACCTAAATCCTCTTTCTCTCTGGGTTTCTGGCCCCCTCCGAGTTCACAACTTGCCTATTGCAAGTGGGGCTTCCTCACATTTTTGTTTCTTTGGGATTTACTCCCAGAAATGTCTCGCTCTCCCCGCAATGCCCAAGGCAGATTCCTGCTAACACCAGCAGTGCTGCTTCCTGGTGCTTTGTCTGGTTATAGGGCACCTCCTCCTAGGAAGGAATGAGTACTGGCAGAGTGGGACCACCTTCCAGACCCTGCAGATGACAGGGATGCTCCCCGAGCTGCTTGTTTTAGGTCTGTCTGTAATCCAGGAGCACCTTTCTGGGAGAGATCGAGGTGCTGAGAACCTCCTCGTCCCTTTGGCAGTTCTGTTGCTGGCTGACATCAGCTTGGCACCGCCAGCCTGACCCCATTTAGAGCAGTCCCCGAAATAGCAGGCCTGAACTCTGGTGCATTCGGTGCCAAGGGTCTGTTGTCTCAGTGCTGAGCTCATTTGTCCCACATTAGCACAGAGGCACCCACCTGCTATTCCTGGATCAGCAGCAATCACCCTTTCCCTTTTGTACCAGGATTTCAAGACTGACAAGTGTTTCTGAAAGCCTGGCCAGTGAGGGAAGGTGGGAGAAACAGAGCTTGGATGGTTTCAGAAAGAAGGTGGCTGAGGGGCACCGGGATAACAACCTTCCCAAAAGCAAGAGGTTATTACAGAGGACACTGATCAATTGTTCCCCACATCCACTGGGAACAGGCTGAGAAAAACTCCACTTCATTTGCAACAAAGAAGGTTTAAGTTAGATATTAGCTATACATTTTCTAATTAAAAAGGCAGCAAAGCAGTAGAATAGATTGTCTGGGGAGACTGAAGAACCTGCTTTGTTACAGATTTTCAAGAATAGCTTTCACATGTGCTTGGCAGCGTGGCCTCTGCCTGGTTGCAGGGGGACGGGATAAATTAGCTCCTGAGGTGCCTTCTCCCCACCTATTTTGGGATCTCGGCCATCCAACAGAGCCAGCCTAGAAATAAACGTGCAGCTCACCCCTCACTGCAGCGTGGGCATCCTCGGTTCCGGGAGTCTCTACCTGATTCTCTCCTCGGGGACCATTCCCAACCCTCATACCCTAGAGGAAGCTCCTTCTCCCACCCCTATCCCTCTCCTGTTTGTTGTTCTTCCCCCCTCCCACAGCTCTGCTGCCCTCCAGCAGCCCTCGGCCAAATCCACGGGTGCCCTCCATCCACGGCTGTTTCCCAGCAATATCCCCTGACCCTGGGCAGGAGCAGGGATGCAGGCACGGGCTGCGAGTGTCTGGGCCTGGCTGATATGCACCCACCCTGCTTGCCCGGGGGAGCCGCAGGCTGCTGGAATCCTGGCTGGAAGGGGAAGAGCTCCCTGCCCCTCCCCGCAGCCAGTCCCTTTGGAGAGCACAGCCTGCCCCGGGGCACGATTTAATTGCATCCTGAGATGCTGGAGTGTTCCTGCCTCCAGAGCTGTGCCCCCAGGCCCTTTCCTGGTGCAGCAAGGGGAACGTCAGGACCTGCTCGGAGCAACCTGCACACCTCCCTCTTCCTGGCTAAACCTATTTAAAAGGAGACACCCCCTTTCCCACCTCCTCGCACCACCTCTCCTTTCCTATCAGGCTGCAGGAAGGGGCAAAATGTCCCAGGGCCAAGTGCTGAACTTGGCACATCCCTGAAATCTGGTGCTTAGCCACCCTGCTTTCCTAGGAGGGGGAATAAGCACCACCTCCCATTATCTGAATGTCATTTTGGACAGGATTATTCCAGAATACATATTTATAGGGCCCATTTTCCGAGGCAGGAGAGTTAATCCTGGCACCCCAGTCCAATTTTCATCGAGGTCATTAAGGCAGGTTTCCCTTTAATTGGACATGATATTCACTTTCATGTCCTGCTCTGAGAAAGAGCTGGGCGAGCCAAAGAACAGCTCTCCAAATTAGGGGGCTCGCTCTCCAGAGCTGGAATTTCTGCCAGCAGCACAAGGATCTTCAGCACCGAGCCCATCACTGAATCATCCCGTACTTAACTGCTGCAAGGAGTTAAGCTCTGACCTTTTCCTGCAGCACCCAAATATCTCTTCCTAATGATACAGCAAGACACGGGAGGGGTGGGCCTGGATGTCTGGCGATACAGGAAATTTAGGTCAGGAAATGGGAATCAGAAGAGAACAGATAGAAATTGTCCTGCATCACCCCAGCATCTGATAGCGACTTCAGAACTTGCTGGTGATCGACTTTGGCTTAAGAAACTCAGGCAGGTAATAAGAGATTGCAAGATAAACAGCCAGAACCGAGGCTGGCAATGCATCCACTTCCCCTCTGCTCTTAATGGAGATGGAGAAAGTCCGGCCCTGGTTAGTCAGCTGATGGCTTGAAGAGTGAAGGGAAAATGAAAAGGGGGGAAGAGGGAAAATAAAGGCCCTGAGTCTGGGTTTTTTCCCCACTTCTATTCATTAGGCTGTCAATAGTGCTCAGGCCTGGAATATCGACGGCGGATTAGCTCAACCCGACTCTGTGTACAAGACCAATGCCTTTTTAACCCAGCTTGTTTCCAAATCAATACACCCATCAGCATTCGAAAATTAGCCCGAGACGAGATTCCAATACTCAAGCTGGTGGTTCATGTTAAGAGGGCTCCTGGCCAAATCACAGGAGAAGCAGCAGGAAAAAAACGGTTGCTAGCAAGGGATTAGAAATTTTCCATTAATCTTCCCCCAGGCTGAGAGCTCATCAGGCTCTGTGTGTCCCTTCACGAGGCTCCCCTTGTCCAGCTCATGTCCTGCCACACGGACACAGGATCTATCTGCCATGAATGTCCATCTGCTCGACCATCACATGTGGCCACACCTGTCTGTCCCCTCTCGAGAGGCCATGTGTGCTCACACACTTGCTGAAGAGCACACGTAGGCACCCACTTAGCCACCAAAAATGCTCCAGCACCCTGTGCTGGCCTTTCTCCTCCTCTTCCTCCTCCAGAAGTACGGAATTTCAACACACAAACACATATTGTTGCTAGGCATACACACACCCCCACAAAGCACACAAATCTGCCAGCTCTCTCTTTTCCCCCAACACAAGTTTTACTTCAAGCAATGCCTCCAGCTTGGGAAACAAAAAAACATCAAAAAACAACAACAACAAACAGCACTGCGGGTTTGCCAGGGACTGTGTCGGGAGGCAGAGCTGCCTGTATCAGAGCCCTGGGATTATGTCAGGGAAGTTGATAAAACCAAGCCTGACAGAGTTCCAGAAGCATTTGGAGAATACCCTCGGACACACGGTGTGACTCTTGGGGATGGTGCTGTGCAGGGCCAGGAGTTGGACTCTGTGATCCTTGTGGGTCCCTTCCAACTCAGCGAGTTCTCTGATCCTGTGAAATTCATTACCCAGCTCGGGACGATCCAAGCTTGTGGATTGGCCTCTACATCTGCACCAAGCTGCGCCCCATGCTCCATGTAGGAGCAACGGGAGGAGAAGACTGTTGCCATATCCCGCAGTAGTAATAGGGAGGAGGAAGAGATCTGAGAGGCAGGGAATGGTGCAGCAAGAGTGATTCATTAAATTATTTCCCAACTCTTTTATAAACCTTGTTCTTCACAGCCTAATTGGTTAAAGGATCAGCCACCACCGTGGGGTGATTGGCTAAAGTTCTGAAACACCCATCATGAGAATATTTTCTTACTGTACTATAAACAATCTGCAGGTGTTCACAGTTTACAGAAACTCTACTGATAGCTCCTATGAGAAAGAAAAGTTTCACACGGGACAGGAGAGTAGCAAGAAAAGTTCTTGCCACAGCATATTGTATCCACAGAAGACACCAGGGCAAAAGCAACAGAAAGCAAAGTTCCAAGCTCAACCCCTCCACAAACTCCCTTCCTCTTACCTTGCACGATGAGATGGACACGCGATGTCTTGGGGTGATTGTCTGTCTGCACGGAGCAGGTGTAGGGGCCCTCATCGTACACGTCCACATCCTGGATCTGGATGCTGTACTGGGTTTTGGTGTTGGCCAGGAGCACCACCCGAGGGTCCAAGCACCACTTGTCATTGCCGGCATAGAGGATGCTGCTGCGGTTCAGCCAGGCCACCCGGGTCACCCGGTTGTCCACGGAGCACCTGGGGAGAGGCAGAGGTGACCCATCAGCGCGCTGCTCTTGGGCGCTCTCCCTCCCTCCCTTCCAGCCCTCCTGGTCCTCCTGGCACTATTTTTAGCTCTGCTGCCAGCAGCACTTTCAGAGACCAAGTGCTTTCAGTGTCCAAAGAGGACAAGGTCAGCACTTTCCCTGCGGTGCTCAGGGCGCTGATATCCATCTAAACTGGCGGCTCCAGAGACCTGCCCAAGAGCTTCACTGAGTTTCCAGATGCAGGGAGGTCAGAGCCACCCAGTACCAGCCTTTCACTCCTCCATCCCCGTTTATTCTTCTGCAAACTCCCAGACAAACAGAGCAGAGCCCAAACCTCCATCTCGAGTCCACGCTTTTTTGGGGGGGTCCAGGTTGTTACTTCCTGCCCAAACCCATCACCCATCATCCTCTCTGCAGACCTTCGCATCCCTGCAGCCCGACTAAAAGTGCAAAGTGGTGCTGGGAAAGCAGCACTTGGCTGCTTCACAAAGGAGCGAGGAAAATGTATCTGTGGAGAAAGCCAGCTCAGACACACACCTCTAAAGAGAAGCCTTGAGCATCCGACCATTTGTCCCCTCTCTGTCAACTCTTCCTTCCATCACCTGCACTGCTGCACCTCCCTCACTTGTGCACCTCACCCCAGCTGAGCATTTCACTTATCCAGGGATGGTTCGGAGGTAGAAATCCTCTATATTCAGCCTCAATAAGCACCTGAGTCCCCCCAGAGACAACACAGTACAAACCTAGAAATTATTTTGATCCTGGAGGAGATTATTTTCCTGTCAGCATTAGCTGGGATCAGTCTCACTCCTCCCAAAGGTTTCTGCCCGCCCTGTAACCCCCATCCCCACATCCCCGAGCCAGGTTTGAATCCTCCCATTGCCACAAATCACCTCCAGACAAGCACCAAGACCTTCTCTGGGACAGCAGAAACCTGCAGCCCCACAGCCAGCTAAACCCCTGCTTCTCTCTGAGCAAGTTTGGGATTACAGAGCCAGCGGGACTTTGGTGGATGCTGGCTCCAGAGGATAACGCCCCTGCATGAAACCACCCAGCCTCAGATCCACTGTGTCTGTTCTTCCCCAAACTATTTCATTTACCTGTGCAGTCGCTGGCACGCAAATTAACTCCAGAGGCACCGAGAGAGGGCCCAGCAGCCTCCGGGAGGTCCCACATGGGGCAACTTCGTAGGAGACTCAGTGGGCTCCACGTGCCAGGCTGCACTAACAGGGGAGGTGACAGCAAGGATGGGCATAACTGTGGCATGTGGACTTGTCCTGGACACTTTGGGGAGTGCGTCCTTTCCCCGGGGGAGCTGTCTCCTCACTGGGGATCCTTACAGCCTCCTGTGGGTGGGGATTCATCTCTTCTGCCAGGTAACAAGCGATAGGACAAGAGGAAATGGCCTCAACTTGCAGCAGGGAAGGTTTAGGTTGGATATTAGGGAGTATTTCTTCACTGAAAGGGTGGTCAAGCCCTGGCACAGGCTGCCCAGGGCAGTGCTGGAGTCACTGGAGGGTTCTAAAGCCATGTAGAGGTGGCGCTTGTGGACATGGAATGGTTGGACTGATCTTAGAGGCTTTCCCAACCTTGATGATTCTGTGAAGGAGACTTCTCACCCTGTGTCACTACTGATGCCAGGGAAGCACAGGTACCCACCTGGGGACAAGCTGTCTCATCTCATTTAGCCTCTTTTTGGAACCCCTTTGGCCCCAGCGATTACAGGAGAAGCCAAAATAACCCACCCAGCCTCAACTTTTGGGGGTTAGGGGTGACAGAGGAGATGTGCCCAAGGTGAGACATTGACTGCAGCACAGGACACCCCTGATTTGCCAGAACCCAACTCCTGCTCCATCCTCCCTCTCTGGTGCGAAAAACATCCAATAAATTAAACAATTTTACTACTGTTCCATAATGATATTACGATAATAATAAATTAAAGGTGAGCAGATTTTTATGATCTGCATTAAAAAAAGCAATAGATCCAGTCTGGGCTGAACACCAAGAACTCGGCTCTTGCTCTCAGCTGCATTACAACTCGAGTAAAAGGCCTGAGAGTTTAGTTGCACAAGTTGAATTAAACTGGAGATTTCTTCCCAGAGGATGGGTTTAGTCTATTGAACTCCAAATCTCAGCTCTGCTGGTAGCTCAGACCTATGGGGCACGAATGAAATGAAGTGGATATTTGGTGTTTGGCTCCAGTACCATGAAATAGGCTCCTGTGGTGGTGGTTCTGCTCAAACACAGGGGTGTCCAGGGCTGGGTGATGAGAAACCAGACGTGCCTTGAATTTCTCAACCAGTCCCCTCTGCAGACATCACCTTGAGGAACTGTAAGCGGGCTAAACTAAAAATATATATTTCCTCTCTCCTCCTCCATGCCGGTTTTCTTTAGGAAATGCATCAGCTTGGAGATCCTTGGATAACAATGGAGCCAGACAGTGTGCAATCCAAGCATTCCCTCTATCGTTTGGGCATTTAAGTGCTTTTGAAAAGCAGCGGGGCTCAGGTAACGCATGAGGCAACAGTGAAATAAGTGCTTTCGCCCTTCACAGCACCCGGGCACAATCTCTCCTTATCACCCGGACACGCTTCCCTGTCCCTGAGATCGGCAAGCTTCGAGCTGTTACTTTATATTCTTCCCTGCCCCTTAAAGCTCCTGACCCTATATATATATATATATATGTATATATATACAATAAAGCAAAGCAGCAGCTCCTGGGAGAGAGGCGCTTTGACCTCTGGATGCGCTGGGCTGTTCAGGGATTGGCAGTGGTGCTCCTTCCTGAGCTCCTTCCCGAGCAACACTCTCCTCCTGCTCCTCCTGCTCCCCCTGCTCCCCCTGCTC
>VYXC01002074.1:629161-669411 GCA_013397175.1 Platysteira castanea
CCCTGTTCCCCCTGCTCCTCCTGCTCCCCCTGCTCCCCCTGCTCCCCCTGCTCCTTCTCGCACAAGCCCCGGTCGGGGTCCCCGTGGCCGGGGCTCGGCACAGTGACCCGACGCTCTTCCAGCCCCTCCATCTGCTCCTCCTTCCCTCCTCCAGCAGCTCCTCTCTCCAGCAGCCCGGCGCAGGGATGGGGAGCCTCCTCTCCCCCACGCAGGCAGCCGAGCGGAAAGCCTTTGGCTTTGGCCAGGAAGCCACGCTCCAGGCACAGGTGGAGAGCAAAGCCACTGCCGAGCCCACAGCCTGCCCTCTTCCCAGCCCGCTCCTGGCAAGGTGCAGAGCCCTGGGATGCCTCCTCCACCTCGCTGGAAGCTCTCACTTTCCCTCTCACCCCGTGATGTGCCAGGGAAGGAGGGGAAGGAGAGGTCCTTGGGGTGCCGGAAAGCAGTGCTTGCCTCCAAAAAGATGATCTAAAAACAACTAAGCACAGATGAGGTAATTTTCTCTCTCAAGATCCTTAATCCTTGTTCCATTCCTGCTCAAGCAGCAAGGACTTCTCCTCCAGGAAGATGAAAACCTGCTGTGTGCCAGCACAAGGAGGAGATGGTGCTGCTCTGGATACTGCTGCCTCCCACTGCTGCTGCTTTCCCAATAACCCAGAGTCCCACTTCTCGGGGTTTCTCCTGTGGGAGATGGGCACACTGCCTAACTCACCACTGCCGCACCACCCTGGGGCAGGCAGGGATGGTTTGTAGGGAGAGGCAGCTCCTCACACTGCACCAGACCCTCTGCTCCCTGCGGCTTCCCATGGCACCTCAAAATGGCCACAAATTTGGGCGTTTTAACACAGTGACGTGCACTGAGCAGAGGTGAGAGCTGCACACCTGCATCCTCCCTACCTGTCCCAACCCCCCTGCTCACCCCTTGCCCTGCACTCCCCAGTCAGTGATGTGTGGTGGGTACAAAGGGAGACAGGCTGGTGCTGCCCCTTCCAGATCTGTCAACATCTCCCACAGCCAAAACTTCCTGGCTTTGTTACCCACCCTCTTCCATCACGTTGGTCCATCATGGACTGGCCGCTCTCCCCTGAACTGGCATTCCCAAACATTCCCACAGCCTGAGGGTTGAGCTCGTGCAGCCAAAGGGCCCCACGGGTGAAGCCAACAGCCCCCCTGGCTCAGGGACAGCGCTCAGAGACCAGCTGGGGGAGGGAGAGCAACACCACAAGGATTCTGCCAGCAAGCACAAAGATGAGCTGGGCTGAAAATGCCAACAAAGCCCTCGGTGGGCACAAAACAGCCTGACAAACGAGTACCAGGAATAAATAAGCACCAGGGTGCTGATGTGAGTTCCCTGACCACTGATCCCACCCGTGCTGCAGCCAGCCCCCAGCACCTCCCTGCGACACCAGAGCCAACACAGATGGCACACGCCAGCAGTGACGTGCCCTCCTGAATTTCTCTCTTTGCTTTCTTGAGTTTGCACACAAAAATTGACAGGAGAGGAGGTGGGCAGGCAGTGGGGGGAAGGAGGTTTTTAATTACTGAAGTGTAGTAATTGGCACACAACACTTTTTTTGTTGCCTCTTATGCAGATTGCTGGTGTTCCAGAGGGCTGGGTTGGAGAGCACAGATTGTCTCAACCCAGCAGGACACACAAGAAATGAATAATGTTAATTAGAACTGAAAAGAGCTCAGCAAAATTACCAACCTGATTGCTGCTTTCATTGCAATTATCAGGGTACGAGCTCCATCATGGGGAGGCAGGGACAGGGCTAAGCCTGGCTCAACCCAGCAAGCGTGGAGGCCCAACCTGGGCTGTGACCAAACTGACCCTCCCCAGGCTCATTTCACCTTCCACCGCCACCTAGTTTTCATGGCATGCCCACCCTAGGGAAAGCACCTTCCCAAATCCAGGCCACTGATGGAATTTCACGACGGCACCGACCCACCTTAGAACTCTGTAGGTTGGAAAAGACCTTTAAGACCACTGAGTCCAACCATTAACCCAGCACGGCCAAGCCCACCCCTAAGCCGTGTCCCCAAGTGCCACATCCACCACCAAGCATCCTCAGATGTCTTTTTGTTTTCTTCCCAGTCTAACTCAGCCATTCCTGCACACTTCCAGATTTTTAATCAATCCCACACCAGCACTGTTTTGTCTCTGCCATGAGCTAAACCAAGCTGGACATCAGGAATAAGTTTGGGCTTTATCTTAAAATTGGGTGCAAATCCTCCCACTGAGGCTGGGCAAGGTGACAAGATGCTCTGGCCCTGCCTTGTCCCCAGCTTCTCATGTCCCAGACATCACCTTCCAGCCTCTGCACCGTCAGCCGAGCTATAAATGATCAACCAAACCAGCCCGCCGCCGGAGGCAGAGCTCCACATCTCAGATTTATTTCTGTGATTATCGCATTTTATTGTTATTTATTAGGATTAATTAAAGGCCAGGCTGTGAACAACTCAATCCCAGTCAGGCACAGTCTCACAGACTTTTCCTCTGGTGTTCAGAAGAGAATTTTGGCCACCAGATGCTGAGCAAAGGGAAAGCTGGTGTCAGATTGTGCCGTGCTCCTTGGGACAGGCGCTGCCCATGATCCCGTAAGGCTGGGATGGGCACACCATGGACAGCCTGAGGCGTGGATATCACACAGAACACGGCCTGAGAGCTCTTTAACTAATAAATATGAAGCCAAACCCCTCATTGTTACAACCCAGCCTGGTTTCTCTCTCTTTGCTGTATCGGGCTAAGTCACGCACCAGCAACTCCCCCCAGCCCTTCTCCAGCAGGATTTACAGCACCTGCTCCCTCTCCGGGCACACCCAGCCTGCGTTTGCTCGCACACCCTCCCTGCAGCTCACATCCATGTCTGCTCACATCCACGGGGCCGTCAGTGCTGCCCTGCTCCCCAGCCCGACCCAGCACGCACAGGGCAGGCGTGTGCACCCACACACGGGGAGCAGCAATAATCCTGCAGCAATAATCCCGTCCTGCTGGAGCGGGGGCACCCAGCCCAGCATGGAGCTCGGATGACAAGGCTGGGTGTGCCGGTCACAGGCTCCGTGCAGGAGACGTTCAGAGTGGAAGCCGGACTGTTGGATTAGAACATCCGGAGGTTTGGTGCTGCTGAAAGCCCTCAGTGCTCGGTCAGGGGCTCTAATGAGGGCTGGAGGCTCAGCCCTGCTCGGCGGGGTGGCTGTGATCAGGTTCTTGGCATTCCCATCCTCACCTGCTCCCCAGGACCAGCCCAGCCATCCTCGCCCTCACGGCGAGTGTGGCTGGAGGGCATCCCTGGGGCTCCCACTGATGTGACACCACCAAAGGCAAAGCCCGAGGAGTTTTTCACAGCTCAGGGCAGCTCCCAGGACCAAGAAACCTCTTCCCAGCATGGGGAGCCTGGTTCCTGACAGGCAGGAGCCGACCCAGTGATTAACTCAGCAGCGGGGTTCAGCAGGAAAGGGGGGTCCCTGCTGGGGCTGGCGCCTTCCTCCCGCCCCCCCTGCAGCAGCCGGAGCGTCTCCAAAGGCTGCGGGGTGAGGAGGTGCCCTCAGAGCAGCTGCCACCCCAGTGCCTCCTCAAAATCACACTGAGCTGGCCAAAAGCAGCGCTCAGAAGCGAAAAATAAAACCCCTTTGTGCTTCCCTGTCTCTTCCCGGCCCAGACAGTTCCATGTCGGTTGCTGCAGAGGGAGTCAGGGCCCTGGGCTGGGAGGTCCTGCCTTTCCCACTGGCTCATGCGAGTTCCTGCCCTTCATTCCTGCCCTCTGTAAGGCTTTAAAGCTATCTGGCACCTCCTTGCCAGGGAGTGTGAGTTAACTCATGTTTATAAAGTACCTGATCTCCTCAATTGAAAGTTTATACATGCAAATGATTCACACTAATTACATTAATAATAATACTGGGCTCGAAAAGATCCGCCTTGGTTCACTGCCCGGGATTCTCAGAGCTGCAAACAACTCCCAGCGTGCTGCCTTAGACACGGTTATTGGCAAATGCCAAGGAAACAGGAGGAAACCGGACTGGGAAGGGAAGAAAAGCCACAAAAAGAGCTGGATCTCCTCTGACCGAGCACCAGGCAGGGTAGGGAGCAGGCACGGATCCCATGAACACCTCTGTGTGCATCCCGGCGGTCCCGGGAGAGCCCTGCGCTGGCCCCGGGGGCTAGCGCAGAGCGGGCAGGTCGCGGTGCAGCCGGCAGGGATGGCTCGTCTGGAAAAGTCTTTATCTCTCTGCAATGCAGCAGTGCACCAGCACCTTTCCAAGTCCCGTGCTCGGCTCATCCAGCCTTTCTATTTATCCTCCTATTGTCTCTGCTAACAACAGAGCTCTGCACATCTACAGCATCTTCCATCTCGGCATCCCGGAGCGTGCCACAAAACACCAACGAGGGCAGCGGCTTCCCCAGCACAGCAGGACACGTGTCCCTCACCTCGGCTGTGCTGAGTCCGTGTGGCACCACCGGAGCGTGTTCCTGCCCTGTCTGCTTGGGCACCCTCCAGAAGTGCTGATGGCCCCGGGGCCGGGGTGACACCGGCACCAAAGCGCCTGTGGGCAGCTGCGTGGGGACACGGCCGGGTTACAAATGGCACGGACACCACCAGGGAACTCCCGATGGGATCCTGCACTGAGCTGTGGGACAGTTATTCCTAAAGCCCAAGTAATGAACAGGAGGCTCCTGGATGCCAGCAGGCAAACAGCCCTCAGAGACAGCCGCCCCTTCCCTGGCGGTATTCCAGGGCTGCCTACGGAAGGATCCTCATTCCTGCAGGGAGGGCATCAGCCCAGTCCAGGACCAGGCTCTGGCAGCTTCAAAAAGAGGTGTGGAAAATGCCACAAGAAGAAAATAACTCCCTAATGATCTCATCCTCTCCCCCAAGCTCTACAGAGCAGTGTAAACCCTGGGAAACGAGGTCTCCTCATCTGAGGAGGTGCGGAGAAGTGGTTTTCTCTCTCTGCCTCCAAAAGAACAGGGATCTCTCTCTTTGCTCTGCACTTCTCTCTAGAAAAACGCTCCCTTGCCGCCTCCCAGTCCCGGGTTGAGCCACTCGAGTCACCCCAGCTCCCCACCCTCCGGCCCCTCCGGCAGCTCCCGCTCTCCTCCTGCCGGCTGCGCTCCCAGCAGCCAGTGCCGATCCCCAGCGCTGAACTCGCTCCATTACGAGCTGTGCCCCGGAATAAATCCCGGTTCTGCTTTGCCAAGTGACACTAATGGCCCTGGAATAAAGCGATGCCATCCACCCCAACGGGCTGCAAAGGAGCGCGTTTAACCACGCACACAGGCAAGGCACTGCTGAGCTTAACTGCACTGAAAATGTATTCCAAAGGAAGCGATGCACTTAACTTATCACAAGTGGGAAATTATCACTGAAGTGGCTTTTCCTTAGAAGTTGAGGCACAAAACAGGAACGGTGAGGGGTGAATGCTTTCTGCCAGGACTGCAGAGAGAGAGGGAGGAGGGAATCGGAGGCTGCTGAAGGATGCTGCGAGTCTGGGGGCTCTGTGAGGAGGAGCAGGGGGCGAGAGGGAGGGAGAGGTGCTGCAAGCAGAGGGCTGAAGGGCACCAGTGGGGACAACACAGGGAAACCAGCCCAGGGAAGGGCACAAGACCAGGGATCAGGTTTTCAAGGCCCTGGCAGAGCTGCTCAGGACACTGGGGAGCTGGGGGAGCTCGCACTGCCACTGCCTTCTGCTGAGCAGCTGGGTCTGCATAGGAGCATGGAATGGTTTGGGTTGGAGAGGACCTTGAAGATCATCTTGTTCTATCCCCTGCCATGGGCAGGGACATCTTCCACTCAACCAGGCTGCTCCAAGCCCCGTCCAACCTGGCCTTGGACACTGCCAGGGATGGGGCAGCCACAACTTCATGGAGCAAAAATATGCTGTTATTTTACATATATATATATATACCATATCTATATATATCCATCTATTCTCTATCTATATATTCTCTATCTACATAGTCTCTATCTATATACACTCTATCTATATATACCACGCCAGCTCTGTAATTCTAGCCTGGCAATAATTGCAGGTTACCACACCACCTTCCTACACCAGCTCTCCCTCACGCTCTAATTGCGTCTTCACCACGACGCCCGAGCTCGTCGTGCTTCTGCTGCCAGATGGGGAGAGATGGGGAGAGACAGAACAAGGACAAGCAGTAAATCCTTAAAATTAAAATAAAGAGGTGGTCCCGGCAACTCAAGGCTGAGTAGGAGGAGCGGGGCATCCCAAGCCTTTGGAGATGAATCCTGAGGCTTTGCAGTGCTGTGCTGCATCACAGCGTGATTCTTCTTCGGCAGAAGAGCACAAGTAGCCAAGAGAAGAAGGCAAACTGTGCCTCTTGCTCTGACGTCTCTCTCCTCAGGGAACCCAGCTCCCTAACAAGGACCTGCACAGCTTCTTACGGACACACAAACCCCACCACAGAGCCAGATATTCTCCCATCACCTAACCAGAAGGCACTTTGCTACATAAACAGAGTTCAAGTGCTCGTCTCATGACTCCTGTCACAATGGGATGGGGACTTGTGCCCAACAGAAGAGGCTGGAGAGGCTTTGACTCAGCAAGGAAAGTGAAGAACCAGAGGAGGTGGAAGGGAGGGACAGGAGGGATGCCAAGGGAGGAAACACGATGGAGCCAAACGCAATGGGACCTTCTGCAGCCATGCCATGGCACCAAAGCCTTCTCCTCATTTACAGAATAGCACTAATGAGACCAGAAACAAAAGAGGGAGTGAGGGAAAGGACCCTTCCCATAAAGACTCCCCCAGTCCTTCCCTCTCCCCTTGAGGACATCATCCTTAAAATATATTTCATTTCACAGCTGCATTATGGTACCACAAAATCCTGCGAATCCAATTTAAGAACAGATTACCTCCTCACTTACTTCATTTGAAGCAATTACATGTTAATTTTCATTGAGACCAGCCTAATGCATACCAATCTGATGCTGCAATCTCATTTGAATACTTGAGGGAAAGCTAGTTGGGCTCTGGGCTCTGGAGGCTCATATTTAAAGGGCCACTTCACGTTTCCTTTCCCTTTTCCCCTGGTTATTGACGTTCTCCTCACACTTGTGGCGCTCCCTCCCTCTCTTCTGGGCGCTCCCAACAGCTGCTGCCACTCCTGAGACAAAATAAAAATGCCCAGCAAGTTTTGCAGCAAACCCTGCAGAATTGCAGCAAACGCTGTGTCCACCCCCAGCCCGACCCCCAGGGCACGACCTTCCCCAGGCCAACATCCAACACCGGCCACATTTTTCTCCACCAGTAAATAACATCCCAGCGTCAAAGTCAGCGGGAAACACGTGCTGGTCTCTGCCAGGAGACTCCTCCTCCTCCCAGGGCAGGAACAGCCCCCACCACGCTCCTGGCTGATGGTTATCTCCAGCTCCCTCTCTCTCCGAGCCTCCAATCTCTGCAGACCCGCGGTATCGATCAGCGTCTCGGACACGGAGCTTTGGGTAATTAATAATGCCAGGAGAGTGTGGATCCCGCCCGGGGCTGAGGCGGGGAGGCAGCCGCCCCTGGCTGGCTGCACGCAGCCCGGTGATAAGCATTCATGTTGGAGGCTGCACCTTAATTAGATTTTTCAGATTGCAGAAGCCCTGAGACACTTGTGCAGACACCATATAAATGTATATCGCATTGTACTGTAATTAATCCAAGGTGATGGAGCAGGAGCCAGGGATCCACGGCGAAGGTAATCAGCCCCAAAACTTCAGCACACCACCAGGGGCAAGCCCACACCGTGGCCCAAACCATCAGCTACAAACCGAGAAATCTCCCTCCTCACTCCACCAGAGACACATTGGACAACAGGAACATCCCAAAAGCCAAAGGTTTCCTGGTGCCTCCTCCCCAGACAAGGCTCCCACCATTAGGTGGACACCTTCCCCTCCACACAAGCAGTTTAACAGCCAGAAAGACAACAAAAAGCACTAACGAAGAGCAGAGATTAATTGCAGCTCCTCCTCCCCAAAAGAAATAATCGATTGCATCAGGCAGGTGTCTGTGCTGTTGCTGAAAGCGCTAGGATGCCACAGCCATGGGCTCCAGACATTTGTATTCCACATCAGACAGCCAGGATGCTCCACGAGCACTGAGGGAAGTGACGGGATGAGAGAGTTTGGTTGGGGACAATCTTTGGAAAAGGAGTTTGCGCTGAGGATAACTCAGGGAAGGTGCAGGAGGAGACGGAGTGACGTGAAAAATTATTGTCTGAAACATCACTCAACCTCCTGAAGTCTCCTGTGCCTGTGCAAGTCACCTGCCTAGAGTGACTTCTGCTTGCTGGGAGCTCTGGGACCTTTTCCTGGCTGTTATGAGCTTCCTTAGGAAACAGAGGTGCACAACCCAGGCTTGGACAGCACAGGACTGGTCCCTGTGCCCACGGGTATCTGCCTGCAGCAGAGATGCTCTGCTGACCTTGAATACACCCAACCCTGGAGCTGAGCTGGGCTGGCACCCGACTGCCTCACCCTGAGCCTGCTCCCTTCATCCTGGGGCAGCCAAGAGGTGTCACACGCATTCAGAAACTCCTTTAATTTCAGTTAATGCAATAAAACTGCTGCTGCTCAAATCCAACAGCCTCTGCCTGCAGGAAACAACCACCAGCACACGGGACCCTTTATGAAGAGTCACTGGTCTGGATGAGACCCCTGGGGAACCTCCTGGCTGCTCCAAGCCCCACGGTGGCTGGTTCAGAGGGTCCCAGGACATGATGGCTCAGCCTCCCCTGTGCCCATGAGGGAAGAAGCCCTTTGGGGAGGGAGGGAGCTGAGCTGGGAACCTGCTCTGCCACGGCACCAGTGGGTTTGGGAAGGATGGAACGAGTCACAGGGCCCCACGGCGCACGGTGAGAAACCAAATCATCAGGATTCAGGGGAGGAAAGGCAGTTACCTGGGCAACAGAGAGCTGCTAATCCATCTGCCACCCCGCAGCACTGCCCAGCTGCTTCTCTGCTGCCAGGGCGAGCCCCCAGACCAGACTGCAGCTCCACGGCACCACGAGGCTTCTCCCAGCCCGAGTCCAGGCTGGGTGGGAAACCAGAGGTGACCCCACACTCAGCCCTGCCCTGGTGCAGCCCCTCCACAGCCACTCTCGCAGCAGGGCCAGCAGCTCCTGCTGCCCATCCCCACAGCCCGAAGGATGGTGGCCCTCACCCAGACACCGCAGGAGCTGACGTCCCAGGGCTCTGCTCTCCTGCCCCGGGTACTGTCCCAGGTACTGTCCCTTCCCAAGGGACTGGCCAGGCTTTGTCCCTGCTCCATCCCCCAGCACACCCAAAGCTCCTCTGCAGAGAGCAGGGAAGGAGACGCCTCTGCTGGCAGGCATGGATGCAGGTGCCAAGGTGACACAAGGACACAGAGGATGCAGGTGATGCCAGCACCCACCCTCTCCCAGGCACAGCCCCACCAGCCTCTGCTCCCCATCCAGCCGGTTTGGCAGGTGGAGAGGCACCAGCACTCCAGCTAAAACAACACAGTTCTGGTGGCTCGGGGACAGGATTTCAAAGCGCCCAGAGAGACTTCGCCTGTTTTCTACTGATCCAACTCAGTCCCTGTACAAGCCTTTGAAAACAGGCCCTTTATAGTTTTCCATTTTGATGTCGCATCTGTAAGAATATATGGTGGGGCTTTTTTCCTTCTTCTTACCCTCTTCTTCTTAAGAGGAGATTTCAAACTTTGAACTGTAATTTTTATTTATTTTCGTTTCCTAGAAGAGGACTGATTCCCCACTGAGCAGGGATGGCGGAAGAGAAAAGGGGGTGGGGAGGAAGCCTTCAAAAAGTGCCCAGATTTAATTTTTTATCAGAGGAACAGAAAGAGAAATTTGTTGATGATCAAACAGATTCAAGTACCTTAAAAGAAAGCGACCGCCGGTAAATGGAAACTAGTTAAGGAATTACATGAAAGCCACGGGAGACGCTCGAGAAGCAGAAGAAATGCTGTAACCAAGTGGAAAACCAAACCCATCGGTCCCAAAGCACTGGAGCAGCGAGGAGCAGGAGGTGCAGTATTTGCTGTGCAGCAGCAGCAGCAGATGACGGGAGAGCTGGAGGTTTGCAGGGGTGCTGAGCCGGCTCCGTGCTGGAGGGAGCCCCGTGCCAGGAACCAGCACTTCACCTGCCTCCCTCCCTGCACAGCTAAAACAAGTGGAGGCAGGCAAATAAAGGGCTGCATCGCTTTGAAAAACAGCACCCCGGGGGCTCCGTGTTTGCCTTTTCCTCCTCGGCACATTCCAGCTCGAGTGTGCTCGGTTTATAAATTGGAAGGGAGTGGGATTGTTTGGGTTGGGTTTTTTTTCCTCCCTTTGCTTTGGTTTTAATCCAGTGGCAGCGCTTTAACACCCGGGCTGGGAGCTGAAGAGCCGGCAGAGCCGGGCAATGGGATGCAGACAGAGAGATTTAGGGACGGGAGGAGCACGCAGGAGAGAAGGAGGAGGAGGAGGAGGAGGGGGTGAGACCATGGCAGCACCAAGCTGGCCTGCAGGAGTCAGAGACGGACAGGGCTTGAGAGACGGAGCCAGACCCATCCCAACTCTCCCCAAGCCTCTCCTTGCCGAAGCCCTGAAGAGGCCAGATCCTGTTGCTTCCTGAACTGTGACCCGCCTGGCTTAGCTGGGAAATCTTTTAAATAGGAAAACAGAGCCGGCATTTGCTTTCATGCAGAGTCAGTGGTGAGCAAAGCCCAAGGGCTGCAGTAGATTAGCAGCCGGCTCCTCCGAAGGCATGGAAACTTTGATCATTTAATATGTATGTGCCGTGTCGGAGCGCACAGGTCTCCGAACCCCAGTAAATGTTTTATTAGGGCAGCTCTGGCTTTTACGCCCAAGCCTTGCTCCTTTCGGACTCTGGGGATCTTGTTGTGATTGGAAAGACACTGCTCATCACCTCCCTCCCTCCCAAGAAGGGCTCTGCAGCTCCTGCCTCGCCTTTCCCTCGGATCTCCCTTAGTGTGCATCAGAGCCCAGGAGCCTGGATCTCATGGCAGGAATATCCCAAAATGGCCCCCTGCCTTCCTCAGAGCATCTTCTCACATCTTGCAGCAAACCCCAGGACACGAACTCGGATGTCAGTGCTGATCACAGTGGGAGCAAGGCTCTGCTCCTCCTCCTCCATCACCACCCTAGGGACATGCTTTAGTGGTGGACCTGGCAGTGCTGGGTTAATCCTTGGACACGACGACCTTAGAGGTCTTTTCCAAGCTTTCTGATCCTATGAAAGTGACCACCAGGCCTGCCTAGAGCTCCCAGTCCCACTAGGACACGGCAGAGCTGGTCACCCTCACTGAGAAGCCATCAGGCAGGAGCCTCTCTGGAGAGGAGATTTCTGACTGAAGCACTGCAGAACACTTCAGTGTTATCAGAAGCACTCTTTGATTTTATCCTTTTTATTTGCAAATGACTCATAGTTGCCAAAATTTGGAAATGTTTCATTGCCAAAGTGATTATTTGTTGTTGAAAATGTCATTTTTGTTGGAAATTTAGAAAAAAAATCCCAGCTAAACAGCATAGTTTGCCCTCCACACTGCCACGCTCAACTCAAAATGGATATAACCCTGCTCAGTGCTGGATTTCCAGCTTCCCAAGAGTTGGGATTCAGATTAGGAACCAGGGCATGAAGAGAGAATGGGGCAGACACAATCTGGGTGTACAAGGATCTGCTTCAAAGGACACTGGGCCAGGACCATAAATGTGAGTGCACAGCCCTACAAGAGACATTCTAGGGGGAAATTACACTGCTTGTGGAATTAAAGCAGTCCCCCCTTTTTTGTTTTCCCGATTGTAAAAATATTTACATCCAAAATAGACAAGAAAAGCCTAGTGCCAAGAAAATAGGGGATTTTTTTAGATCCTGTTTCTGCAAGAAATTACCAAGACAACAAGTCACTAAGTTCTGAGAAAGGATTTGACATTTTCCTGAGTAAAAATAGCACCTGAAGTGGCATCATTTAGGATTACACCTTATGGGCAAGTGCTGCCGAAGCAGCCGGAGAATAAAACCCTTCCCATGGGTGGAAAAATTCACCCGTGGGATCCCACCAGGGATGCTTCGTTGTCTCCCCTCTTCTATAGGATTTCACATTAACTTCCACAGAATACTCTTGGGTTTTGTCACCGTTAAGTTTGATTGGATATTTTTTTGCCAAAAGGAATTACAAGGAGCAGGAATTGTCTTGCTTCAAGGCACCCACCCATCATCAGCTCAGAACAATGATGACCCCGCGCTGCCATCCGGCACAGTGAGGGGTTTTAGGGGATTTCTGGATTAAGTAGAAAGCCAGGATTTTTCTTTTTCCCAGGTGCAGCCACTTGTGCTGTGAGATTTGCTATAAAAGCACACTCCAAAATTCCAGCCCACTGGGCTATGGGGTGGACAGGTACCTGGTGGGAAGGGAGCACCTGGTCCAGGCAAGGACAAATCTCCCAAAACCACATCCTCTGGCTGTTCTACCTTCCACTTTTTCTCTTAAAAGCACAAAAATCACCCATGTGAACAGAGTATCACACCATGACCAAAGGAGACCGGAGGCCAAGAAATAGAGGGGAAAGCTTGGACATGGAATGACTGAATGAGGACGCTGGGATTCTGGATAAGCATTACGACCGTGACAGCTTCCTGCATTTTCTACCTCCAGCAACAGCAGGCCCCGAGGTGCGTGGAGAAAGGCAGATGATGAGGTGTTGTCAGTGCCACAAGCACCGCAGACCTTACGGGAACGCTGCCGCCGGCTGCATCCCGCTGGATGGGTGTTGCCCTAGTTTTTGCTAAAGCCTTCTGTTTTTAACCTTAGAGTCAGATTCTTTCTCACAGCTTCATGTAAATAATGGCCAATGTTTACTTAATGGAATTTTCTGTTTTTCATTCCTTTTGTGATAAGAGAACTTTGATGAGCATCTTTCTTCTCCAGTGGGATTGAGAAGGAAGTGACATGTCCTCCAATCCCTTGTGGAGTTGGAACGTGTATAAGAATGTGAGATATGTCAATAATAAAAATTATTCCCTCCTTTCTGCTGAACCTGGCAGGTGTGAGAGCCTCTTTATTGTGTCTTCCCAGACACAGATGGGACCCGAGCTCTGCCTGGTGCACATGTCCATCTCCCGGAGCTGACGGCCCAGCTGCACCTCTCCTCTCTGGGAGAGGCCCCATCTCCACAGGGCACAGTCCTCTCCTCCCCTCGACTGCTCATTAACACCTGACCCGTTGAGTGACCCGCGATCCCCGGCCAAGCGCCAGGCGCTGACCCAGCCTTGGGATGCTCCGTGCAGAGCGGCTGGGCAGGCAGATGGACAGCGAGGAGCAGGAGGAGCAGCACAACGCCGATGGTTTGGAGAGCCAGGGAAGGGAAGGGAAGGGCTGAGCCTTCTGCCAGAGGCTCTGAGCGCCGCTCCCTGCTCTCCACAGCTCCTCTGGCGAGGCCGAGCTGCCCCGCTGCACCCGCTGCCTCATCCCTGCCAGCAGCGAGCTTGACCCTCTTTATCCAGATGGCCCAAATCTTCCAAGCGCTGAGGCTCCTGCAGTTTTCCAGGAAAATGCCCAGTGGCCTCATTATATCCAAACCCCGTTCCTCCACTGAGCCCAGATAATTCACTCCTTCCTCCCTGCCTGTGTGAAAATCAGGGGAAGGAGGGAGCAGAAGGGAAAGGTGGGGGATTTCATCTATCCAGGGGCTTGATATCTTCAAGTTTTAAAACCCAGAATATGAATGTGTTTATTTTTAAATGGAAATTCAAACTAATTATTAGCAGGAGGCTTTCAAGTCAAATGTAGGTCATGCAATGTGATGGGGGATAATAGCAATTGTTTCAGCTTCAGGAAGCACACAAGTAATGGATACTCAGGAGCTGTCCGGTTTGGTTAAGCACTTTTAACACAAAATTGGGCACCTTTTTGACTTCAGCCTGGCCACCCTCTTCTCTGGCACCCAAGGAGTGCTGGACTGGAGTCATGGAGTGCCCACTCCAGCATCCAGCAAGGATTTTGCAGAGGGCTCAGTGCAGAGGGCTGAAACACAGCCCACAGCACACCCAATCACCTCAAAGGATTCGCTGGACCTGATAACAGCAAAACTTAAAGATAATAATTAAAATTACTTAAATGGAGACTTCAAAACCAGGAGTTGGGGTGTACACTTTATGCTACTCCTTCAAACAGAGCTGAGGGGATAGTGAGACCTCCCCCTTCCTGCATCTCAGCCATCAGAACTGACTTAACCCACTGCACAAACAAACCAATCTTTGCACCCATTTCTGCTCCAAGAAAAGCCTTGAAAATAAGATCTTGGGATGTCAAGAGCTGTGAATCCTCAGCAGCTTTTCCCCAGCGCCAGGTGCTTGTGGGCAGCAAATATCAAAGCCAAAGCCTGGGAAAGCAAAATGTGGCGTTTACACATAAGAAAATGTTTGGCAGCAAGAAAGTCTTTGTGCTACGCCCGGTTGGAAGGAGCAGGATCAGGAGGGGACTTCTCGAAGCCAGCCCAAGGTGCCTGAGACAGCTCAGAGCAAATGTAACCTACTTGCAGTCAGCTGCGATCAAGGCGAAACAGAAAAGCTGCCAATTAAAAACACAGAATGATTTCAAACAACAAAGAAATCCGTGGACATTGTTTGATCATGCATATTCTGCACGAGAAGAAAGAAACACCAAAAAAAAAAGGGTCTAAAAATAGGCTGGGTGCTGTGAGCCAGATCCTCAGCCCAGCAAAGGCACCGGCTCCGTGCAGTTATGTGGCTTTACCCGTCATTGTTGCTAAGTTCTGAGCTCTATTCAAACTTGCAAAACGTTTTCTTTTCCTGCAAAAATACAAGAATCTCCCCCCGCCCTCCCCATCTCGGAGCTCATCTCTCCTAAAGCAGCTCACATGATGATGATCAAAAATAAGCCCTCCAAGCCTAAGCTCACTAACATTCATTTCTCTCCTGCTAATGCTGGACTTCTTACTGTTAATCCTTAAATATATCCTTAAATAAGAATGACAGTACCTGAAGCACCTAACAACCCTGTATCATAAACAGAGACAGCCTCTGCATTCCTAATTTAGCTTGCCACAGAAGAGCTGACAGTAATCCCAGATCCTGAGTCCCGGATATCTCCAACGTAAATGCCATCGCCTTGCTCACTTTGACATTACAGAGCAGCCTGAACTTTCCTCGTCCTGCTCAACTTTCAGCTGCTTGTTTGTCTTTTTTCCCCTCGTTTTGTACAAAAGCTGACCCGTGTCAAGCTCAGCCTCTGGGGCTGGGGATTAAGGGGAAGTGTCACCTTCACCCCGCTGGCTTATTGCTGCGGGGACACCAGCCACGAGTGACACCGGGAGCAGCAGGCTGCAGATGGAATCTGCATCAGGTGACAGCCTGCAGTGAGAGTGCCCAGATCTCCTGTCCAGAGCTCACAGCGACAGAAAAGACAGCAGTGGGTAAAAGGCAGGGGAATGGAGATGGCCACGCCAGCTCATCCTGGCCACTGCACCAAAAATCACTAGGTTTTGCAGCTTCTAGGTACAAGGCTCCAGTTTTCAAGGTGCTCCAGACCAGCACTGAGAATCAGGCGTAGAAACACAGAAACCCCAAATGGTTTGGGTTGGAAGGGACTTCAAAGCTCATCTCATTCCAACCCCCTCAACACCCTCCACCAGCTCAGGTTGCTCCAAGCCCTGTCCAGCCCGTCCTTGAACAGTTCCAGGGATGGTGCAGCCACAGCTCCCCTGGACAGCCTGTGCCAGTGCCTCCTACTCAGCCTGTGCGTAAATGGGTTTGTTCCCAAAATGCCAGGGCCCTGGGTAAATGTGTGCACTTAGGAGGCAGGAAAAGAGCATTTGACATTTTGCAGGGACTCCAGGAAGAAAGGAGAGCGAGGCTTCACAAAGCAGAGCTCGCCCATCATTCCTCAGTGGATTCTCACATCTCTCCAAAAAGGCAATCTGAAAACAAAAGGCTGCGAGGACTGCAGCTGGCTCCCACAGAGCAGGCACCAAACCCAGCCACTCCATGTGATCTTTAACAGGGAAAGCACAGAGGAGGGAGGATTTTAGCAAATTGCAGCAAGGCATTAACTCTACATCAATTTGGGGGCTTGTAGAGCAATTTCCCCCCTCAGCATGAGGGCGAGCACGCTGCAGCTGCAAGCCAGCCACGAGCCAGGGACAAGAAATACCACCAGAGCAGCGAGAAGAAGCATCAAGTGCCAACAATAAGCCAGGCACAAGCCCTAAAGTTTATTGCAAGCCCCTGTGGACCCAGGAGAGCACCGTGAGCCAACTCCAAGCTAGTGATGGGAAGGTGCCAAAGCCCATCATCCTGTCACAGCCATCAGCTGGGGCACGTCGGGGCTGGTGGCCCATGCCACGGCCAGGAGACAGGCAGGGTCCCTCTGCAAAGCATCTGCTGTGGTCGGAATAATGAGAGAGAGCGAGGGCTTTGCTCCTGCTTCCTGCAGATTTGCATTGCATGAGCTCTGGGCATCCCAGAGCCAGGCAGAGGGACGGGGCTTTGCAGCCCAAAGTGGCTCTGCTGTGCCTCAGTGCAGGGCCCTGGCCGTGCTGGGAGCACCTGGAGGGGTGGGTGTGTGCCAGGGCAGGGCAGGCTGACACCCGGAGAGTGGCTGGGCACCAAACAGGCTCCCCAGGGACGTGGTCACAGCCCCAAGCCAGGCAGGGCTCAGGAAGCGTTTGGACAACGCTCCCAGGCACAGGGTGTGACTGGTCCTGAGCAGAGGCAGGAGCTGGGCCTGGTGGCCCTCGTGGGTCCCTTCCAGCTGAGCAGATTCTGTGATTTTGTGATCCTCTGTGCTCACTGCCAGCTGCTGGGGAGCATCCTGGATCCACGCTGGCCTCAAAGCTTTGCCACCAACTCCTCACATAATGGGGATAACACGAGCGTGTCTTGAATGGCAAAACAGGGCTCGGCACTGCTTTGCCTCAAAGCCTTTGATTTCCTTGCCATGGCAAAACCGAAGGGATGACGCCTGCCTTGCTCCCAGGTGACTGGAGGGATTGGGGGCTACACGCTGCTCATTGCAGAGCACCAGAGCCCAGAAAGGCTCAGATTTAGAGACAGACGGATGCCCCCGAGGCTTACACACCTCTGTGGGACAGGACAAGCACGCTCCAAAGGGCAGGCACAGGTACACAGCAGAGCCACAGGTTCCCAGGTTTGATTCCTATCACTGAGATAAGCAGCAGCTGCAGGCTGGGAGCAGGTTCAGCTTTCAGGCTTTTGCTCAGAGCTGGGATTTTGCTTTGGGCCCATCCTCAGCCAAGAGTGAAGTGGAACAAAATCACTACAAGAAAGCATTTGGCGTCTCCGTGTCTCTGGACAAGGTCTGGTTCCCCCCCGCGCACACTCCGGTGGCTTTGGAAAACAAAATCCTGCTCCTTCTGTGTGTCAGATCCCAGCCTCAAACGGGAACTGGCAAACGGCTCCAGCTCTCACCGGCAGTTTCTGCTGGAGGAAGGAGACCCAGAGCTAGGTGTGTCTGTGCTACAGACAATTTACATCCCCCTTAAAGACTGCGAGGAGGGAACGGGGGGACTGGACTCTGTTTGGCTTCTGCTGGACCTGCTTTGATCCTTGGATGGAGCCAGAGGAGCTTTGCTCTATGCAGTAACACATGAGGATATTTCCTGGTGCTGCCAAACTTCACAGTATGACCAAGTACTCCATAACCTTTCTTATTTTCCTTTTAAGCCCTAGCTCTCACTCGTACATCGTTATATAAGAAACCCTTGGCACTCCTCACTCTTCCCATTCAAAAATATATAAATCCATAGGAAAAAAAAAACCCAAATCAAACAAAAACAACCCAACAAAGCAGCAATGAAATGCTTCAAAAACCACCTCCACTTGTCAGGCACACGGTTTGAAAAGCAAGGCTCCAGATTTGGAATCTTTAAGCTCTGCCATGCTTACTCCACACTGCACAGAAGCCCCTAGGAACAACTCTCTGGCTCCTTCCTGTCTTTAATCTGCCTCAGCAGGCACAATAAACAACTACAAATGGAATAACAATATCGGAAAAGGGGGCCGGGAGGACAGGAGAGGAGATGCTGTAATGCAGAGAAGGCCTGAGAACACTGGCGAAGGCTTTTAAGAGCCATACATGCTAATTATGGTGTTAAAAATCTGTCAGTCGAAGGGCTGGATATTAAATGGAATTGGCTTGAGATGACAGGGCTGAACTGGATTTTAAAAAATTATTTATTAAAACGCTCTGGATACAAATTAATGTTCTTAGTTCAAAATGTATTATTGTCTCCCTGGCTTTGATCTGCGGAGCACTCTGAAGGATGAATGGGAGAGGGTGTCAAATTTCCCTCTGCGCCGCGCTCCGAGCGAGCCCACAGCCCTCGCGGAGAGGTGGCTCCACTTTCCTCCCACAACAGCTGTCCCTACATCCCCAGGGGGATCTGCACCCCCGAGGCCATGCCCCTCGTTCTGGGGAGAATTCGGGAGAAAGCACCAGCACCTGGATGGGGCGGCTGGCCAGGTTTTGGGATGGATGGAAAGCTTGCTGACGTCGGGGATGAGGCTGCTGACAAGCTTGGGATCCAAGAGCCAGGACTGAGGTTTGCCCAGAGAAAAGTATCTTTGGGAAGGACTCGGCTCTCCCCTCCCACTGCCTGCAAGCAGCCGTGTGTCGGTAGAGGACACAATAAAGGAACCTCTGACACCTGCTAGGTTGAGCAGAAAGAGGAAAAAGAAGAAGACTTTATTTACCTTTCTCATACTTTATAGGTTTCTCAATTCCACAAGGGATTGCAGGACATGTCACTTCCTCTTCAATCCCACTGGAGAAAAAGGATGCTCATCAAACTTTCTCTTATCACAAAAGGAATGAAAAACAGAAAAGATGGTTAAATAAACATTGGCTATTGTTTACATGAAAGTGTGTGAGAAAATAATTCTGACTCCATATTATGCACAGAAGACTTTAGCAAGACAGGACAACACAGCTGCTGGGTCTGTGCACTCCAGTGCAATGGAAAATAACTGCCCTGTTTGGTCATTTGGGATCTACCTGTCCTTGTCAACAGAACAAGGGGGAAATGGCTTAAAATTGAAAGAGGATAGGTTTAGTTTGGTTAGGTTTGAGGTTTAGTATGGATATTACAAAGAAATTCTTCCCTGTGAGGGTGGGCAGGCCCTGGCACAGGGTGCCCAGAGCAGCTGTGGCTGCCCCTGGATCCCTGGGAGTGTCCAAGGTCAGGCTGGACAGGGCTTGGAGCAGCCTGGGACAGGGGAAGGTGTCCCTGCTCATGGCAGGGGGTGGAACGAGATGATCTTTAAGAACCCTCTCAACCCAATCCATTCTGTGATTCTTTGAGTAGGAAATCAGAGCCTGAGGGGTGTGGCCCATCCCCAAATCCACGGGGTGGAGAGACCAGGAGCAGCAGCCCTGCACTCGTCCTTCCAGCAGCCTGGGGGACGTAGGAGCCCCGTGCAGGGTGTCCGGGAGGCTCCAGCTGTGCCAAGTGACCCCTTCCTAATGACAAACCCCCTCCAGTGCAAACCCAGGCACGCATTTTTGGGCAAGTCCATCCCACACCATGCCTGGGAATCACATTCCTTGTGGCCAGGGAACCGTTCTCCCCTCTCCAGCTCATCCATCACACGTGAATTCACCCATTGCCTCCAGCAGCCACCTCTGGCCACGTGCTTGGGCTCTCTACAGAGTTCACTCCACTCGGCTCCCAGGTCACCTCCTTCCTTCCCACTTTATCTCTCCTTAGTTTTTATTTTTCTAATATTATTTTTTTTTAACAATGTCAGTACAATTTCGCTCTCGATAACACGCCGGTTAATTAAGCCGTGATCTCCTGGAGACAGGTTGCTACAAGGAGATAAGCAGCGGCTTCTGTTCGCCATAAACAGCTGTGCTCCTCTCCAGCTTCTGGGGATTTGCTGCTTTTGTACAGAAGACAAAACAATCACTGCCAATTAAACCTGGACATCGTATTTTCCCCACCGCCGGTGAGTCTCCTGACGTCACCTCGCCCATGATCCTCGCAGAGGAGCGAGGGTGCAGCGCTGCAACGTGAGGCTTAGGGGAAATTAATACCTGAGGTTGTAATAGGCCAGATAACGGCGTGAATTCAACACAGGGCACGGCTTGAAGGGCAAAAGCCACTGCAGCTGCAGCAGAGTTGTGCTAATGTGGCTTTGGTGGGTGGGTGACACCCAGCCGATGGTTTGCAAGGGGTGTGGAGGGATGGGTCTGGAATTTAAAAGGTCTCAACACACTTTAAGATACGGTCTGATGTGAAAAGGAGGAAATTCAGTGAGTGAAACTGTGAAGCAGGGTGCTGAAGAAAGGAGAAGTCTAAGCAAATTAAAGCAAGACCAAACAACTTTGCTTTGCTCAGTGTGGGAGATTTTTTGCTCAGCTCTTTATCTGCCACTCCTCACCCACTGCAGAACCAGAGATTTTTACCACTTGGCACTGATTTTGGCAATAGGACAACACCAAAACTCCGTTAGGGACCCAGAACCATAAAATGGGGACAATCACTTTGACATCGCTGTGCACCCAAGAGTGGAGGACACTGAGATGCAGCAGGAAGGGGGGACCTGGAGATGCACAGAGCTGGACTCCTGGCTCCCAGTGCCAAGGCAGGGCTGGGTGTCAGACCAGAAAAATCAGCAAAACGGCATAATCTGAGACTTTTTTACTTCTGGATGCTCAGTACCCTCCTCTTGGTCTGCTTGTCGTCAACACTGACGTGCTGCCTCCAGACTTATCTTGGAGCCTGGTTTTATTCCTTTACCCCTTCAAATCTGGTTTACAACTCTTTCAGTGAGCCCTGCTGGCTCCTGCACAGAGATCTTTTGAGACAGGGGTACCCCATCGTGGAGACCAAAAAACCCCAAATTCTGCACACGACACCAGGCTCAGAGCCAGGTATTGATCTGCTGGCTCTTCCCATTTCTTCCCTCAGCATTCCCTCTGACTGGAGAGACACAGGAGAGCTCTGCTTGTGCTCCTGATTCCTTAACCAGTCATCCCAAGGCCACAAAGTCTCTCTTGATTGCCCTTGGACTTCTTGCTGCAACTTCATTGCTGCCTATTACGAGTGACATGCCAGGAGTTGCTCATTAAACACAGTCACTCAGTCTTGGGGGGGAAAGGAGGTGGGGGGGTTCCTTTTTTATTCCCCTTGAATGTGGCTTTAATGATTTTAAATCCCTTCAACCCAATTACAGCTCTGTATCCTGATTAGGAACTGAGCTATTGTGTGCTGGAGCCATTATCTGGCGGCCCATAGAAAAATTAGTACCTGGAGAGGCTGCACTGGGAAATAAATCTTTTCCTGACATTTTAGGACCAATTCTTGGCCAATTAGAGCACACTTTGCCATGTAGGTAATGTGTATCCAAACTGCTCTCCCTGCTGAAAAGGGCAAGCAGAGAACGAGTGTAATCCATGCAAAAGAGGAGGAAAAATCCCCCGCTGCCAAGGAACTCTCCAGTGCTCCCCGACAAGTTCTGCAGAGCTCCCTCTGACCCCAAAGCCGTGGGGCACAAAGACAAAGCTGCTGCTCTTTGTGCTGCCAGCCCCACCCCACTCCTCTCCTGCCGCCTGTCCCCTCCCAGAGCCCTGGGCTTGTCCAGGATGTCCCCTTCGCCTGCAAACCCTTGGCTGCAGGTGTGGGTGGTACAGAAGGATGGATACAAAGCCAGAGAAGGGGGCCTGGTTTGGGATGGATGTGTCCCAGCATGGCCCTGAGGCATTTGCCTCTGCAGTGGTCAAGGTTTTGACCACCCTGACATTGAGGACCTGGCCGGTGGAGCTGAGAGGCTTTTCACGGGCTGTACAGTGAGTGATGACAGCTCCAGGACATCCCAGAGGGGACAGGAAAGACCTCAGGTGGATCTGAGGAGGTGTACGTCCAACCTGGGGTGGCACAGAGCAGAAACCTGCTCCACCAGCCCCAGCCCTGCAGCACGAGGTGCAGCCCCCACTGCAACAGGACTTGGACACGGTGGGCAGACGAGGAGGACACTGAGGGAAATACAGCTTCCCAGGAAGAAGCTCCTCCTAAGCCATTTCTCCTTTTCTGGCACTTCTTCAGTTGGTTTTGCACCTCTCTGTCCCCTCCTCCTCCACCCCTCAGGCGGGAGCTGTCCTAACAGAGGTTCCCTAACTGCTAAAAGCTGCAAAGAACCGCTCGCTCGGGTGTCCCAGTCCATAACCAGGGCTGAGTACAGCTCTCCCAGTTGTCCCCATGAGATGCTCCCACTGCCCCCCGCGCCCTGGAAGCACCAGGTCACCCGGCTCTCCCTTCTCCCATCCCTCTCCTCTGCGCCGTTTCCAGGGCAAGAGGGGAAACAAGGATTTAAACAAAACTGAACCCAAAAGTCGAAGATGCCAAACCTACCCCCTCCCAGCTGAACAGAGGGATCTGCTCAGCCCAAAGACCTGCCACGGGAGCTCAAACAAGTGCCAGAGGGCAGGTGAGCACCAGGCACAGCACTGCAGGATGCTTTGAGCATGGGTCCTTGCTTCTGGAGCCAGAAACCCCAACCACATGGTGCCTCCTGGCTCTGGGAAGGTCTCATGCTACAAGGCTCCTGGAGCAGGTCTGGGAGCCTCTCAGCCACGGGTTGGATGCACCCTCTGGGCCAGCTCCTTGGTGTCTTGGCAAGGTGGGAAAAGCCTGGCTCTGCCTTACAGATGAATTTGGAAATGACCATTAGTCCTGAGCACCCCTCCAGAAGAAAAGAACAGAACGAAGAGCTGAGAGCACAGCAGAAATCAGGTGCCACCATGCTGGGACAATCCTGACATCCCCCGCCCCAAAAACCGAGCTCAGCCAAGACCCAAACCCCCAAAGTTCCCAGCACCTCCAACCACGAGACAGAACCTCGAGCTACAAGAGGCAGCTGAGCATTTACCATGTCTTTGCTCTTGGTTCTGCAGCGAGATCTCAGCAGGCAGCCCTGGCTGCCACCAGCACAGCAGCCCAGCTGTGCAGGCACTAACAGCACAGCTGGACCGAGCCAGTCACTTGGCAAATTAAACTGGTGCCTCGTGTTGCCTTTTAACACCTTCCCCGCTCTCCCTCCCGGGGAGGTGGTGGGAGAAGGGATGGAGGGGTCACGGAGCACCCAGGGAACGGGATGGATCACACCATCCCCACCACGGGGTCGAGTTAATGGTGCGCGGGCCTCTCGATGCAACTTTTTGTCTATAAAAATACTAATGGCGAGCAGTTAAATTCATCCCTGGTGAGAAGATGATCATAGTTAATGGAATTAATGCAAGGTTTTTAATTTGCCTCTCGCTGCTCGGTCCTAGCAACTCCCCAGCCGCCAGCAGGAGCGCCAGAAAGATGACGTTTGATCTTCCCTCCCCTGGTACTCGTGTACTTCTCATCCTTTTCACCATCTGGAGGTGGGAAAACCCATCAGGCCCCCCTGCTCTGCCACAGGACTGATAATCAGGAGGCCTGGTGCTGCAAACCCCAGCTCGAGCTCACCTCTGGAGGTGCAGCAGCAGAGGTCCAGCAGCTTCTGGGAGAGGACTGGGATAAGGGGAGGTCGGCAGTGAAGGGCTCCCATGGCCACAGCAGTCACCAGCACCTCGTCCTTGTGCTGGAGCACCCATGGGTGCCACCAGCCCTTGTGTAAATAAGGGAGAAATAGATCAACATAATCCAGATTTTGGGGTGAAAACTCAAACACAGAAGAGCTCGGGGCTGCTGGGATGGCTGGGCCACCAGGGAGCACACACAGCATGGCAAAAAAAATCACGGAAAACTGCAAAACCAAGTAAAGAACCAGCCAGGAACAGTCTGATCCAAAAAGACTGGAACAGCAGAGATGGTGGGAAAAGGAAAACAGTATTAAAAAAAGCAGCGGTGTGTTGCTGAAATGAGATTAGAGCAGTAACAGGTTCCCTCCCGTGCCAGCTAAATCCCCATTAAATCAGATTAATGCAGATGGTCTTTATGTAACTGACCAAGACGATAGATCAATATTGTTGTTTCAGTCGAGGAAGGAAAAAATTTGTCCTGTCTGACAAAACCACATCATTACCTACCTACAGCAACCTGCACCTTGCTCAGGACTGCCCAAACCAGGCTGGCTGGGGGGGTCTGGACACGACAAACCATCACAGATGGCTCGTCCCAGTGACTACTGCCACCCTATGTGAGGTTTGCCCTCTCTTGGAGGGCGAAAATTTGGGGCTTTCCCCTTGCCAGGGCTGTGAAGCTCCACGTCCCAGAGCAGGACCTTGCTGGGAAGTCTCCCAGCAGCCACACGTGTAATCCATCCAGAAATTCTCCTGTGTCAGCAGCACTGAGGAGCTGCATCCCACCCAAAGCACCATCTGCAGTGACATTTTCCATTTTTCCCCACTCCCACTAAACCTGCTCCCGCTTTTGCTGCGGACACAATCCCCTCTCCCTGCAGGGCATCGCAAGAACTCACCCTCTCCCAGCCCTCAGACCCACCAAGTGAGTAAAAAGGGGAAAAAGGAGGGCTGAGAGCAGGGGAGCCTGGGGTTATTTTTTCCCGGAGCCGTTATCCAGGGGCCTGTGGCACAATTAGCACCTGGAGAGGCTGCGCTGCGATATAAATCTCTGTGACATTTCAGGACCGATTCCCTGCCAATTAGAGCACCCTGGCTCTCGCCGTCAGCAGCCTCGCCACCACAAAGGCCAAGCCCAGAGGATGGAAAAATCCATCTGGAGGGAAGGCAGAGCGCTGCAGCGGGGCTGGGGCTGGGCCTCTGCCCTGCCAGCCTGGTCCCTGCTCCCGAGGTTCTCCTCCTGTGCTCCTGTATCACACCACGTGCTGGGAATCATCCCCCTGGCTGCCCATCCAAAACCCACCCAAAATCCCGGCCCGAGCTCTTCCCACACTTTGGAGAAGCACCCAGGAGCTCTGGCTCCCTCCCTCTGTCTCATCATTAGGGATGGATGAGGTGCTCTGCGGAAAGTGCTATTTTTGTTACTCAGTCTGGGTTTGCGAAGGGAGAAGCACCACGGACACGCCAATTCAGCCACTTTCTGTTCTGGATTTTAACTCCAAACTCTTCTGTTTAAAACAGTCTTTCCCTGCAACCTTTCCTTTACATTTGCTTTATATCAGCCACAAATCTGAAAGCTCAAAAGCAAACACCAGACTCCTTGGGTTTTGCCGAGGCAAAAGAGTGAAATCCAGTCAGAATGTTTTCCCAGATTTTAAATCCACTGACATTTTGAAACGTTTCGTTTGTGAGCTGAACCCGAATGATTTTTTTTTTGATACCATCAATCCAAGCACCACTCCCAGCCTCAACTGCCTTCTCCAAGCTCTTTGCTCTGCCCTCCAGAAGAGCAATGTTCCTCCATCCCTCCTCCTGCTCTGAACTGCTGCCTCCAAGTGCTCTCTCGGGGAGATTTCTTTTGGATCACGGCTGCTTAGCCTTAAACCCCAGAATCCCAGAACATTTGGGGTTGGAAGGGACCTTAAAGTTCATCCCATTGCACCCCCTGCCCTGGGCAGGGACACCTCCCACTAGCCCAGGTTGCTCCAAGCCCCTTCCAGCCTGGCCTTGGACACTTCCAGGGATGGGACACCACAGCTTCTCTGTCCCAGTGCATGAGGAGGCCGAGCTATAAGGATTCTCTGATTTTATAGCAGTAATCCTGATTTCTTAGGTTTGACATCCTCCACCAAACCCGCGGCACCAGGGATGGGATGGGCTGGGAGAGGCTCGGGCATGCAGAGCTCAGCCTGGCTGTGGAATCCCCTTCGGTGCTCACAAAGCTAAAAATAATCATAAATTCCTTCCCCAGGTAGTGTTCTCCCATCCCTGGGGGAAATCAATCACAGCATCAAAGGGAAGGCAGCTCCAAAGGGCTCCGGCAGAGCCGCACGCGCTCGGAGAGAGGCACCAGGGGGTGGATAACAGCAGCAAACCCCGTAGTCAGCAACCCCTCCTCACCTGGTTGTTTTTCTCTTTGTTTTTTTGGTTTAACTTTTAATTATTTTTAAAGGTTGTTCGGGTTTTTTTTCAGATTTGCTCAGGATTGAGTGGCAGAAATCTCAAATTTAATTTAATTAGCACCTCCTCCCTGCCTGGAAATGGCTTTTCTTCAAGTCTGACAGTTCCACCCTTTGACTGCCATCGCCTCCTTCCCTCTGTGTTTCCAAGGGACCTGGAAAAATCTTGTTCCCTACTTTATTTGTGCTCCAGCCCCAGCAGAGACACACTGAAAGCTGCTGGGATGGTGCAGGGATGCAGCACGCCCAGCAAGACCTGAAAGAAGCAGCACACACGTTGTTTTCTCCTTCTCCCTATCCCAAGGAGATGCTGATTTAATTGTATTTATTCCTTGGCAATGGGTGGCAGACGTGGAAGTGACAGTGACATTAGATGGAAGGCAGATAACAAATACCAGCATTAAAAACAAATCCGTGTGTGGGTGCAGGCACCGTAAATTGGCATCTGTGCAGGACAAGAGCCACGTGGGACATCACCCCATGGCAAAGCCCTCCATGCACAGTGCTAAAAGAGCAGGAAAGGCACATAAAACCCAAAGATTCCCACTGCTTTTACAAGCCCTGGGTGCTGAGGGCACAGGTAAAGCTCCCAGAGCAGCAGTTCAGTGTGCACATCCACCTGAACGAGCACAAAAGGAATAACCTCCCCGCTCAGGCGTCCTTTTTCCCAGGAAAAAACATCCATGCAACCCTCTCCTTCCAAAAAAGGGCGGATTGGCCCTGAATACATCCCTCCAGCAAGCCAGGAGTTTGTTATTCTAAATATACACGAATGACACTTCACTGGGGAGAGCGAGAAGCCTTGGTGGGACGGCAGGCTGGGCTGCACTGTGTCCTCACAAGGGTGGTGTGCTCGCTGAGGGGGAGAGGGGCCAGTTTTGGGGGCTCCCTGGGAGCAGCAGGCTCGGGATTGAAGCCTCGAGGCTCCCTGGGAAACCAGCACGGACCTCACCCACAATCAGGGACACCGAGGTCACGCTTGTGATTAGCTCGGAAAAAACATCGGCGGAGGGAGGGGGGCACCTCCAGCTGCCTGCGTGCCTGGTCTTCACTGGAGTTGTGCAGAGGGATTTTGGAGGCAACACTTGGTTTCTCGGTGAGAAATGGACCTCTCTTAAATCCTTCTGGCTCAGTTTTGAACCGGTTTGGGGAGCTTAACGTCGTGCTGGGGAGGAGGGCTTGCAGTGTCCGTCGATAAACCCGCATTTCTAGGGGGAAATTGGGTATTTAAAATTGTCTGCTTTCACAGAATCACAGAATCACAGAATTTCAGAGATGTTTTCTTAAGAGAAAGGGAAAGGAAAAGCCAATCCCACCCGACCATGCCCTCGGCCCCATCAGGTGCTGTTTAACCCCTTTGCCACCCAGAGTGTTTTACTCTGGGGTAGCAGAGTCCCNTCCCTGGGAGCAGCAGGCTCGGGATTGAAGTGCCTCGAGGCTCCCTGGGAAACCAGCACGGACCTCACCCACAATCAGGGACACCGAGGTGACGCTCGTGACTGGCTCGGAAAAAACATCGATGGAGGGAGGGGGGCACCTCCAGCTGCCTGCGTGCCTGGTCTTCACTGGAGTTGTGCAGAGGGATTTTGGAGGCAACACTTGGTTTCTCAGTGAGAAATGGACCTCCCAAATCTTTCTGCCTCAGTTTTGAACCAGTTTGAGGAGCTTGAGGTCGTGCTGGGGAGCAGGGCTTGCAGTGTCCGTCGATAAACCCGCATTTCTAGGGGGAAATTGGGTATTTAAAATTGTCTGCTTTCACAGAATCACAGAATCACAGAATTTCAGAGATGTTTTCTTAAGAGAAAGGGAAAGGAAAAGCCAATCCCACCCGACCATGCCCTCGGCCCCATCAGGTGCTGTTTAACCCCTTTGCCACCCAGAGTGTTTTACTCTGGGGTAGCAGAGTCCCTTTTAAGAGTCACGGTCACTAATAAGGGTTATAATCACATATCACAGTGACTTTCGTGCTGGTAACCACTAAGATGGGGCTGGATTTGCACTGGGAAGCAGGAAAACACCCAGATCAGGGACTGAACCTCATCACAGCACGATGGAGGGAAAGGACAGCAAGTGAGGATAGAGCCTGGATCTCTTCATTTCCAGGCAGTCTCCTCCACCAGACACTTGGTGCCTCCCCAGCCAGCACCGAAAATTAGGAGGGACAGGTGATACCTTCATGGGAACAACAAGGGGGGACAGACCTGAGGCTGATGGACGCTTGTAATATGGGAAAGAACTTCCCTGCTCTGCAGGTGACCACACACTGGAACAGGCTGCCCAGAGAGGAGTGGAGTCTCCATCACTGGAGATACTCCAGAACCACCCACAATCCTGTGCCGTGTGCTCGGGGATGGCCCCGCTAGAGCAGGGAGGTTGGAGCAGGTGACCCACTGTGATTGCTCCCAACCTGACCCATTCCGGGACATCCAAAAGCAGAGACTCCCAGACACTCACAGCAGGACCAAAGGGGACACAACCACATCTCTCTGCTCTTCTCTTCCTCAAGCAACTCTGAAATGTGGTACCCTCGCTTGCCTCCTTCTCCCTCTGCTCTCCAACACCCCACAAAGTCCTGACCCCGCTCTTCTCCTGGTGCTGACCCCCCCATCTCCTGTTGTTCGAGCACACACAGAGCTTTGTCCTTTCTGAACAGAATCTACTACCCTGCAATTACTGAGCATGGAGAGGAGGACGGGAGTTGTATTGACTTACAAAGCCCACACGGCTGGAACGCAGCCCAAACAAATCAATGGCATATTTAGCCAAATAAACTGCTCTAGCAAGCTGACGACTCCAGACCTCCACTGGTCTGGAGGATATTTTACTGGAATGCCTGGTGGTTTGCAGGTGGAGCAGTTTGAAAAGCACGAAACAAATTAATGTAGTGACAGACATGGGGAAATGGTGTGATGCTCAAAGAGAGCAGGTTTAGATTAGATATAGGGAAAAAATTCCTCCCTGTGAGGGTGGGGAGGCCCTGGAACAGGGCGCCCAGAGCAGCTGTGGCTGCCCCTGGATCCCTGGCAGTGCCCAAGGCCAGGCTGGACAGGGCTTGGAGCAGCCTGGGACAGTGGAAGGTGTCCCTGCACAGGGCAGAAGGTGGGATGGGATGAGCTTTAAGGTTCCTTCCATCCCAAATCATTCTGGGATTCTGAGATAACATCGGTGCTATGAACCCACATCAGCAGAAGGTTGAACCAGGTGATGTCCAAGAAGGTTCATCAAACTTAAATTACTACATGGCTCTGTCCATGCTGGCAACCACCCACAGTAATTTCCTCCTTTCTGTGAGAATCTGATCATGAGGAAGGATTGGCGACACTGTTCGGGGGTCACAGCTCTTGGATAAGCACAGATGGGAAACCAAGGGTGTTGAAGAAGAGACGCTACCAGGGAAGAGAGATATGAAAGGGGAAGTGGAAACACAAGTAAGTGTAGCTCCTCCCTTCCAGAAAAGCTGACTCTCTTTGAAATAGCAAACCCGGTCACTTTTACACCCCATGGCTCCCAAATTCAATCTTTGCCAGCCGGAGCAGATGTTGGACTATTTGCACCCCAAAACCACCTCCCTTCTCCAGAAAAGTCAATCCCACCACACAGACTTGTACCACCAGCCCATGAATGAGGCCAGGTTGCAGTAATCACTGAACAAGCACCAAACAGGTCCTTGAGCAGGCTGGACCTGCTCTTCCCACAGCTTTGCGTCCAGGGAGCAAAAACATTTCCCACACAGAAGCCACAAATCAAATAACCAGAGTACTTGAGGTCATCTTCCCCAAACCTTTGAAAAATGTATACGTTATTAAACAGACACACGTCAACAGGGAACGTAATTTGGACAGAAAGACCTGAAATGTTTGTTTTGCAAAGTGCTTTTGGAAATGGACGTTTTCCAGGTTTTTTAATTTTTCCTTTTCTTTCACTCTCGGCTGAAACTCTTCACCACGTTTGGCAGGGCTTCACAGATGGCGCTGGCCGACCCACAACTGAATTTTGCAGAGAATAAGCTATTTGTCCAAAGGAAGAAAACATGCCCAGATTTCCTGGGTTCCAACCCTCTCCCACGCTGCTCTTCCTGCCTCTGCAGCCGTCGGCTCGCCCAGCCCGCGGCAGAGGCTCCGGCGGGAGGACTGCGTGCAGGGAGGCTCCTCGGGGAGGTGAGGAGTGATTCCCTCCTCAGGAGAGGGATGCAGCGGGCCAGGGGCATCCCCTGCAAGGCCTGTCCCTTACAAGGAGCATCCTCTGCCATCAGCAGGGGATGCCACAGCCCCCAACGCCTCCCTGCGCTTTCCTCCTCTCCCTGTGGGAACGAGGAGGGATATTTGCCTCCAGTGGGGCTGTTTCCTCGTTGAGCAAGTTCTCTTGGTCTCTGCTGCCCACAAACAGGAGGCAAAGCTTGGCCTGGGTGCATGGGAATGGTCGTGATTCGCAAGTAAACAAATGTGCTGGGTAAGATTTGCTCTATCGCCGGGCAAATCCTCTTTGAGCCTGAGCCTCTGGAAGCGGAGCCAGGGGAGGAGATTAATCCCCAGAGCCCCTGTTCTGCAAGCTCAGCACTGAGTCAGGCTGCGGGGGGATGCCCGGGAGATGTGGGTGCTCATCCATCGGGACAATCCCGCCAGCACACCCTGATCTCCCAGCACCTCCGGGAGAGCTGGGAGAGGCTTTTTGAGGACGCTTGGAAACGCCTTTGCAGCCCTCCAGCAGGAACAGGAGACAAAGCGCAGCCACTTCAGGCCGTGTTTCTGCCAGACAGGGATGCCAGCTCCTTTTCCTGCTGCAACCCCAAAGGCAGCCCAGCTTCCCTCTCACCCTGCAACCCCCCCAAATCTGCAATCCCACAGCCTCAGAAGGGCGATGGGGACGGGGAGCAGAGGGACAGTGCGCTGCCCTCCACTTCTCCCCAGCTCCAAGACTCTCTGGTGGACAAAACAGCCCCCAAACCTAATCCCAATCTCCTTACGGAGACAACACTCAGCCCCTGATCCCCAGCTAGGGAGCAAGGAGTGTTTATCCACACCAGTGATGGGAAGTCTGGGTCCTACACACCCGATGAAATCCCCGCTTAGCTTTAACTCCCTGCAGTTTTGGGGGCAACACGGAGAAGGGAGACAGAGCTTTAAGGCCCTGGAAAAGCAGGCAGGCACCCAGAGGGATTTTCAAAGACACAGGAGTCAGGGAAGTGTGGAAAGTCTTTGTGGAGCTGACCCTCAGCTCCACCAGCACCCCCAGACACAGCCCTGCCTCGATCCCTCACGGCTTCGTCAGGAGCAGCAGCTCCAAGCTGGTAACACAGAGAGGAGCAGGAGCTGGGGGGAAGCTGCCACATGGCCGTGTCTGCAGCAGCTGAGGAGCGAGCTGTCGGTGTTTGCTCACAAACAATATGCTCGTCAGGATCTGGCCTCGTCTCTCAGCTAGGAGATTT
Organism: Platysteira castanea; assembly: GCA_013397175.1. Taxonomy (NCBI): domain Eukaryota; kingdom Metazoa; phylum Chordata; class Aves; order Passeriformes; genus Platysteira; species Platysteira castanea. The sequence continues at coordinate 660,576 of VYXC01002074.1, forward strand.
CCTTATGGAAGTTTCTCCACAGGGAGCAGCGCTGCAGAACACGCACGGCGGGATCGCTCTGGCATCCAGAGCTCCCGAGGAAAAGGCACGGCCCGTGTTCCAAACACCTCTCCATCAGATCTGTCTTCCAATTAACTAAATATCGCTTAGCATCGTTAAAATGTCTTCCCCTCCTTGCCTACAGTGCCCTTATGGTGCTGTTACCCTGCTGGTTTGGTTCTAGCAAGGACCCCAAAAAAAGGGGGTTTTTGTTTGGTTTTTTTTTCACACTTTCGCTTACCAAAAAAATCGAAAAATAAACTAAACATCTATTTCTGGTTATTTGTGGCTTTGCTCCCTGACAGGTTCACACCTCTGCTGTCCCTTCAGAGGAGGCATCAAACCCCTGCGATGTGCCAAGCGACCCGGAAGAGGCCCCAGCTGGAGCTGTGACATGATACCCAGTGCTGGGGAAGCAGATGCAGCCTCATTTTCCCAGGAAGCCCCACAGAGCCCCAGTCACCTGCAGAGGAGAGCTCCCAGTGTGCCGGCAGCCCGATTTCATAACTGGCATGACACAAAAGCCGAAGGAAGCAGGATGGTCATGGCAGGCACGGAGCAAATTAATTTATTTTTTAAACCTGAAGGACAGCTACAGCTGGGCTGTGGAGCGTGAGCACAGCCGGGAGCTCATCCTGGAGCTGAGCACCCCCCTTCCTGCTGCTGAGCCCCCCAGCCCTACCTGCAAAGTCAATTTACTGCCTGGGTTTATTTGCTGGGGAGAAAATTCCCTGTCAGTGGCGGCGTGTGGGGAGAAGGGTCATAAATCTGCCAAGCTGCTGCTCCCCAAGCCTCCCCGGGGCCGCTCGCAGCCAGAGGGGTCGGTGCTCCTCGAGTGTCTGATCAACTGTGCCGAGTTTGCACAGCTTGGGAGGAAATTAGCTCTTCCAGCTCATCCCTGCCATTGCCAGCTCTTCCTTTCAGCCCCCTGCCTGGGCTCCTCGGAAGACCTTTGCCCATAAAAGCAGTGGAGCAGTTACTGTAATGCCCAGGGATCCCCAACGTTGCTGTTCCCAGCAATGTCCATAGAAAAGGCAAAAAAGAGGCTCCTGTGGGTGCTGCAAAATTCACCCCTTGGGGCTGCCCACAATTAATCTGAATTTCTGACGTTCCCAACTCTCCAGCCACCTTCAATCCAGCCTGTGGCTCATTCAGCTTACAGTTTAGAAGAGGAATGGCGATACCCCTCAAGCAGCAACACTTCTGCTGCTGTGAACCACAACAATCCATGCAGGATGGGTTTTCCTCCACGGTATGGACTGGGAAGCCAAGGGGACCCGGGGAGCCCAAGGCCGTGTGCTGATCCCGCCCCCGCTGTTGTTCAGCATCCCATAATGTCATGTCCATTTGCAGATTGCACTTTATTGGTTTTTATTTGGCAGCCTCGCTCGACTCTGCCCTTTAATTTATCCATTATACATCCTGATTAATTGGCCGATAAAGCTCCGTCCAGTTTTTTAAAACAAATTCCCAGTCCATTTGCTTTTAGTGGAGCTGCGAACAAGCAGTTTAACTCATTACATTACAGCACTCGTGCCCGGGGTTCGCTCTGGAAGCAGGAATTTCGGGATCACACGTATGGAACACAGCTCTGCTCTGCACCAAAAACCCCTGCGAGGCTGGGGCTGCTGAAGGAGGGACCCCACGGCTCTCCCCGAGAGCTGCACAGGGACAGTCCCTTCCTCCACGTGGTTCTTTTCCCAGGAGAGTGGAAATCTTGCTCTCTCTCCATGCATTGATGCCAAGTTTGTTGTCCTGTTTTTTTCTAAGCCTTCTGTTATAACCTTGGAGTCAGAGAATTTGCACACAGTTTCATGTAAATAATAGCCAATGTGTATTTAACTGTCTTTTCTGTTTTTCATTCCTTTTGTGATAAGAGAAAGTTTGATGAGCATCCTTTTTCTCCAGTGGGATTGAGGAGGAACTGACATGTCCTCCAATCCCTTGTGGAGAAAGAGGATGCTTAGCAGAAGGCTTAGCAAAAAACAGGACAACACCAAGTTGATGATTAGTTCCCACTAAACGACTTTTGCACCTCTTTTATTTTTAGCTTCATTGCCCAGCTGGCCTGTTTGATAAGGAGCCATCTCCAGGCTCCCTTTCTTCCCATATACCCTCTTTCAGGGCTGGGAAAACACCTCCCTAACCCCAAAACATCTCCAAAGCCATGGCTGGAGCCTCTTTCCACCCTTCTTCCGTGGTGTTGGTTCCCAGCCCTCGGCGGTAGCTCCATCAGCAGATTCCTGGCTGCAATCCCTCATTCCCAGATACCGAGCACAAACATCTCTGCCCAGGCAGCGCTTCCGGAGCAGGATTCACGTCACCCATGGCAGATGCCTCCTTGGGCATTCCTTGCTCCCACACCGCTCCTTGTTTTGCCTGAAAACCCCCAAATCCCTCTTTCTCTCAGCACCCAAAGCCCCCAAAAGTAAAATCTGCCAGAGTTTGTTCCAGCTGTAAATGAGGAAGGACCCACGTGGAGATGGGAGTGAGGGGAGAAGGGAATTAATTCTGCCGGGCTGGCTCTTCAGAAGCATGAAAGGAAGAAAGAAAACCAAGGGGAGAGCAAAGTCCATTCCCTGAATATGAAACCAGGAGTGAATAAGCGATGGACTTCCGAGGGCGCCTTAATTCCTGTCCGTCAGCCCGGCTGCCTTTTCTCCCCTGCAAATGTTATTATCTCTCTCTCTCCTGGCGTGAGCAGGCCTGGGTGCATCTCTCCATCTCACCAGCTCAGCTGATAAGCCTGACAGACCTGGGCACTGGTGACAGCACTCACATTTCCAGTGGATAAAGTGCCATTTACATGAGGCAAGTGCTGGTGATTTTCCATCAGCCGGGACAGAACGAGGATGGGAACAGCTTGTAAGCTTCCCTCTTTTTTTATTTTTTTCCGGTTTGCTTTTTTGTTGTTGTTATTGTTGGTTTGTGGACTTTTTTTAAGGGCAAAATCTGGACTTTCTCCTCCACTCACATTTATAAACATCACCACAAACAAGGCCCTGGCCCTGATTAAAATTCCCAACATGCCAGAGTTTGTAAAAATCTCTGGCCCAAAGCAAAACAAGCTCAGGGAAAAATCTGGCAACCCATTATATCTGGCTGTTGTCGAGGGGATTAGAGGGGAATTTGGCATGCTCCCCTCTTCCTTCCTTCGGACCCATGCCTTATATTTTCCAAGGGCCCTTCTTTAGCCCACACCGCTTTCTTCTGGAAGAGCCGGGTGGTTTTTAATGTTCCCTTTTGTCTTCCCATCACCGCCGTTTTCTTCGCCTTTTACTTGACAAATCGTTGCCTTCTTTAAGCAGGAAAACCAGGAGCCAGTTCCCACAAGGAAAACTGGGGGGCTGGGAAAAACGTGAGGCCGAGACACATTCCTGAGCTCTCAGCCTCGCCCAGACACATTCCTGTGCTATCCCTCCTCCCACCACGGCCTCCATCCTTCTGCCCCTCCTCAGACCTCAAGGAGGACACTGGTCCAGCTGACCTCACCTTGTCCCCTTCCATCGTGGATGAAGGGAAGAGGCTCTGCCAGACACGGAGCTGGGGGATTCAGGGGGATGCAGCTGCAGCCCCAGGCTGTGTGGAGGAGCTGCAAACCTCGCTCCCAAATCCCTGCCCGGTGCTTTGTCCCCTCCCCAGACAAGTCACGTCTCCAGCAGTCACTCCACCAACACAGGGAAACTCCATCCCTGACGAGCAGGATGGAAGCAATAAAGATCTCTGCCAGCACTGATAACACCAAGGTCACCAGCTCAGGGCACGCTCTGCTCTGACAACCTGGGCTTATCGACTGAATTTAAAAAATAAAATAACTTTAGTTTATCCACAAACTTCTTTGCCGGCCTGTTTCAAACCAGCCGTCCCAAAGGCAGGAAGGTGGGTCCCCATCCAACAGCTCTGTTAGTTAATCACTGCCACGTTTAGAGGACACCACAGCCCTGCCACGGGTGGAGCTCCATGGAGATGACAACTGGGCTGAGCTCAACGCCAGCAGCCTGGGAAGGTCATGCATGGAAATGCTGGAGATAAGGGCGATGCAAAAAACCCTGGCAAATGAGCAGTATGGCTGGTGAGAATACGGGAAATCCTCTTAGAATCTTCTCTTTACTTTCTATTTGCAGGAAGACTCTACTTTTCGGAGTTTCATTAGCAGAATTCTAAACCTACCTATTGCTCTACATCTCCATCTGCCTTTCTGATAAGAAAAAATATCCAGGTAAGGGGGAAATCACACACTTTTACCACGGATATGTTCTTCTTAACTGCCCACAAGCAGCAACCAAGCATTGACGTGAAGGACAACAGGACACAGCCATGCCATGGGTGATGAATTGTGGAAACTGAATACAAGCTCAAGAACAGGACAGGGAGTAGCAACAGAGGAAGGGAAAATCGGACAGATTTCACTTTGTTTCTGCCCCCTTTTATTTAGGGATGCAAAGTCATCCTCTTGGACACCTGCCCAGTGCTGGGGACAGCATGGATGCTCCAAGAAATTTTCCAAGGCATTGACCTGCAGCTACAGCCTTTGCCCTGACAGCATCTGTGGGACTGCCCTGATTTCACTCCTGAATCCCTGCTGGAAAGGGCAACACCAAATTCCCAGCTATCCCAAGGGATGCTGCTGGGTTTCCAGGGGTATCACCCAAGGATAAGCCCAGGTCCCTCACCCAAGCAGAGGCTGCCCTGCCCAGGGTCAGGCACAGCTTGGGTGGGAGGCTGCTGCCCACGGGGGCCGAGCAGCAGCCGTGGTGTCTCTTTGCCTCTGTCATTAATCATAAGGACACGGGGAAGGGCTGCAGTTCCTCCAAGCAGGCAGCGAGCCAGGCATGGAGGAGGAGGAGGGAAATATGAGACCCCTTTTGCCTTCAGGGATAATCCTGGAGATGCCAGAAGCCAGGAGAAGTCTTTGACTCCATCCCTGACTCCATCCCTGGCTCCATCCCTGGCTCCATCCCTGGCTCCATCCCCTCCCCTGACCTGCTCCAGCAAAGCTCCAGCCACCAAACCAAAAGTGGGAGAAATCTTCCTCCTTTCTCCGTCCCTGCAAAACTCCTCCCGGCACGGCAGGAGGCTGCACGGGGAGGAGCCCATGTGCCTTCACATCCTCCTCTCCTAAAACCTTCCCGGGCCAGCCCCTCAACATCTGCCGTGCTGCTCCCCCTGCCCCTCACCTGCTGTTCACACAGACATTCCCACCCGGCTCCGGGCCGCCAGCTGCACTGGATTTTTCCAGTCCCTGCTCCTCCTCCTCCATCCAGCCCTGCAGAGCATCTCCATCCCCGCGTCCTCCCGCTGCCGGACACAGCAAGAGCTGGAGGCACTGCAACAACCCCAACCCTCTTATCCAGCTGGAAACTCAGGATTTGGGATTCAGGATGCTCAAGCTCCTATTTAATTCATCCTGAGATCTGCCTGGCAGAGGCACGGTGCCCTAATAGCACAGATCCTGGGGGAAAAAGCTCATTTACTACCGTTTCTATTAATTCATACAACCTGCTCCCCAAATCTTAGCCTATGGAAAGGATACCTTGGGAATTCGCAAACCTTTAGGGATACAAATATTGCGTGGAGCACGACAGCCTCGCAAACTGTGTGTGATAGGTGAGAAACTCGACTCTCAGCCTCAACAGAGAGGGCTCCAGAGCCCAAGTCAGCTCTGAAGCTCCAGTTTTCCTTGGATTGCACTGCAAAAATAACTCTCCAGAGTCCAAATTCGCAGCCATGCCCCCAACTATCTCCCCGGCCATTCCCCTGCAAAGTCTTTCCTCTTGTCCTGGTGCTAAGGAGGGTTATTACTCCTTCCTCCCAGCATGTGACAGAAATGTTTGTGCAGAGGAAAAAAATCCCCCAAGTCAGTACATTAATGTCCTGCAATGAAAAATAGATCTGTCTAAATATGCTCAAGGTAATTCAGAATACATTTGAGGTGATTTCAGGCTCTAAAGTCTGCCTGTAACAGCATTTCAGGCTGTGTTTATCAGTGCTTTCCCCCTGCACTTGCATTTTTTTCTCCCTAGTTATTTTTAAAACATTTGCACAACAACAGAACCTAATGATCATGGCTCAGGGTAGAAATCAGCCTCGCAGCAGCCTCTCCCAGCTCTGGAAATTTTACCTCCCCATTTCCCCAACCCAAAGCCTCGCCTGCTGCAGGCTGGGGTTGAGCTGAGGTCAAGGCGAAGAGTCCGATCCCCGTCCTACAGCTGCAAATCTGCAACGAGCTCCCTGAATTCAGCCAGATTCCAGCCTGGGAAATGTGCAGTGATTCAGAGTGACAGCAAAGGCCGGGTGGGAACTTTGTCTTTACAGCTCTGGCACAAACGAGAGGGAGCACCTCTCCCAACAGCTAAACCTGAGAATGCTCCCTGAGCCCCTCCAGGACCAAACCCTCCTCTGGTTTCAACCCCACAACCTCGCACCTGCTGAAGGATAAACTTTTCCAAGCCAAAGGGCGCACAGGGTTAAGATGATCCCTGGTATTTGCTGCTGGGAAACGTCCCATGAGAAGCTTTGGAGGGAGAGCTCTGCAAGGGCCTCCCAGCCCTCCCAGCTGATCCCCACAAGGCGCTGGGAGCTGGAGAGATGACCCGGGGTGATGAGCCACCCATCCTAGGTGTGACCCACCAAACCACTGCTCCCTGGAGCAGATCCCACTGCAAGAGCCCGTTCCTCCTGCAGAGCTTTGGGGAGCAGCCCCGGGGTCACCCCCGGCTGCCAAATCTCGTTATTTGTGGAGAGGGGCAGAGTTTGGCTGCAGGGCAGGGAAGCCCACGCGGGAGGAAGAGGCTGTGGGGGACTGTCCCTGTAAGACAAAGAGAACTCGGGAGCCTCGGAGCCAGCTCAGAGGTTTTACCTGGGGCAAACCAGCCCGTGCAGATCCCGCGCTGGGAACGCTGCGGCGGAGGAGAGCACGGTGTGCCAGGCACACTCCAGCACTGCCCTGAAGTACCAGCTTGGAAAAGGAACAAAGAGACATGGCTTTGGGCTCGAGAGGACCCATCTGTTTTTGAGGAGTATTTATTTATTTATCAATTAATGTATCTATTTTACCTTGTGCTTTTGCGCCATCTTGAAAACAAGGAGTCATAACATCCCTCGAGCAATTCTGCCCCTTATCCATCTGGTAAACAGCCATTCTCTTTTATTTCCCTGGCTTTTTTTAAAAGCTTTTCAGTTTCTAACAGAGCTGAAATCCACAATTCCATGACAAGGACATCACCATTAATGGTGATAGCAGGAATAATGACACCGCGCTCGCCTCGTGCCTCCGCTGGCAGATTTCAACCCATTCCACAGTCACCTGCGAGCACCCATCTCAGCAGCCAAACACGGGGCTAATTTTAGGAGTAAAAACTCGTAGAGAGAAGCCGAGCTCTTCTCCCAGTCCCAAGACAAGCCTTCAGCGGGGTTATAAATAGGAGGCAGGATTGCCAGCACCTTTTCTCCCGATAAATACAGGATGTCACATGTGTGTACACGTGGTGACATTTTCCCAAGCATCTCGCAATTAAACCCTTTCTCTGGCTCAGAGCAATCACCGAGAGCGTTTCCGGGGCCAGTCTGGCATTTGCCAGCAGAGGGAACCTTCCCATTGCTGGCTGGGAGACGGAGGGACCCTTCGGAGCTGCTCTGCAGCAGCCAACACCGCTCAGCTCCGCCCGGCTTTGGGATCACAGCGCACACAGCAACCACTCGTGACCCTCTCAGCCACCCCAGTGCATCTCGAGTGGGTGCGGAGTGTCTGCCCCACCGCAAATATTCCATTTCATGGGGTGTGCACCCGTGACAAATCCACCCCCACGCCCGAATCTCGCCATTGCCAAAATCCATTTGCATCTCCCCTGGGGCAGATCCCACCTATTGCTCAACAGTAACCAGCACCAAGACTGCCCAGAAGCCCCCAAAATCCAATTCAGCCTCTCCTCTGGGTCAGGGGGAAGCTCAGACCCACGGACAGGGGGGTCTTTGCCCCTTGGGGCAGAGGGAGCTGCTGCTCAACCCCAAATGGATGCATCTCCAAAGCAAACCCCACATCCATTATCCACGCTGCTCGCCCCAGGCTGTAAAACCTTCCTCCTGAAAAGTTTTCAAATAAAATAGAGCCTCTAACCAAATGACACGCGGGGTTAAACTAGATCTATTTCCCAGCAAAAAACCCCATTAAATTATAACAGGTCTCTATTCCCCCCTGGATGACGGAGCTGGTGCTGCAGCTGGAGGCAGGGCCTGTGCTGGAGACACCAGGATTTATAGCCACAAACCCTCCAACAGTGTTCACAGCATCAGCTCCCTGCACATTAGAAACACTTCCCATTCCCATCTCCTGCCTGGATTGTACTTTGCAGTTATGAAGTTGTTTCCACTTTCTCCTCCCCCCGCTCCCTCCTTCCCTACTATAATATTTAGTCTGCAGCTCTGCTTATTTACATACTTAATTTCAGTTCTGTTTGCAAACACAAATTAGTTTTGTGCAATTACTTTGTGCATGGACATGGAGTTTATCCGCTTCAGCAGTTTAACAACACGGGAAGTGACTGCACAGGACCATATGGCTCCCGATATATAATCACAATATTACCTGCAGATTAGTTACATAAGGGCTGCCAGAGCAGCAGCACGGGGCAGGGAGTTCAAAGGGAAAAAAGGGGGAAAAAAGGGGGGAAAAAGGGGGAAAAGGGGGAAGGGAAAGAGGGGGAAAAGGGAAAATGGAGGGGAGGAGAGAAAAGGAGGAGGAAGAGGAAAGAAGGGGGGGAAGGGAAAGAAGGAGGGAAAGGGAAGGAGGGGGGAGAAG
>VYXC01002074.1:669882-780922 GCA_013397175.1 Platysteira castanea
AGGAAAGGGAAGGGCAGAGAAGGGGAAGAAAGGAGGGCAAAAGGGAAGAAAGGAAAGAAAGAGGGTAAGGAAAGAAAGGGAGGGAAGAAGGGGGAAGGGAAAGGAGGAGAAGAAGAGAAAGGGCAGGGAGGGGGAAGAAGGGGAGAAGAAAAAGGGGGGAAAGTAATGGGTGGGGAGGGGAAAAGAGGGCAAGAGAAAAGAAAGAGGTGGAAGGAAAGAGGAAAGGTGGGAAAGGGGAAGAAAGCTGGGGAGAGGGAAAGAAAGGGGGGAAGGGAAAGAAAGGAGGGGCAAGGAAAAGAAGCAGAAAAGAAAGAAGTCAGACAAGAGGAAAAGAGAAAAAAAATCATAGAAAAAGGAAAGAGAAAAGGAAAAAAGAGAAGAAAACAAGAAAGGGAGGGAAAGGAGAAAATAATACAAAGAAAGGAAAGGGAAAAGATTCCCTGACTCCACAATGCCGGCAGCGTGGGAGAACGGAGCTATGCAGGAAATTGATTTTGTGACAAAAGTGAAAAATCAGGTGAAAAATTGTTTGAGTCAAATTAAATATTTTGTTCAAGCAGAAAATAAAGGTTTTGTTTCATTGTCAGGTGTTCTCTAGTTTAGGTAGCAGGTTTCTCTGACCTTAATAACCACAGTTTGTTACATTTAGCAAAACAAACCCCCTGAAAACAGTAATTGAAACCAAAATCCAAATATTTTTCTGGAAAATGAAACAAGTTTCCTAGGTGGATTTTTCCTTTCCCTGACCCAAAATTGGTGGTTTGAGCTCAGTTCAGTAATAATTCCAGTCACCCTAGACCTCCCTTTTCCAGGGAAATTATTATGACAGTGAAAACCTGTGATGGGATGCAGCAGATGGAATTTTTTAAGCACAGCTCTGAGCAACTCCTGCCTTCAGAGACACGTGGGGTATTGGAGAGGGGTTTGCAACTATTCCCATTTTCTTCAGTTTTTTTCACGGGTTTCTTTTTACATTGTGAATAGGCAGAGTTTGCTGGGAAGGATTTTAACCACGTGTAGACACCAGTGATCCCAAATGCCTCCCAAAAGGGGTCAGTCAAGGCCGGGTTGGACGGGGCTTGGAGCAGCCTGGTCCAGTGGGATGTTCCCGTGGCAGAGGATGGAATGAGGTGGGCTTTAAATCCATTCTAACCCAAACCATTCCGGGGATTCTAATACACAAAACCTCCCGGGGCTGGTGACCCTACAAGGTCAGTGGGGCCCTACAAGGGGCAGTTTTTGCTAAAGCCTTATCCTCACTCCTGGTGCCACCAGGACAATTTGGCCTGAGACATGGGCAGATTTCCTGGGGACAGCGGGGTTCACATCCCTGAGCCTGAGCCTGAGGGGTGCTGGCTCCTCCACAGTTCCTCTTCTGCCCCTCTGCAGCCCAGAGGGATGAGGGGATGGGTGTTGCCCTGGTTTTTGCTAAAGCCTTCTGTTTTAACCTTGGCGTCGGAATTCTTTCTCACACAGTTTCATGTAAATAATAGCCAATGTTTACTTAACGGTATTTTCTGGTTTTCATTCCTTTTGTGAGAAGAGAACTTTGATGAACATCTTTTTTCTCCAGTGGGATTGAGGAGGAAGTGACATGTCCTCCAATCCCTTGTGGAGTTGAGAATTGTATAAAATGTGACATATGTAAATAAAGTGGCCTTTTCCCTCCTTTGTGCTGAACCTGGCATGTGTGAGAGCGTCCTTATTGTGTTTTCCCAGACACAGATGGGGACAAGGGACCCGCTGACCCCAGGAGCACCCGGGTGGTGCTGGTCCCCTCACAGCAGCACCTCCACCCCGGCTCCATCCCCACAGCCCATTTAATCCCATTTTTCCATCTGGTTTCCTGCGAGTGCATCGCATTTCCTGCTCTGCTCTCCCTGGGGTGAGAACACAAATTCACTGCACGTGCACTGAGCAGCCTCGGATCACCAGGCCTGGAGCACCAGGAGCCCCTGACCTACACATGCAGCCCCCCAGGTGACAATTCCTACAGCCCTTCTGGGGCTGGGCTTCATCCCCAGCTTCACCTATTCCCATGAACATCGCAGAAATGTGGTTTTTATTTAATTCCCCTCTTCCCCTGCCGCTTGCAAGACGGTCTTTATTTATATAATACATTTCACATCCAAGACATCGCTGAGAGCTCTACACAAATATTAATTACCAAGCCCTAGGTGGTAAATTATAAATATCCGTTCTCTCCAGATTAAAAAAAAAAAAGCAACGTTTAATAATAATAATAATAAAAAAGACTGCACTGTGGTACATAAAGTGCTACATGAAGGAGCACTCCTTTGCTCCAGGGCTGCAATAAAACACACCAGAGCCCAGAAAAGTTAAAACAGGGGATGACTGAGGGTCAGACCACCAAGCTGGTGAAACACAGGCAGCTGGGCTTGTGCAGCTTTGGAAACACAGCAAGAGGAGGCAGGGAATTCAGTGCTAATAATGCTGGGTGGGAGCAACCACTGGCAAACATCTGGCGGAGGGGGCTGACAGCCCCTGAGCACCTCTCCTCTGCCCGGCCTTTCTGGAGCAGCTGGAAAACGCTGCCTTGTGCCATCTCTGCTGATCCCAGCTCGCAGGCAGAGCAGGGCAGCATCCCCTGCTTGTCTGACACGGATTATACCCAGCAGGATTTCTGTGCTACACGACGTGTCAGAGGCCCGACAAGGCGGTGATGGACTCGCCGGGTACGAGGCCAGGTGTAACAAGGCAGCAGCTGCTTTTTGATTCTGCTCTGGGATCTCTCGTCCTTGCAGAGCACATTTTTGGGGTATATTTGACACCTTCCCCATGCAGAAGCTGCCACAGCTGACAGCAATGAGCAAGCACGGCAGAGGTAAGACCCTGGCATGGTAAGAGACCCAGGGTCGGTTCTGCTTGGCCACAGAAGGAGGCAATCCCTGGTCTAAACAGAGAATCACAGAAATGGAGTTGGAGGGACCCACAGGGATCACCACATCCCACCCCTGGCCCTGCACAGACCCCCCAACAACCCCACCCTGGGCATCCCTGGCAGCGCTGTCCAAACACCCCTGGAGCTCTGGCAGCCTCGGGGCCGGGCCCATTCCCTGGGGAGCCTGGGCAGTGCCCAGCACCCTCTGGGGGAAGGACCTTCCCCTGAAATGCAACCTAAATATCCTTGGACAACACAAAACCACAACCAAGAAAAGTGCTGCACACACCCAACCTCCAAATCCTTCTGGTCACCCTGCTGGGACAGAGCAGGACCATGGGAAGCCACTGGGTGTCCAGGATGTGTATCCACCTTCCACAAGATAAGGAGGAAGAGGGAAAGTTTCCTCTCAGTCTTTCAGCTCCTACCTAATGCACACCAGGCCATGCTGATGCTGCCCAATCCCCAACATCTCCGTTCTCCCCAGCAGCTCTTGGGGCCTTTGGAAAACTCACCAGATCTCTCCCAACACTACAGCAAATCCTCCAGGCACAGTTCACCTCCCAAACCCCAGAGCAGGAGCAGTTTGCTGCAGTTCTTGCTCTTTGCATCCTTCCCAACCCTGTTCAGCTTCAGATCAAGCACTCAAATACTTCGTTTCCAAGCTGCAGATGGCACAAACAGGGCAGATCATTCAGGGCTTGGAAATATTTATTTATGAACACTTTTTCTCTTTAATTTTGATTTTCTTCATTGCTGCCTGCTGGCCTTCCCCCCCATTTTGTTGGGTTTTTTTGTTGTATGGATCAAAGCAATCACGGAAAAGGACAAAACCCAGCTTCCCAGAGCGGGAGAGGCAGCAATCAGAGCCAGTGGAAAGGACACGCCGGGAAGCCAATGAAGGTGGGAAATAACATTTACCAACGCGGGGCTCAGCAGGCCCAGGGTACTTTGCCTGGCTCTTTGAACAGTGTGTGCTCCTCTTTCCCTTTGAGTGCAGCTGCTCCCCGAGGAAGGGGACCTGAGGATAACAACGCTGGGATGATCCCTGCAGCAGCCTCACGGTGCTGCCATTTCTGCTTGCACGGCTGGCAAAGTCCAACTTTAAGCACAGGGGGTGTTTAATGACTTTCTCTGGCCGCTGCCTCCCTCCACACCAAACCCCAGCCATGGTTTAGGGCTCGGGAGCAGCGCCCTGGCCCTGGCCGAGTGCTCTGCAAGGGGCAGGCAGGAGGCTGGACACAGCACTCTCCTCCTGCTGCCCTCATCTTCCACAAAATACCAAGCAGAAAGAGACAGTGGCTCCTCTTGCCACCTAATTTCAAAGGTCGGTGCCTCCAGCTGCCTCTTCAAACCACCCTCGAGGAGGAAGGCGGCTTCATCCGGCATTTGTTTAGCGAGAAAAAGCTCAAGTCCTATGAAAAGCCACGAGCAGGATGTCACAACTATTTACTGCTCACCCACACCAGGCCGCTGCTGCAGCGTTATCCTCCCCAGCACACACGTCCCATTCCCAAGGAATCACTGAAGCACAGCACAGCTTCAGAGGAACGACGTGGAGAGACACAAAGAGGAGGACAGGGGGAAAAACATCTCCAGCTTAGGAGCCTGCTGGATTTTAAACGACACCTCTCATCTGTGCACACAGAGAGCAACCATTAATTCTCCAACATACTGGAGGCTGGGCATGGAAAAACCTCACCCTGTCCCCCTTTTCCTGCCACAGCTCAATGTCTTGGAGGAAAGGAAAGATTTTGTGGATTCTGGCTACCACCACCACGGTAGAGAAGGTGGAGCACGCTGGGCTGCCAAAATGCCCCTCACCCACGGCCCAGGCCCTGCACAGCTCCACAACTCCCAAGCAGCAGAGCAGGATGTCCCACAGGCCGTGGTACACCGAGACATGCAGGGAGCAGTAAGACCTCCCATAGGCACAATGGTTTTCTCCCAGTCCTGGTTTCGCTCCTCCTGCAGCCCCAGCTGTGGTCAGTGGGCCCAATTTCACAGCTGCTCAGTTCCAAATTGGGCTTGTGCTTCCCAGCTGTCCTCCCACTCCCGCATTTGTTTGCTATCAGCTTTAATTAGGAGAGGTTTCATTGCCTGGCACATCCAAGTCTCTGCTCCAGCTCCTCCAAGGCCACCTTCCTCACTCACTCCACACTGAGAGGTTTGAAGGTTTTCAGCCGCTGCCTTGGGTCCCTCTCCTTGTCCCCTGCCCTGCCAGCCAGGAGTCAGTGTGGAGTGAAGGGACACAGACCCTCACCCCAGGCATGGGCACCTCGGCCAGGTCTCTCCTGCCTGCTCCTGCCGAGCCGTGATGCAGAACTGAGCTAGAGAAATCAAAGCTGATTCCAATCTTATTATCCAACACGGCCCTATCAGCTGAGACAGCGACATTTATCACATTAATAGGAATGATAGAAGAAAACTGGGATCCTGTCCAACAAGAGCACTTTATCACATGTTGCACTGTCTTACAAATCCAATTATCACCAGCCAAAGGTCTTAACGGCCCTCCAAAAGTGGCTCTGGAAACCTTAAAAGACTGTAAAAGCACTTGTCCAGAGCCTGCAGCATCACCTCTGCCAGGGCTTGGGAAGAAGCATCATGTCCTCAGGAGACAGGAGCAGCTTCACCCCAGAAAAGGGAGAGAGTCCTCGGTAGGACATTGCCACCAGGGCCTGGGGGAAGGAAGGAGGAGCCGAGGGCAGCCAGCCCGGCCACGTCACACAGGGAAGGGAAGCCCAGCATCAGCAGAGCAGGGATGGAAGCAGCGCCTGCCCTGCCAAACCCCATCCCAGGGGATGCCTCAGGATGCTGCCCGAAACCTGTGGCATTCATCCACGCAAAGCCTGAGGTGCCATCCGAAGGAGAGGCAATAGGAGCTTGCCCTTCTCTTCTCTCTGGTTTTCCAGACCAAGAGCAGCAGCAGGAACTGGCCTCTCCAGGCACAGTCCCAAAGGATTCTGCTGCTCCCTCGGCTTTCTGGCCTGTCTCACTGCGAAAAGACTCGAGCAGAGCTTTTCTCAGCTCTCACTGAATGAGGAATAGTCAACCCAGCATCAATTCCCTGATTTCCCTTCAGCCGTCAGTTACTAAGGTTGAATTCCAGCTTGATCCCAAATGATTTTCCGCCCCATTTTCAATACTGCAAGCAAAGCAAAAGGCAATAAAATTTACTTTTTCCTCCCTCACGTTGCTCTAATGATCGTATCTTAAATAATTTATCCACTCCTCTTCCACACTCACGCCCTTCCCTCCCCACTTCCCGAGCATGCTTCAGCATTCCTCCTCCTGCCCCACTTCAGCAGGTCAGGAATGATGGCCAGGGGAATTTGTCACAGCAGGACAGGCTTTTCATGTCATTCTCCTCCACTGAGCAGCCAGAAACAGCTCCTTGTTGCCATCTCTGGCCCTGTGCAGTCATTCCACAGTTCCCCAGGGCACGCGTGGCACGGAGACACCTCCGAAGCCACTGCGAGTTCAGCATCTGGGCACCATCCACACCTTCCAAAGGCTCCTCTGAATTTCAGCAGGATGCTGGGACCAAGCAAGCGTGGTGTCACAAGAGGGACAGATAACGTGCAGGGCAGTGGAAAATCCCAGAGCTGGCTTCAGCCACGTGAGGAGCAGCAGAGAGGAACAAATTCTGCTCCTGTTGGTGCTGGTGTGGGCACAACAGGGAGCGTTTGATCCCTTCTGGGCTGCCTTCTGTGAGGGGCACAGCGAGCTCAGAGAGGGTTTGGAGGCACCTCCTCCCACCTGATGGGGATGGCAGCCAAACCACCCTGGGCGAGAAGAAACAGGACACGTGTCCCCCTCGGCTGCTTGAACCTTGGAGGGGTCTTGACAGCTCTGCCAAAACCCGTCCCTCGTCCTGTTGCCATCAATGCGGGCAGGTCTGTGGCAAAAAGGCAGAACACCAGATAAAGGCAGAGGCCAATTTTGCTGGGGGTGACACAGACTCCAGCAGAGAGGGCTGAAGCATCCCTTGGATCCTGCCAGAGGAGATAATCCAGCACCAGGGCAGGGCACGGGGCTGTGGAAGGGACACGCTCTGTGTCCCTGTGTCTGCAGGCAGAGGCAGCACAGCCCCCGATCACACACCGAGTTCAGGGGCACACAGACTTTCCTGGCCGGCTGCTCACCAGCTCCCACAGGCACAGCAGGTCCCTCTAATCTGGATTATTTCTGCCTGCAGGGATCGAGCTGCTGCAAAAGGAGCTTTCCCCTCGTGAAGCCCACGAAGGAGAGCAGCTGCCGCCTCGCATAATCTCTGCCGCGCCACCATGAACTGCTGCCCCCGACCCCCCGAGCCGACGTGGGAATGTCTCTCCTGATCCCATTTCCAGGCTTTACTGCTAAATAAAGCAACAACCAGGCAAATTACCCCCGCTCTCTACAGGGTCCCCCCTTTTGTGGCCGTGGCACAAGAGAGCAACGTGCTTATCCACACCTGACTGGCATTACCAGTGCCGGGAAACAAGGGTCTCCATCGTGCTGCTCGTACATATTTAAAGTGATTTAATGGTTGTCATTCATTATTAACCACGGTTATTAGAAGGATGCCTAGGAACACACGGAGAACGGGATCTTTGCCTGGCTAGACACTGCACAAACACTGAGCAGAATAAAAAGATCTCTTCTAGGAAAAGCCCTGCTCTGATAAAACGGCAGCACTTGCAGGAAATATTTGGATTTTGGGGGCAGGGTAAAAAGAAAGAGACACACATATTTCATAAAAGCTTTTCCAGTTTTTAATCCTGGTGCATTTCATGGCTGCCTTGTCCCAGCAGGACTCGCTGCCCTCTGCTTACTCACGCTGAGGTGGCCTGGGAGCCCCTGTGAGGGGCACAAGCTCCGCTGAACAGGGTGAGATAAAAAAAGACTCTCCCTCCCTCTGAGCATCACCCTCCAAAAGACTCCTGGCAGGGATAAATCCAGTCAATTCACAAGGCAGTGGGGGAAAAAAACCACACATTTGCAAAGCGCTGTCGATGTTCCGGGCATTAAAAGAGACATTTTAATAAGCACCATAATGGAAATTTATGTCAGGGTCCACAAAATAATACAGATGGCGGTTTATGCAGCCCTTGTATTTAAAACAAAGTAAATTATATGATCCTAAAACAATAGAAGAAATTGGAAAGCACACAAAGAAACGGAACACATCCAGCTCCATCTCCAGCAGCATGGGCAGGACCCAGCATCCCACAGCCCAGTGCTGCCCCTTACAAATCACTCTGTTGCCTTCACTCATTCCTAATTAGAATAAAAAGAAGCTCCCAAGGCCTGGATAACAGAAAGGACCCTCTCCATGCATATACAGGGAGGAGATGGATGAGAGCAAGGAGCAGTGGATGAGTGGGGGGATGGAGGGGAGAGAAAATAGGAAGGGCAAGGGGGGAAGCAAAGAAACGATCAAAAAATTGGGGTTTTGAAAGCACGGCTTTAATCTTTTCAGAAATGATGGGGATTTGGTAAAGCTGAGAGGCACACCAGGAATCCTGGAGGCACGGCCGGAACCGAACACGGGTGCCTTGTCCTGGCACAGCATCCCTGCCTGTGCCAAGGGCACGAGGGGCTCCCAGCTCTGCCACCCCTTTCCCTGCTCTGGAAGGGCTGAGGGGCTTGGGGACGGGCTGAGGAACGAGCCCCAGCAGATGCCTTTGCACTTCTCTACCACCAGATTTCCTCTTGGTAAAACAGCTCCCACATCCTTTCATTTCTCACAACTGTGGAGGAAAACAGGAGAAAAAGCCCAAAGCTCAGCCAGGGCTCATTTTTAAGCCCCTCGAGGTTTTGCTTGGCTTTGGGAACTGCAGAAGGTGCCTGGGCTGGGTGTTCAGTGCAGTTTGTTTCCAGCCCATAGAAGCATTTACCAGGTGGATTCTCTCCCATTTCCACAGGGCCCTGCACACCGAGGCTGAAAGCTCTGCTCAAAGGAGCTGTCAGGGCACAGTATCCAGAGGGGCTGATGCCTCTGGAGAAAGGAGAGTTGAAACTATGAGTGAGAACAAGCGACCAATGGGTGAGATGTGCAGTAGAAGGGAGAAGAACACAATCAAGAATTTTAAAACCCATTTGGTGTTTAGTTTTGGATGGACTGAGAGCGCCCAGGCTGCTGCTTTAGCAGGGAGGGCACTGAGCTTTGTACCTGTCCTGCAGCCACCATCCCCTGGCATCCATTGCCTCCCAAATTCGTCTTTCCAGGGGGATTGTCAGCCTGAGGTTGTCCTGTAGCACAAGTCCTCCTAATTCTCCTGAGCATCAGGCAGAGGCTGGCATGAATTCCTCTCGGAGGAGCTCTCTGCCAATCCCTGATGGGGCTGAGGATCTCCGCACCCACCACTTACGGCTCCACATTTTGGTTAAATTAATTTGAATTAATTGCAATTTGGTCCAAGTGGCAACACAACAACATTTTGCAAAACTCCAAGCCGGGTTGGACATGCCCTGGGCAAACCTGATCAAGCAGGTGGATCCCTGCCCATGGCAGGGGGCTTGGAGCTCAGTGATCCACAAGGTCCCTTCCAACCCAAACCATTCCAGGATCCCGTGAGAATTCCCAGTGCATCCTGCTGACTCCATCAGCAGCTGGGCTCAGAAAAGCAGCAGAACAGAGCTGGTGCTGCACCTCGTGTGCTGTATGACAACACCCCCAGCTACCCTGGGGCCAAATTCCAACACCCCAAACAACAATGTGGGGGCACAAAACTGGCCACCCCAAACCAGAGTGATTGTCACAGCATGGACAGCTACTGCCACCCAGGCAGGGCACAGCGAGAGGTACCAAACCACCACTTTTGGGGACGTTTGTTCCAAACCCCCACAGCTGAATTACCACCCTGTGGCTTTAAACAGATTTCAGAGCCCTTTTGCATTTGTTTTTTCAATTTTTACAAGCCTAATGTAATCACGGAGAATCTCATTCCCTATGTTAAGTGCCCAATCCCTGCAGACACAGTGAAGGCATGAGACAGAAGCAGCCAGGAGGGAGCACGGCAGCTTGTCAGGGACCAGAACTTAGCAGAGCACTTGGCTGAGGGAGGAGGAGAAGGAGGAGGAGGAGGAAGGCAGCAGAGGTTTCTCCAGGGCTCAGCTCAATCCTGCAAATCCCCGTGTCTTCCCCCCTGAGGCCCCTGTCACCCCTCAGCTCGTTTTACACCGTCACAGGGATCAGCCGCAGCTGGAAGTTTGGGGTTTTAATGCCTGCAGCCTCAGCTGCCCCCTGGCACAACCCAGAGGAGCTCTGAAAACCTTCTCAAAGGGCACCGAAGGGCTCCCTGAGCACACAGTGCAGCGGGAGCAGGGAGAGGCTCAGGGCAGGTGTAAGAAGCTGGTTTGGGCACCAGAAGTTACAAGCAGGGCAGGACCAAGCTCTGTCCTGGCTAATTAACCCCTGTAATCAGTAGGGGGTGGTAGTTTAATGAGGGTACCCCAAAAAAGACAAGCAGGGTGATGCCTTCTCCCAGCCACGTAGAAACAGAGACCAGACAGGAGTAAGGGAATAAAGGCAGGGATTTATTTGAAGGCCTTCAAGGCACACCCTGGGGAACCAGAGGCTGCTTCCGTAAAATGGACCCCGAGATGGACAACGAGTCACGAGTTCTTCACACTTTTATGGGTTTGGTCCATTTGCATATCAGCATAAATTCACCAATTAAAGCTTTAGCTCTCTTCAATTTCTCCACCTCTCTCATGGTCCCAGTTTACACCTTTGGGCCTAGGACAGCCCGAGTGTCCTTGAACAGCTCAGAGAGGCTTTGTTGTGTCTGTCTGGCCTAAGAGAGCAGCTCACGAGCTACAAGAAACTTCAGAGTTACACACTAGGCAGTACAGGATTTGAAAAATATAGAAAGTACAACCTAAGGCATCAAGGGCACAAATGCCAAGACTTTGGTGAGCAAACCAATCGTTTTTGGCAAAGCTGTGGCTGCTCCAGCCCTGGCAGTGCCCAAGGCTGGGTTGGACGGGGCTCGGAGCAGCCTGGGGCAGTGGGAGGTGTCCCTGCCAGGGCAGGGGTGGGACTGAACCTCAAGGTCCCTTTAACACGAACCATCCTGGGATTCTGTGAAATGCCACCCAAAGCAGCCGTTCACCCTCGGCTTCTCCACCCACTCCTCCCTCCCTGGTTCCCTCCTTCCATCCATCCGTGCCACAGGACTCCCCCGGAGGCAGCAAGGGCTGGAAAATCTCTCTGACAAGAACGAGGAGATGTTATTGGCATTACCGAGCGGTCAGAACGACTGGGGCGTCTTTGCTATAATCCATTTATTTTCCTACTTTTAGAGCTTTTGATCTCTTCGACCTATTGGATACATATGGATCGACCTGAGCAGGCACAGACCTCGCAGGGAAACCACACACCAGGATGAATTTCTACACCGTGCTGCAAATGAGGGGCAAGATAAACAGCTCTGAGGAGCTTGATTTGGGGGAGATAATAAATCAGAGCTCGCAGGCAAGGCAGTATTGAAACCTCAGGGTCTAAAGACCGTCAGTGGTGATGCTCCAACAAAGGAGTATTCATCTCCTCCGTGCTGGAGCTGGCTGAGCATCCTTCACAGTAGAATCCCCCAGACCTGAGCAGCAGGGACAGCATCACCCTGACAATGTAAACACATTAAGAAAGCAAAGAGTTACAAGCTCAGATGCCGAGCGGCGCAATCACGTCCGAGCTATTTAGCAAATAACGTGGAGAGAAGACATGATGGATAAAGACGAAATTAATGACTGAACTGGTGCTCAGTGATTATCAAGAAACTAGTGATGAGGACCTGATTACATTCACAATGGATAATAAAGGCTTGCCCCAATCAGTAATATATATACTCAGGGCTTCAAAAGGACTCATTTCCAGCGCGGGGGAAAATTATGGGAGAAATTGGCTGGAAGGAAAAATGTCAACAGAGAAATGTGGGCTCGTAACACAAAACTTATTAGAGAGCCAAAAAGTCAGGACTCCACAATCCAAAAAAAGACAATTTTGGCTAAAAGCCCTATTCTTATTGCTAAAGCAGCAATCAAGCATAACACAAAAATAAAAAGGAATAGACAGCAATCAATGTACATTAGGAGTTATGCAGTGCATTGATAAGGAGAGCTAAAAACACCACGGGGGAGGCAGTTGCTGCCTGCCTGAAGCACAGAGGGGATTTAACAGCACTACCCCCAGCCCAGCCCAGCCCAAGGCAGCTACAAGGCATGGGCAGGAATAAATCGCCCCCGAGGCTGCTGGAGACCCTCTGCACACCCAACCAGGCCATTCTCCCCTCTGCAGCTCCGTTCCCAGCTGGGAACGGGGGCAGGGACAGCTCCTGTCCCCACTGCTGCTGCTGTGGCCTCTGCACAAAGCCACCAGAGCAGCCGCCAGCCCGGCGCCCCTGGCAGCGGGGACAGAGCCAGACCCCCACCCCACCAACGGGGCCCCAACCAGCCCCAGCAGCCTCAACACAAATCCCCCCACTCTGACTCCTGTCTTGACCCAGAACTCTCCCCAGTTATCAATTCAAGCCTTTTCCTGTGCAAGGGGTGAATTTGTCACTACCCAGCACTGGGGTACAGATCATTTTGGCTGATGTCGATGCCACAGCACTGATTTTGGGAAAGGAGCGGCTTCCCGGGACATTTTATCTTGGGAACCCCCATCCCAGCTAAGTTTTAGCTCAGGTAATTACATCTAATCTCCCCCGATGCTCAAGCAGAGGAAAATACCCTCCTCCTACCCATCCCTGAGCGGCTGAGCTGGAAAAGCTGCGCGCTGGCAAACAGTTATGCCAAGCCTGGATATTATTGTAACGTCTTTCAAACAATTTGTATCCCCAGAACGGTGGTAAAGAGACACTGTATGGCAAATAAATTAAAGCATTTGGCCATAAAGCCAATAACAGAGAGAGAGAGAAAGGAGTACAGACACTGGAGGAGAGAGAGGTTTTAAATGAGATTAAAGAAAGATGGAAAGTCAACAAGAAAAGAAGGAATCCTACAAAAAGAAATAATATTAAAGCATCAGCAAGGATGCGCTGTCTGGGATTTGTGGATATGGCTCGGACAAAAGGTCAACCCATTTGTGCCAGTCTCATGAAAAACTCTGAGATGAGAGGTTAAACCCTCACAAACACCTGAAGAAACAATAACAGCAGAAAATAGAGAACCAGGAGAGGTGAGGAGCGAGGGGAGCCGCTCCGGGCGCTCTCCTGCCTGGCTGAGCCACCCCAGCCCCTGCTCCCACCTCTGCCAGAACACGAGGCACAGGTAGATTGAGCACTCACACGACTGCTGCTGCTCCAGAGTCCCTGGGATGGCTTAAAAAACATTTTTATTAAGCCAGATGGAGAGAGGGGGAAGGGGAAGGGGAGGAGGGGAGGGAGATACATCTATGTGCCAGGTGCCAACAAGGGGGAAGGAAGAGAAAAAGAGAAATCAAGCGTGGAAAATAAGAGAAAATGTAGTCAGAGATATAAAGCCTGTCAAATTGGCTGCAAACAGTAACAAAAGCAAAGGAGAGATAGTTTTCTCTTTAACAAATGCTTTGATCAGCTGTAGTTGATATAATTACTATATAAAGCTACAGCAAGACAGAAATAAGACACATTTATCTTCAGAGAGCAAAGAGAACCTTTCTGATCGCTTCCTTTCTTTCCCAAGCTGTGACAAGCAGATTCCGGGCTGGAAGGTCACACAGCTGAGATGTGGCCAGTCCCTTTCTGAGGGGCCACGGGACCTGAGCCTGGCCCCTTGGGCTCGGCTTTGCTCGTCCGAGCCCTGGACAGCTCCTGCAGGTCCTGCCAAGCAATGGCCCCGCAGGATGGGCACTGCCCTGGGCAGGGGCCAGCGAAAAGGGGAGGTCACAGCACTGGAGGAGGCCACTGATGGGGAGTTTTCCTCCCCGTGGTGAGGACCAGCTCAGAGAAAGGGTAGAAATATCCCAGTGGAAAATCGGATGTCCCTGGGAATGAGAGGCAGGGGAGGGCTCGGGGAGAGCAGCACGGTGCACACCCAGCAACCAAAACTTGCCCTCAGCGTGCCCAGCTCGGTGCAGAGAGCAGGACCAGGGCCACGGGAATTTCCATTGCCACCCCAGACCCTCCAGTTGCTGCCGCAACCATTCCACAACAGCTGCTCTGCCTCCTGCCTCCCGTGGCACTGACCCTCACCACAGCCCTCTCGCCACCACAGCTGCTGCCCAGGTGACACTGCCAGGACCAAGAAACATTCCCATGCTCCCAATGGCAACTCATCCCCTTTTCAGGTCACACCACACCCACAGGTCTGATTCTGTAGTTTCCAAACGTCGCATTTGAATTTCAACCACTCTTATTTATTTCAGCCTAGCTAGGTGATGTTAAAAATAAACACCACAACAAGCTATTTCTGTGAAATACTTCCCCCTTGACAAACTGACATTGCTCACTAGAAATATAACGCAGCCCAAAAACGCTGCCAAATTCCCCCGGTCACAACCACTGCCACGCACAGGGGGCTGTCCCTGCCTCAGTGACAGCCAGCTGAACATCTGCTTGTGCACAAAAAGCGGGGACAGCCCTGCAGTGCCACTGGGGGTTCGGTCTGGGGCACGAATCACCATGGAATGATTGGATAGTCTGGGCTGGGAGGCAGCAGAAGGGCAGAGTTTGGTGGGCGTGGGGAAGGTGGGCGCAGGGGTGGTGCCCACACGGACAAACCCCAGCGGGGCACACGCGTGTCCGTGCACACAGGGAGGGGGAGAGCGGCTCCTCTCCCAGATTCCGTGCAAACCCCTGATTTATTTAGACTGGAACAATTTGTCGTCGGCTGTAATTTTAACTACCTCCGTGCTGAGGAGCCAATCAGGGCTTGTGCTCATCGAGGCTTTTATGAGTTCCCATAAAAGCAGCAAAATGAAAACTCAGGGGCCCTTAAAATATACTCCGCGGGTTTGTGCAGTGCAATTGGAGGCTTTTATGACTCCTGTCAGGGCTTTTATGACCCTGTAAAACTGTGCAGCGGCCCAGCCTGCGATGAAAAGTGACCTCAGATGTCTTAAAAGCCTAAATGGTACTGTACATTTACAGGATCTGCTGGCTGAACCCAGGGAAGACCTGGGGGATGTCACCCTGGCTCAGCTCTGCTGCCGGGGAGGACTCGGGATGAGGGGCAGCCCCAGAGCCCCATCATCTCCCTTAAAAACACAAACCCCATATTTTTCCTAAAATACAGGGGGGAAATAAGCAGTTTCCCTCCTGTCAGGACAGGGCACAGCCATGGGAGATGTTCTGCCAAGCCACGAGCTCCCTGGCTCCACATAACGTGATTTGCAAGCAGCCGGGATGCAATCCTAGTGGAGCTCTGGAATAAGTGAGTTTGATGGCATCACACTCTCATTTCCCAACACAAACACCACTTGATTTAGCAGAAGCAGCAGGGTTTTGATTCCCCCCCCTCCTTAAATGAAGACTGGAAGATTAGGGATGCGGCAGGGAGGCAGAAAGAAAACCCATCAGGCAGGCAGTGACAAAGAAGCATTAATAAACTGCACGAGGTACCAAACACCACACAGAAACGGGGGAAAGAAGGGCAAAAGGATAATACAAGATCCAGGGATGTGGCCAGAGCTTGCAGGATGCTTGGGATTGGTGCTGGGAGCCAGGGCAGAAGCACATCGGGTCACTAAGCCACAGAATGACAGTAAATGATGCAAATAAAACCAGCAGCACATCTCGCAGAGGGCATTAGCAAAACACATGCCTGATTCCATAAAAAAGTAAGCCATCTCCCCATGCTCTCCTGAGCAGGAAAATGTGCCACAGTCTCTTAAAACAAGAAGAGTTGCTTCATGCATGAGAAAAATGTGAGTATATCAGCACAGGAAAACATCCAGTCTTCTCCAGGCCACATCTAAAAATCTGTTTTATTGCGCTGAGAAGGTGAGTGAGGAATCCCATCCCCGGCTGGGTCACACATTCAGCCCTGTCCAGCCTGGCCTTGGACACTTCCAGGGATGGGGCAGCCACAGCTGCTCTGGGCAGCTTGTGCCAGGGCCTCCCCACCCTCACAGGGAAGAATTTATTCCTAATATCTCATCTAACCCTGCCCTCTGTCAGTTTGAAGACATTTCCCCTTGTCCTCTCCCTGCAGGCCCTTGTAAATAGTCTCCCTCTGCATCAGGTTCCCCTCTGGGTGATGGTGGGACAGCTGAATTAACCATTTTTCTCCCAAAACTCTCATTTTTTAATATAACCCGAGCTCAGAAACCAGCAGAAACAGCAGAAACCAGGTCCTGATTAATATCAACGATCCAACCAGCCCAACTCTTGATGGGTATTTTACGCTGTCTCCGCCTCCCCCCATCCCTTCGGCAGCCTTACAGCTTCAGCACGGTGCAGGAAGATGCAGCGAGGTATTAATTCCACAAAACAAGGGTCAAAACGAAAATGCCAACAGATCGGTAACATGCCAGACTTGCCAAAATCCTGCAATCCGTCTGGAAGTGTTCCTAAGCAACTTTGCACACCCAGCAAAACACAAATCCCACGGTAAAGCCGGTGTTGAGCGCGCAGGTTATTGGCAATTAACATTCAGGGCAAACACATGCAAAATCAGGGGAAAGTGAAAAAAGAGAAACTGTCTTTATTTTCCTTTCCATCTCCCCTCTTCCCCCTCCCTTTTTTTTTTTTAGGAACAGAGCATGGATGTGGAAAATAGCCTATTGAGCCCACTTCCCCGCCTCAGAGGAGCTGCAAATGTGATCCTTTGCTAGCTCAGACAAAATCTGCCATGCTACATTAGGCTTGATAGCAAATTTGCTACTTGCAAGCTTTTATCAAAACTGTATATCTTAAAAATCTTAATAACACCGAGCTTTTGGTTGGCCTTCCCGGCTGCCTCCTTCCACCCCTCCGCATCCTCTCCCCGCCGGGCGCGGGGCTCCGCTCGGAACCAATTCCCAATTTGGAGCTCAGCATTTTCAGCCGCGGGAAAAAAACCCGCGGAGAGTGCTGGGCTGGGGGAGGAAATCAGCCAGATCTCCACGGCTGGAATTCATTCTGGTGTGGAGAGGCCCGAACGAGGCCGGAACGCTCCCTCCGCCCCGCTCGTGACCTATTTCGAGGACTTACAAGTTCATTTCTGAATGAACAACCATCCACAGGCAGCGGAACAAATGTAACACGGCCTTCAAGGGCTCTCCAGCCACGTTCCCCGGCAGCTCTGAAGGTGCAAGGGCTGGTCAGAGATGGTTTTTTCCTCCCTGAAATTGCTTATATAGAAAAGTCTTTCTCCTCGGCCACTGTCTGCTGTCTAACAAAGGCTCTGCATATGCTGGAGCCCCAGCCTCATGGGGTTGCTGTAATAGCTGGGCTCTTTTACCCAGCCACCTCTTTTAATGAAATTTATAGAAATTTAATATCTCTGAGACCTCTTTCCTTCTGTCAAATTGGGTAGAAATTGGCCAGGAATTGGCCAAAGGGCTCAGAAGCATCGGAGGGGTGGGAGTGGGTAAGGCAGACAGGCAGGGACCGATGATTGCACAGACTCCTCTGGAAGGACCCAAACTAAAAATCAATATCTTTTTCTTTTGTCTCTATGGGTTTGTATTTCTTTTTTGGTTCTGCTGTGAGGAAGGTGGTTTTTTACACAGCAAAATTCCTCACGGAATGTTTTCTATGGCAAATGTGTGATGGGAAGCTTTGAGCCAGCATCGCTGGGGGCTGCAGGACACCCCTTGCAAAGGGGATGCTGTGAATCACTCCCCCTCTCCTCAGCACTCAATACCTGGAGTTTTCCCCAGATCCTATTCCCACAACGTCCAAACTCACAAGGCACGTGATGGAAAAGCAGAGGTTTTGTGCCTAAGAGAGGCCCAAAGCCCCTACACATTGATCCAGCTGGAGGATCAACTCCACAAACTGGAAAAAGACACTTTACCTCCCTAAATCTCTCCACAAAACACCAGTGGCCTCAGTGAACGAGCTCATTCAGCCTCAAAATTGAGAGAAAATGAGAAAAACCTTGGTGGAACTGTTTAAACCCCTGCTCCAGAGTCATCTCCAACTGCAGGCGCTCCATCTGGAGCCACGCTGACCAGGGATTTTTGTTTCTGGAGTGAATTCTCTCACCCAGCAACTGCCTGAGCCAGCTGGGAGCTGAGGGGTTTCCTTGAATTATATTAGAGGGATAATCTCCTCACCCTGGCTCGGGAAGCAGGGGGGTCTTAACTCCATTACTGGAGCCGACAGAGCAGATGGGCACAAAGCTTTCTAGGAAAATGGATGCTCTGCAGAATTCCAGGAGCTGAGCAGGGCGAACATGAAGGAAGCCATCCCAGGCTGCTGAAATGCAGAGGACTCCACTTAATTCCTAATGGAAGTTAGCTCAGGCTTTAGCAAAGGGCAAAGCCTTGCCTCCTGCAAGGGGCGAGACGCTCTTGCCAAGTACAACAATATCTGGATTTTGTAGCTCGCCCAGTTCCAGCCAGCCAAATCCTGAAATAATACTTAAAGATATTTTCTGGGGCTGGTCTGGACACAGGGAGCTGCTGCTGGAGCTCTCCAACACTTCCTATCCGAGGGCCGATGGAGCTTTGGCAGGCTTGCCTGAAATTAAGCTTCCTAAAGGGTGGCTAATGAGATTCCTTCCTCTCCTTTCAGCCCCTTCAGAAATGCCTGATTTAGGGGGAGACCTCGTGGACTGGAGGATTTTTTTGGTCCTCCTTATAATTCTAAGGAGGGAAGAGGATCTCTTTATTCTGTCACAGGGTTTATTTCAGGTATTCAAATGCCCAAATCCACCCACCCTGATGTTCTCCTCAGCACAGACACGCAGAGCTGCCAGTGCCTCCTCCCAGTGCTCAGATTGATAGCTGAGCATGAAGCTGTCGAGTCTCTCCCAGACAAGGCACCGAGAGGAGTATTTTTCCTGCATTAACCATCTTCCTCCTCCGCTTGACTGATTAGTTACCACGCAGGATCCTCTGGATTTCCATTAGGAAGGGAAAGTGATGACAGGAGCCTGTACTTCTGGTTAATTTTGCAATTTGTCACTTTTCTTACGAAGCAAACAAAGAAACCATCTACAAACACACTGCACCCCTCTGGGAAAGGCAAAGGTAGCTCTACAGGAGGCAATTCCCAAATTCCACACAGGAAGGGGATTCACCCCAAACCCCATTTCCTTGCTTGTGTCTGGGAAAACACAATAAAGGCGCTCTCACGCCTGCTAGGTTCAGCACAAAGGAGGGAAAAGGCCACTTTATTTACATATGTCATATCTTATACAATTCTCAACTCCACAAGGGATTGAAGGACATGTCACTTCCTCCTCAATCCCACTGGAGAAAAAAGGTGCTCATCAAAGTTCTCTTATCACAAAAGGAATGAAAACCAGAAAATACCGTTAAGTAAACATTGGCTATTATTTACATGAAACTGTGTGAGAAAGAATTCCGACTCCAAGATTAAAACAGAAGGCTTTAGCAAAAACCAGGGCAACACTTGCTCCA
The DNA here is from genome assembly GCA_013397175.1 of Platysteira castanea. NCBI lineage: Eukaryota > Metazoa > Chordata > Aves > Passeriformes > Platysteira > Platysteira castanea. Next base: position 689,265 of record VYXC01002074.1, read on the forward strand.
TCCCTCCTGGCTACTTCAGCACGGTCATCACCCCACACTGCTGGCTGTCACTCGGTGACTCTCAGCCCCGCTCTGCCCTCCATCCCCAGCCACGCTCCGCAGCTGCATTCCCAACGAGGCCCCGGTCACAGCCACGCTCCTCTGGCTGCGCCAGTTCCCTCAAGCACAGTGACCAGATAAGACCTTTATCAGTCAATTCCATTCCACAACAGGAAGAACACGGGGTGAAATTCAAAGAGGCTGGAGTCAGACTTCATAAAAAAGGGCTGATTACCCACTTCACAAACCGGAGCAGCAGCTCCGGGTGCCTCTCTGGATTCTCCCTGCCGGCTCAGAGAAGGGATGCTCAGCCCAGTTCCCCTCTCCCTCTTCCCCAGCCAAGCGACATCTCTATCAGAGCTGAGGAGGCTCCCCAAACCTGTTGCTCGCTGCCTGGAGATCCTCAGCACAAGGCGTGGAGCGAGGTGAAACGCAGCATCTCTGCGTTCCAACAACTGCCAGAACTCCAGCAGGGAAGGAAAATCCTCGAGGAGCTGAGATCCCCTCGAGCACCTCCCGTGGGAGCTATTTCCTCGCCTGGCTGTGCCGCCGTGCGCGAGTCGCGGGGAGCCGAGGACGTGGTGTGGCCCAGGCCTGCATGTCAGCCCGAGTCTGGCGCAGAAACGAATGGTTTCTGCTATTTCCCCGAGGAGAGAGGAGCCAGCGCTCCCCGCACGCACACAAAATCAATAAGTCGTTGGGTCTCGGGGAACAGCTCTTTTAATTACAGCTCTCCCCTGAGCTGGGAGCAGGCTCTGCAGGTCGGCAGCGCGGTGGAAAACAGGGAAGGACAGTCCCCGGGGGTGTGCAGGGACCATTGGTGATGCTGGAGGCGAAGAGGGGGAGTTAACCACTTCTCCCAGTACATTCCCAGTCCCACCTCGGCACGGTCACGATCCAGCCCGGCCTCAGCTCACCCCGGTGTCAAACTCCAACCAGGCAGACACACGCTGCTATTTATCATACAGGGACTTAATCCACAGAACCTTTTGCTGCTGGCTTTATCCATCGTATTTATCTGCTGATCTCTCCCATCTCATCTCGCATTCCGTGCAGCCTCCCAGGAGCTGCAGCTGGTTTGTGAGCAGCAGCATAAAGCCTGATTTAATACCTGGGAATGGGTAGCAGAGCCCTTTTCTAGGGAGCAGCAGCCGGGGCGACCCCTTTGCACGGGGCATCGGGATGCTGCCAGTCCTGCCAGGGTTCTCCAAGCAAACAGGCCACTTGATCCCAAAAAACACTGCCAAAAAAAAGGTGAGACCTTCACCTTAAGCCTCCCCTGGATTCAGCCAGCTCCCCCACCCCTCCTCCCTCTCGCCTGCTCCTTCTTTAACTCCGTTTCCAAGTGCTGAGTTACTATCAAGGAAGGTTTAATAGGATCCTGGATTTTAAAGCCACTGGCAACATAGTCTGGGCCTTTTATGGTTAGTAATGAATAAAAGAACTCAAATCACCTTTTTTTTCCCTCTCTTAACAGTCTCTGCCTACAAATTAAAGTCATTGTGCTTCTCGCTCTGTCTCACTCCCTTTGTCTTCCTCCACCACCATCCAAACCCATGCAGCACTAGTCCAAGATGTGCCCTGCCTCCCTCCCCTCCTTTTATTTATTTTGCAATATTTACCCCTTCCAAATCGCCCCACTGCTTGCTCTCACTTCCATTCTATCTTTTTTTCTTGCTATCCTTTCCTTTCTTTTTTTTATTACCCTGCATTATCACGGGAGCAATGACATTTTGGAACCCCACTGCAGAATGAAGCCCTTGACTCCCTTCCCTAGAACTGGCAACCAGCCCTTCACGGTAGAAAAAGCCAAAATTGCTACTATCTTGTCACCAATTCTGGTTATTTTTAGCACTCTTTCCCTTAAAGCGCCAGCTCCCTGAATCATGTGATTACGACATGCATCTTATCTCCAATCTAAAAAAGTTTCATGCCCTCACAGCTGCCAGGGAAGTGCTGGGAAAGATGAGTCAGACTTTCAAAAACAGGCAAAAAGACTGGGCTTAACTGCATCTGGCTGAAACCGTAACTCAGGGGGCACCTAACCCCGCTTATTAAATGTTCCTAATTTCCAATGCAACGCTGGAGAGAATTAGCCATTCAAGCCCTGCCGGGTGGCTTCAGAAGTCTCCCCGTTACCTCACTTAATTAAGACAGCACAGAAGATCTTCATATCCTTTGGGTGAAGCGCTGGCTCTGTTGGACACTTTTTCATTAGCGTCACCATAAATAAGATTTCAAGCCTTGGCATTTACCGCAGGAGCGGGATGAAGAAATCAACGTGAAGACAAAGCCTTTTTGGTAACCACAAGTGGATTTCAAGGCAAACGCGGCTCTCTTATCTGCACATTTATCTTTATCCCATTGATACGGCGCTATCGATGGCCGGCAGCTATCTGATGGCACACTAACAGCTCTATTTGCAGCTCGCGAGGCGATAGCCCCGCGCCCTCCCCCATCACCAGCACATTTTGTATGACAGGAGCGTTACGAGACCTTTCCTTCCACTTTTTCACCCGGCCGGGATTCGCTCTGCGTGCAGAAATGCCCGGCTAGCCCGAAAGAGCACCTGGGTAACTGGGAATTGTACCATGATAATACATAAGCCAAGGAAAAAAGTAAAAAAAAAAGACAAGAAGAGGAAAAAGATGAAGCTCCATCTTATCTCCCTCCCAGTTGCTGCCTCCCTGTCTCATATTTACCCTTCTCACACGTGCTTACAATTTTCCCTTGTTCGGCACAGGGAGATGCACTGAATGACACAGGATATTTAAGTAAACATTTTACCGTCCTACTGTAATTTATTATTAATAATATACTGCTAACTCTGCCCTTGTAGGCACCTCTAGGAGGGAAATAGAGTCTGTAAGTGTCCACAGGCAGATTCCCCAGCCGTGCTCCCTCCCGTGCATTTAACGGGAGCACATTCCTGTTTGTCTTCTCTGGTCTTCGCGACTTCTCCATCTTTTTTTTTCCATGGAGGATATAAGATGGATAAATGCTTCCCTCACCCCCCACACAAAAGAAAACTCAATCTCCTCGCACAAGCCCCAAAATATATTTTCCCACCTTGTGACTGAACTTGAACCTCCTCCACTTCACGCGCCTTCCAAAATAACCCCGAGTCAAGCAGTTCAAATTAAAGCGATGAGAGCTGAGTGTTTGGCCCCCCTCATTTCAAATGACACACTCGAAAATAAAGAGCCGTTTTTGGCTTATTTTTCCATGCTTTCCCTTTCCCCCGGACAACTTGAGAGCTCTTGTATGAATGGGGAAATTATTTCAGATGGCTAAAAAGGCATTATTATTTCTATAGGAAAAAGGCATGTGGAATTTGGCCCGGCTGCCACGGGAAAAGCGATCCCAGGTCCGACTGACTGCAAAGGCAGGTCCATGGAGGGTATAAACACTTCAGGGAAATCAGAGCAGCACAAGGGCTTCCTCCAAGCTCCATCTGGCTCGTGGGGACATCACCACCAAGGCCACCACGGCAGCTCTCGGTGCAGGTGACACTTTGGATCCCTCTTTTGGGACCAAAAGCTTTCCACACAAAGTCTCCAGGATTTTGGATCTGGGCTCCACAAAGATTCACCTTCCAGCATAAGAATTGGTTGAAAGCAGAATATGGTTGTACACAAGGACAGCTGATGCCTGACATTTATCTTCATGACTGAAGACTGCAGACCACAGAACATGAGAGGCAGAGTTAGTTATCTTCTCCTTAGCCATGACTGACAGTAAATGTCAGCAAAGATTAGTTATTCTGTGTCATATCCATGCCACGCGTGTTTTTAATTCTCCTACTGCTTCAGTACTGTTTCCACTTCCAGTTGTAATAAATCAAATGTACTTGCTCTGCGTGAAGAAGAGTTTCTGCAGTTGGAGAAGACCTGCTGGTCACCCACTGCACTCACCTCACATGTCCTCAGCCCAGACAGGGTTCCCTGCTCTGTATCTCTGATCACAACAGTTTCCTTTTTGTTAAAATTGTAATTAAATCCATTTTCTATTTGCGCATCGCCTTCCATCGTGACGGATCCAGCAACACAAGGTGATAAATGAGTTGCTTCACTCAGCAGTGAAACGCAGCCAGGCCTGGGGCGAAAGTCTCAGAGTTTAGGAACCTGATGCCACCTGAGCGGCAGTTCCGGACAGGCACAGAAAGCCTCTAAGGAGGAACTTGGAAAGAAACAAGGGTGAAGTCTGGAAGACACGAAAAGCACTGCCTTTGCCAGCAGAAATAAACCCCAGCTCTCCGGAACGTGGTCAGCATTCCAGCACTTTGGGTTCAGCTCATTGCAGTGGGGTAAGCTGTCACCAGCTCAACAAACCCAGTGGGAGAACACACATTAATGTCCAGTTCAATTGCAGCTCTGTGGCTGAGCTGGTGACAGCTCAGAGAGCTCAGAGAGCTCTGCTGTGGCAGCAGGGCTGGAAGGCGGCCTGCCCCAAACTCCCTGGGCATCGGAGTGAGCCTCTCCTTGTGCCCAGACCACCCTCAGACCCACAGGGTGCAGAGGGGCTGGGAGGATCCCATCCCACCACTCATCCGTACCCGAGCTCCTCCTCACCGGGCATGGCATCGCCACCCTTGGACATCGGGTCCCCTCTCTACTCAAGGGACAGTGAACACGAGTGACACCACGTTTCGACCTTTTGCACGCTGCTGCCTGATCTCCTCTGTTTCACCCCACCCTGCACAAGCTTTGCTGCTCTCCTTCTGCTGGGGTCCACCCCAAGCAGCCCTTCGTTGTACCCAGCCAACAATCCCAACCCAAACCCAACTCAGGCTCTATTCCAAGGCGGTTTTCATCTGTTTTTCACTTCATCCCCTGCTCCAGTGCTGGGGTTTGCAGCCAGTCCTGCAAGCTGGAGGAGAAACCAGCAACAACTCTGGAGGGCACCAGGTCCCTTCCTAATGGCTTTCATGTCTTCCTGTACCTTTAAATAATTGAAATCTCTTTGTTGCTAAGTACATCCAAGCAAGAGGGCACTAAAAGTTTCAAACCTCTCTGGGGACACCAGGGCCGGGAAATCTACACAAGTCACAAGATGTGCCGCCACCAAAGCACCTTGTCTCCTGAAACGAGACCGACTCCTCGGAGCCACTCCTGCAGTGGTTGCTCTCTCGGGGTGCTTGTCACTACTACGGGAAAGGCGTCCTCCTTGATTCCTAACAGCGTTTTCAAATCTGGTTTAAAAAATCATCTCGACAGAGAGCGTGATGCCTACAAAGTGCTCCTCCAGAGAGAAGTGGCAGCAGGGTGACACGAGGCTCCTGTCAGCCCTACAAAAGCACAGCACGCAGCTACACGGACGTGCTGGCCCCTGTAGCAACTAGGGTAGGTTCCTAAAGCAGGAGGAGCACCGAGAGGCGAGTCAGACCTTCCTGCCCCACGAATTCCCAAGGGAAAGAACACCTAAAAGGCCTTTTTTCTTCCCTTAAGAGCAAGGCAACTCTACAGCTGCAAGGGGTCAGGAGTTTGCAAGCAGGAGTGAGCCACAGGGCAGCTCAGCAATGGGGCAGCTCTGGGTGCTGCTGGAGCTGCCCACCACCAGCCCACCCTGCTCAGCAGCAGGAGGCCAGCAAGGCATGGCTCAGAAATCAGATCTAACAGCTCACCCTCAAAGTCCACGTCTCTTTGGAGATGTGCCTAATTAAATAATCTTTTCATTTCATTTGAAGAAAACAGAGCACTCTTGAAGACCCTGGCAGCTTGCTGACGACCCCGAGGTGGTGGGCACCAGTCCCCAGGTTGCAGAGGGGGAGGATCAACACCAGGCAGGTGCCTGGGCACACCAGGATCTCGGTGGAGCAGCCCCAGACAACTGCCCTGTGCTTCAACCACCAGTTGCCACTTCCGATACCCAAATCCCCGTGCATCACTCCTGATGTAAATAACCATCCATTTATAACTCCTTGTAATTACCTGCCTATTTCTGCGGCCCGCCTTCACAAGGTAGTCTCTCTGCAATTATAGTTAATTGCCTTGATTGCTACTGCATATTTCAAGAAAGTTCAGAAAAAAAAATGTATGAGGCAGGGTAGTTTAGCAAAGAGCCATATGGGGACCAGAACAGAAAGAGTTAACATTTGAAGCTTCTGATTTATTTCTCATTCCTGTCAAAGTAAACCCCGAGGATGTGAAAGCCCTTCCAGAACCACCGACACAAGCCTCGACCATCTCTGCAGTAACTGGTGAAACTTCCTTCGAGCTCAAGTCCCCAGCAGCAGGAGGAGCAGCCCCTGCCAGCGCCCTGCAGGTGTTCTCAGCACCACAGGGGTGATGCAGGTTTGTGCCCCACCACCCACAGTAACTGCAAATATCCTTTAACCCATGATCACGGGGCTCGTCCGTGCCCGGGCTCTAAACTTCCCAGCGCTCTGAGCTCCATCATTTAGCAAATTAAACAAACCCCAGGGACAGCCCTGCCCGTCCAAATCTGAGCAACCCCTCCCCACGCCAGAATGTTCCCCCTGCTCTGCCACGGGATTTGAGCCCAGGCTTCCACACGGGACCAAATGTCAACCACGAGCCATCGGTGTCCTCGTTTGCCCTCTGCTCATTCTCTGCTCTCCCCACCTTCCCCCATCTCCTGGGTCCTGGCCGGTCCTCCCGGAGCTGCACCCACGCTGTTACAGTCCTCAGCCAGCGGGAAGGTCAAGCAGAGCAAAAGCTCCCACCGAGCCACAAATCCTCTGCTCACCTTCCTTCTGAAGGGACATCAATTACTCGGGGCTGTCAGGATGATAAGGCAGCCCGGCCTCCACAATAAGGAGGATATTCCGGCTAATAACTTCCCATTAAGCTCCTCAGAGCTGGATGTTTTCCATGCTTTTCTGCAGGGCTGCTGCCAGGGCTTGTTTGCTCTCCTTACCCAGCTAACTCTTGAAGGGATATGGCTTGAGGCGCTGTTGTAAAATGAGCTCTGTACCACCAGTCCGGCTGGAAATCCCTGGCAGAGCCCAATGAAGAAAGCACAACCTCCGAGTTTTTGCTGATCCCAGCTTAGCCCTTCTCTTCCAAAGGAAGATGCCAGCGTTCAACACAGAAGATTTAAACAAAATTAAAAAAAAAAAAAGAAAAAGAAGTGGAAGAAACCTCTTATCCCTCACTTCTGACCAGTTTATTGCCTGCGAGCACACTCCCAGCACGCTGAAGGGACACCAGGAGAGAACGGCTGGGATGTTACATTTCACTTTTTCTCCCCCTGGTGTTCACTAACCTTCAAACGTCCTTCCCCACCAACTGAGAGGTGAATCTAGAGGTGAACCTCGAGTTCACGGTTAGTTTATGAGGCTGAGCTGAAGATCCACGTTTGCATCCCTTCACACCCTGCACCTCCTCCTCGTCCTTCCCAGCAGCTTGTCCTCCCAGGGCCAACAACCACATCACCACACACACCAGGGTGAGAGTGGACCCTTCCTTCCCTTCCCACTCCCGGGTGAAAGTACACCAGGGATGCACAGGGAGCTCCCCCAAAGCACCCCTTGTCCTACATTTCCCAAGAGTACGAAACTGGGCCAGATTTGTGGGGGCTCCCTTCACCTCAGGAAATCTGCTTGAGGAAAAAGAAATCTCTGTTCCATTAATGCTTCATAAAAATTTTACAAGGTTTCAGCTAAAGGAAGGAAAACAAACAGAGATGGTGTCGGCACCCAGGCACTCTTGAAATCAAACATTCTTTCTCTAATGCATTTTTTTCCAAGAGTACCAATCAGGAAAGCAATCAAGCACGAAGCCCACAGCTCCCAGTGCTTCCATTTCCAGCATCTGAATTTTTCCCACCTCAGGACATTCACTCCCAGTGCTCCCACACAACCACACATCCCACCAAGTCTCTGGAGCAGCTGGCGAGATGAACCAAAAACCACCCAGAAAGCCAAGGACACCACATCCTGACAGGATCCTGATTTTGGTGGAATTCAGTGACTTCACTGCACCAGCATCCAGAACTGGGGTGGGATCGCTGTGCACGGGGACTGTGAGCATCCTCCAAGCACACGGGGATGTGAGGAAGCTCCTGTCCTTCCCTAATAAAGCAGGAAGCTTTCCATCCACCATGGCTTTAACAACTCCTTCATTAAAATCCAGAGCCGAGGCTGTTTTTCCAGCAGGGAATGGCGCAGCACAGCCAGGACAGTAACGAGAGGTTTGCCATTAAATCAGCAGCTGAGGTCTGGTCCAGGCAGAGACATTTGGAAAGCGGGTACCTGAGTCAGCTCGAGACCTGTCTAATCAGTCTGGGAAAATGTCAAAGGTATTTCTGCAGCGTTCACTGGCCAAAAAGACCCAATAATCTCTTTTTCCCCCTTGTTCCTTTGTTTTTCCGAGACCTTCCCTTTCGCTGCGGGAACATTCTGCTGTAAACACACATGGCTCCCAAAAAATCAGGCTTCTTCATAAACTGTATATTAAAAACCAACCCCCCAAAGAAAACTCTGCAACTGAATACAAAACACAGTTATTGGAGAGCTGCAGTGACAGCGATGAGGAAGAAACCCACCCAAAGTAAGGGGGAAAAGAAGTAAACAAGGAAAATACAAGGAAAAAAATTCTGCTGAGAACTCAGGAGACATTAATTGTCTGGGATCAAATGTGTGTGGATAAAATATACATAAGGCTCATAAATCTACATCACATAGGTACGATGCTAAATATATACTGGTTATTGTGCAAAACTTGAAATTAAAAACTCTATTGTCATCCAGAAATGGCTTTTGCTCTCTTCACCTGCCACAGGTTCTGAGAAAGGAAAACAGTTTCTCCCTGAACAACTGCACAGAGATTTGGGATAATTCTTGGGATGAAGCCCCAGCAGTTGATGAAGCCACCAGCATCCCACCTCTGCAGTGAGATCCTGGCTCTTGCCACCTCAGGCCCCTCAGCTCTCACCTCCAGCCTCTACTGAGCAAATGTGCATTCCAAGGAGAGGAATGAAACCCTTGAGACTGGATCTGCCTTCGGAGGACGAGAATCCCATTTCCCAGGGCCTGCTAACAGCCCAGGAACCCACAGTGCACCCCACTGTTCACAGCCTGGCTCTGCTCCATTCCCAAGGCAGCAAAAAGCTCCAGAGCTGCCAGCTAAAGCCAGGGGAGATGGTTTCTCCCACCCATCTCCCCCCCAGAAATTTCACAGAGCTCTCTGGGGATGTCTGAGCTGGTTAAATACATGGGAGGCTCCCAAAACACACTGGGGATAAGTCAGATTAGAGGAGCTGCATTTCCCACCTCGTGTTTCTCAAACCCCTCTGCACCCCCCAGGCTGCAGCCAGAGCTGCTGAGCATTAGCAAGGAGCAATGGGAGAGAAACCCACAAGCCTAAGAGGAAAAAGGAAAAAAAAAATAGCAATAAAGGGTTTGCTGCCTCCATGGCTGGCTCTGGAGAGGCCGGGAGGCTGGTTAATGGATGTCAGTTCTGTTTCCATTGAAGAAAAGAAAAATCAATGCAGCCTCTTCGGCAGGCAGGGCACAGCCACGGCCCTCGCGCTGCTTTGCCTCCTCCTCACCCACCACCCCGGCCACAAACGGAGCTTGGATCCACATTACCCAGCCCGGGAAGCAGAGCCAAGCAGCCCTACGGCTTCCCACAGAGGCAGGAGAAACAGGGACATCCACAACCTCATCCTGCACGCTGCCTCTTCACCTGCAGATGTTCTCTCCCATGGATTTCTGCAGCGACGGCTGCGCTGGGGCGGGGGGAAGATCCTCAGCTCAAACTACCACGCTGGCAGAGACCCCACTGCAGATGCAATTACAAAGCTGAAATTCTCTTTCCAACTACTTTTGGGGTTGGGTTTTTCATTGCACTCCTGTGGTTTTGCCACACGGACACGAGCAGCGCTTTGCTGGCAGAAGGGACCCGCTCTGGGTGGTCTCTGTAGAGCTGGAGTCGGATTTTTCCCTTTACTGCCTCCGTTTCAGCCTCTCATGCAGAAAAGATGCAGCTCAGACATTTCGTTAGCACTAAAAAGAATACTAATGAACTCGCAGGTTGCTGGGTGAGGCACCTAATGACAAGCCACATGCAGAATTGCTTAGCTGAGTCTCCTGGAAGTTACAGGGATGAGATTTAACTGACTCAGGATGCAAAAAAATCACCAAAAAACTCCCATTTCTTCCCCTATTTCTGCTTAGTGCAGTACCAGGTGTTTTCCTGCTGCTCAGCTCCCTCACGAGGCTCTAACACACCTGATCAGTGTTAGATATTTCCTGTTCTGATCCTACAGCTTCCTCTAAACGCTGGGGTTGGGATTCATCACCTCACCAGCCAAGTTCAGCCATTTGGGCCCCGTTTCACAGCAAATGGAGAGAAAGAGGCACTGCTAGGACACAATCTGTCTGACCTATTTTAGACACCTGCCTGAGACTGGGATGAATTGCACCCGAAAAAGGCCCATTGCTCCCCAGTGACTGCCAAGGGGGGCTGCACAAACACACCCAGACACAGCCATCCATCAGCTCAGACACCTGCAGGCACAGGAGGGGTATCCCAGACTGCTCCTGCTTGTCTGGGCTCCTCTGGAAGTGCTCTTGGATCAAGAGACGCAGCTTTCGACAGAATTTGTGCCAGTTCCTGTGCTTTTTCTCTCTTCCCCCTCAGCCCATGTCCTGCAGTGAACAAGAGACAGGACTCTGGGAGATGGACTGGTCCCTCTCTCTTCCCAAGACCTGCTTCGATCAGATGCCTGATTTCTGGATGCCAAAATTTCTGGATGGATCCAACTGGGAGCACAGGATCATGAAACCCACGACAGAATCTCAGTTTAAGACACCCCTGGATGGAACAGTCTACAACAGGAGCACACTGCTCTCCCACAGTTAATGTCGTACTCAGCCTGAGAGAGCTCTCCCAGCCCTTGATGGAGGAGCTCTTCGGCAAACAGCTGCCTGAAAATACACCTGCAGCATTTTGGGATAAAGATCAGAGCCTTGGAAAAGCATGGACAGGGCTCATTTTGGACAGGAAGCCGTGCGTTACCAGAAATAAAAGATAAAGCACCACATCCCACCCAAGGCAAAGTCCATCTCCACTGAGGAGATTTCGACAGTACCAAAAAATAGACTCAAATCTAGTATCGCTTGTGCTGGGGAAAGGTTGGATATGGATCCCATTTTCCAAGCTGCCTTCTCTCCAAATAACATGCCCTGATACATTTTTAGCCTTGAGTCCTACTGGGATGCGCTTATTCAATCGTGCTTTTCACCTGCACACCTCCGTCTAGCAATCTTCCCCAATAATTCGTGAAGCCTTTGGCCAATTTTAACTAAATTTGACAGAGGAACAGATGGCTCAAAGACATTAAGTACCTGCAAGTCTAGTGCAGATAGGCAGCCAGGTACAGGAGAGGGACGCTGCGAGTGCCCCATGGAGGAAAAGGCCACAGGAAAATGAGATTCATCCTCATCTGAACCTCGGAGAATCCACTCAGCACAAAGCTTTTCCAAACGTCCTCACCGCAGGCAGCAAATCATTGACTCCTACTTGGACTAAAATGAAGTAAACTTATAAGAACCCCGGCTTTATCGGCCTCCGCGCCAGTCAGAGGATGGATTTTGCATATGAAATCAGAGCCTGTGTGACAACTCAGACAAAGGAGGAAAACCAACAGGGAAGGAAAGTCAAGTTGCTGCTGGCACCGAGGAACTGCAGGAAACCTTGCACCAAACCTTCCCACCTCTATCCAGGGGCCTGGGATGCTGCATGAGGCTCATACAGCAAATTTTGGGTGGTTTCTGTGCCAAATTTTTCTTGTCTCCATTCAAGATGTTTCTTGCATCAAGGGAGGGCACACAGCTCGCGATCTCAGCGGCCCCGGGCTCGCCCAGCACGCCAGACGCCAGTGATAGAGCCGCTCATCTATTTCCCATCCATGTATCTCCCTAATGAAGGAAGATAGCTTTTTAATAAATAAAAGCTTTCACTGAAAATAGCTGTGCGGTCATCTATAATCCCCTGAAAACTTACAAAGGGCTGAAGTTGAGACACAAAGCACAGAGCAAGAGTTAGTGGGGGGTGGTGAGGAGACAGGGCAGCCACCCCCAAACCTTTACAGCCAGAAGGAAACGCCCAACACCTTTTCTGCACCCACCTGCACATGCCTCACCCTCCCAGCACCAAAGCAGCGTCAAAAGCATTTTGCAAACTAATATTCCCAAATTCCCAGAGCTTAGGCAAGCACTTTTGTTGCTATTTCAGTGCAGGGGGGAAAGAGGCAAAGAGCAGCAAAATGACTTCATCGGGAAGGGCGAGCTGGTGGCACAGCGAGGACGGAGGAGGCAGCAGCCCCCTGAGCCAGAACCAGGGAGGGATTAGGCACCGAGCCACGTGGCCACCTCCCCTTTCGTGTCTATCAGCACCACCTCCCCTCTCCTCCAAGTAAAGCAGATTTGTCCACAAAATCAGCTCCGGGTGGCGCAGCCTGGCCCAGCAGGTACAGATGGGCTCGCTGATCAAGATGAATCATTTGGCACGTTCCGCTGACCCGGGCGCAACCGCAGAACGGGCTCTTTGCTCAGGGCCCTCTCCAGGGCCAGGGCACCGGGGACAAAAACGAGAGGAGCCTCCAGAACAGGCAGGGCCCCCACATCTGGCCCCTCCAGCTCATCTCCCCCCTCCCCACCGAGGTCTGGCTTGTTTGCCTCACCGAAGCCCCCTCCCCGCTCTCAGACAAGGTTAATAGGGTAGAGAGAGAGCATCTGTTTATGAGAAGGTTATCAAGTGAAAGGCAGTAACGCAGCCTCCAAACCAGCTTTTCATAGCCTCTTACTTATTATTTAATTTGGCTCCAGTACGTGAAATTAGGCTAATGGCTGTTAAGTGGTTAAGGCACGCACATTGTCCATCTGCCGAGAAGGCTCCAGGCCGTTGTTCTGTTTCAAAGGCTAAGGAGGAAAAATAATATGAGAGTTGCATGCTGTTAGTTTGAGAGCTCATAAATGCATTTTTTTCTCCTCTTTCCCTCGCTTTTATACTTCTTTTATCTCCAGTGCTTTGCCTGTTGCAGCATTATGAACTTCTGGAAAGCGAGTTGCTGGCTTTATTATTTTTTTTGTCAGTGCTCTTGTGCCTTTTTTCGCCTTTATTTTTTTTGTAAGCGGAGGGACGGGTGAGCCAGCCCGTTCCAGCAATGCCACAGCCACCAGCTGTTGCAGTCCTCCCATTCAGCCGAGCTCAGTGCAGCATCCCCCATTTGAGAGAGGAGAATTAAGCACAAAGCCCTGAGCTTTTGTCTCTTCTCCTTGACACCAGGACTGGCAGCTTCTCTCCACCACCACAACATCAGCTCTGCAGTTTTCCTCACGCACAATCTGGAGCGCTCAGCCCCTCCCCACCTGCACTCCTTGCTGCATTTAATGAGCAGTTCCACACATAGCACAGAAGATGTGTGGTTTCCTACACATTTTAAACCTTAAATGATGGCAGCTCAGGCTGGAGCTCCCTCTTCCCTTGAGTTTTGCACATAACCAGCACCCACGCGGATTCTCGGGTGTCTCGTACCAGAGCTGAGCTGGTTCTGTCATTACTTCAGAGGAACAATGAGGTCTCTCAAGCTCTGCTGTTTTCATGGGAGTGGTAGGAATGTAACCCGCCTGTAAAACCTGGCCAAAACCAGGCAGCTGATTCACAAAAGCCAGCAGGAATGGGAAAGGGGAAAGGGACACCTGCACCTTCTTCCACAAATCCACAAAGAAGGTGTGAGTGAGTTCTGGGCAGATGAACTACAGACAGAGCAAGGCTGAACCACATGGAAAACCTGGCCAAAAATCCTTGGAATCGTGGGATCACAGAATGGTTTGGGTTGGAAGTTTAAGGGTCATCCAGTCCCACCCCCTGCCATGGGCAGGGACACCTTCCACTGTCCCAGGTTGCTCCAAGCCCTGTCCAACCTGGCCTTGGACACTTCCAGGGATGGAGCAGCCACAGCTTCTCTGGGCACCCTGTGCCAGGGCCTCCCCACCCTCACAGGGAGGAATTTCTCCCCAAAATCCCATCCATCCCTGCCCTCTGGCAGTGGGAAGCCATTCCCCCTTGTTCCATCAGGCAAAGGAAACTGCTTTACCTGACAGCAGCCCTGGGAAGGAGCAGGCTCCGAGGAGGGGAACTGCAGGCAGGAAAGGGAAGGGAAGGAACCCTCCAGCCATGGCAAAAAGACAAGAGCCCAAAGCCACCTCTGTGCCCTGCACAAGAGCTGAGCTGTCTCTGAGTGAGGAGGGTTATTTATGGGGACACGAGGAAGGAGAAGGCGGCTGACGAGCAGATCTCATTTCCCTCCACTACTGCAACAACCCCACTTGAAATCCAACTTCACTTCTTCCTTTCCAAGCCAGGAAAAAACCAAATAACTGAATGCCACAAACAAAGTCAGCCTTCCATCCTTGTTATGCCCTGATTTTGCCAGAGGTTAGCGGAGTGGCTGCAGGCTCGCAGCAGGAGAAACAAGCAGCAGTTGGCAGCACCAGGAGAAGAGACTGCAGCATTTACCAACAGGCTTGTCCCCTCACCTCTCCCAAAAGGAGCCCCCACTGCTGCTTTTCCAAGGAAACCCTTTTCCAGGGTATAGCTGTGGCATCCGGGCTTGCCATCTGCTCCATCTCCCCTGGCTTCATCCCTGTGTCCTGCCTCTCTCACCAGGTATCTGCATGAATGACTCCTCCCCGCTCGAACCTTTGTTCACAGGGTATAAAAACATACACTTTCAAAAAATCTTTATACATTTTAAATTTGCTGCATTTCAATACGTGTATTTATTTATATATTGGGAGTTGGCACTAGATTATTTTTAAGGCATTTCCAACCCGAGCATTTCAATGATTCCATGATAAACACACACAAATTTGGTCTCTGCGTGTGCTGGTGGTTGACACGTGCAGAACCAGTTGTGCTCAGGGGGTGCTTTGTTATGACACTCAGCCCCTAAATTCCCAGCCCTACACTCATTCTGACACTGCTCTCCTGCTGAACCTGACCCAAAACGCACCATCCAGACTGTGTTTTTTGGGGAAAGATACGAGGAAAACAGGAAATTAAGCTGCTGGTGCTGCCTGACGGGAGGATAAAGCGGCTGTGCTGGAACAACCACCAAAGCGAGATGCTCAGCCCATGTCCTGCAGCTCTGCACCTGCTTGTGCTGACAAATAACTGCCCGGCGTGCAAAGCTGTCTGGGATTATGGAAAAGGGCAGGATTCACAGAAACCTGCCCAGATCTGGTCGACCAGTGCGGGAAACTCGTGCTGGTGCAGCGATTTCCAAGGTGGGGGAAGCGAGCTTGTGCAATATTTTTATTTGACACTGGCAGAAGCCCTGCTCCGACACATTTCTCCCTGTTCTGCTGCCAGTGCTGCTTAATTCCCGTGGCAGGCTGGCGGGAGCGGTGAAGCGATCCTAGCAGAAGTCTGACACCACCAGAGTTCTGTGTGAATAGCATATCCCGCAAATCTGCAGGATAGAGAACATCTGAAAACCAGGTTAAGGGATAAATACTGACAAGCCCTGACTGGAGAACAGAGCGTTCACTCCAGCACCTGCATGAACTGGGGATCGTTACGGTTTTCCCTCTAAACGCTGCTGAACCAGGTGATGGAGTCACATGGAAAACCAGAAGGAGGAGGAAATTCAGACCCTCCAACCTGCCCCACATGGGTGGGCTTCCATCTGGATTTGGGGGAGGCAGGGTTTGCAGGAAGCATCCTTCAAGGAGTCCTTCCCGTAACCACACTGCCAGGGAGCTTATGCAAGGAAGGGAAGGATTACAGCACTTTGCTTCTGATCATCCCTCTTTTGAAGGGGTTTTTTGGCCTTAGTCGCCAGCAATTTTGGCAAGAGGTTTCCCAAGCACTGAGCTGGCAGTCGTGGGGAAGAGGGTGGCTTTATCCAAGACATAAAAATCCAGGGAGATGGCTTTGAACTAAAGCTGATGCAGGAGAAAGACAAAAAGGAAATATCCTCGTGGGCACAGCAGCTGCTCCAGAGACAGCAGGGAAAATTTGTGGAGAGGAGGATGAGCTCAGAGAAGAGTTTTTCCCAGACTGCAGGATCACAGTGTGGAAGGAGGAGACCTGAGGAGCACAGGCTCCATTTTTTCCCTCTGATTCCTCTAAGAAAGGGAAGCTTTGACCCCCTCCTCTCCTCTCAGGGGAGCAGGGAAGGAGGACACGCTGCTCAGAGCCTGCAGCCTTGCTGGTGGGACGGGAAATTGCTCTGCTCCTGCTGGGATCTGCAGCCCTGGCTGCTGTGGGGAGTGATGGATGAAAGGGAGGGAGAGGAGGAGGAAGCTGTGTCTTAAGGCTCTGCAGCAGCAAATGGCCTCAGCGATTAGAACTGAGTGGGCAGCTGTGTATCACTCTGGATTTTCTGCCTGTTTCATCACTAGCAGTGACTCAGGAATATTCTTCATCGCCCTCAAGCGAGGATATGATCATTTTCTGCCACTTGAGATGAAGCTAATTTTACAGCAGCTTAGAGGGAGAGAGATGTCATGTGCTGATTCCTGCACTGTCTGCATCACCCAGCGCTGCGGCCAGGCCAGAGGTGCTGACTGCTGGAAGTTAAACCAGCCAGCACCAGGACAGAAAATCCAGGGAAACGGTGTTTGGAGCTGCAGATCCCAGAGAGATGAGAGGAAAAAAGCAGCACAGAATCAAGAGTTCCCAGCAAGGAGAAACATAATAGCAGCCCTTCTCCAGGCAGGTTCATGGAATCCCAGCGTGGTTTGGGACGGAAGGGACCTTAAAGCTCATCTTGTTCCACCCTCTGCCATGGGCAGGGACACCTTCCACTGTCCCAGGTTGCTCCAAGCCCCGTCCAGCCTGGCCTTGGGCACTTCCAGGGTTGGGGCAGCCACAGCTGCTCTGGGAACCTGTGCCAGCCCTGTTTGTTAGGAGGAGCAGCATCCAGGCTGCCTGCAGGTGTGGAATCTGCTCCTGATAGGACGAGCGTGCTGAGCAAGACCGAGGGGCAGAGGGCAGATCTCAAAGGGCTGATGCCATCACTCACATCCAACCAGTCCCAAAGACTCCAAATTTACCAAAACCAAATCCCGATGAGCGAGGAGCCCTCTTTTCATAGAATCCCAGAGTGGTTTGGGTTGAAAGCACCCTTAAAGCTCATCTCATTCCAACTCCCTGCCACGGGCAGGGACACCTTCCACTAGACCAGGTTGCTCAAAGTGAAAAACGCTCACAACACCGGTGCCAAATCCCTCCCTTGGCACACCAAGCCCTGGGTCTGGATGCGCTCCCCCTCTCCGCCTGCCTGTGCTTCCCACGGGGCCGGGATGGGATGGCAGCGGAGCCAGTGCCACCACCAGCACTGCAGCTGGGCCGCCCGGGCTCCTGGCTGGGAACCAGCTCTACGACCACCTTCAGATGGGTTTTCTTGCTCATTGCTCAGGCCATTTATTTATTGCTGAGATGCAAAAGCTGCCTTCGCACCAGGCCCTGGCAGCGCCTCGCCAGGCTCCCCGCGTGAAGCCGCGGTCTCCCAGCCACCGCCCGGCATGTGATTCCTTGACAGCCCTGGCTTCGGGAGCTAACTGGCAGTGGTGGCTGCATTTGCAGGGGAAGCGGAGCAGTACTGCCAGCTTTTAGTGACAAAGGGAGTGTTTATAACAGGCGCGGTGACAGCTGTCCGAATGCCACATTTATTTACAAAACGTTAGTTAAATTACTGACAGTTGGCGCTGCAGAGGGAAGCTGAGAGGAAGAGCTGACACGTCCCCAGCGCACTCATTCGGCAGCCCCACGGTGCCTCTCGACAGCCTCCCTTTCCAGTGTGGGGGCACAGCCCTCTGCTCAGAGCATCACCTGCACCTCCTCTCCTTCCCTTCCCACCAAACCTGCAAGGGGATCCCCCTGCACCTCCTACCAGCCCTGGAGGGTCGGTCCCTTCAAGGTGGGTGAAGTTCCTCCAAACAAAGCACAGCCACCAAGCCCTCAGTCCTTTCTAGAAGGACCAAGAGGATGCTGATCACCCTGTGATCCCCTCAGCAGTTCAGATTCCTTCAGGCAGTGCCACGTGAATGGATGGAGGTCACCAAGAGCACCTCTGGATGGCCAAAAACGTCTGTGTTGTTTTTAGACTCACAGAGGTGTCTGAGGTGAAGGCCCCGTGTCTGCTGAGCAATGTCAACAGTCTGCAAGCTGCTGGCTTGGAACCAGCAAGGAAATTGCAGCTGCCATCCTCCGGGAGACAAGGACAACCGGAGAAATTTAGGAGCCCAGCTGACATGCACCAGTGAAAGCGTCTCCCCTGACCAACCACCTCCACGAGGAAGCAATAACAACTCAAGATGGGATTTTGAGTTTCCGACCGCAGAATTGTTTAGGCTGGAAAAGACCTCTAAAGCCATCAACTCCAACCATTCCCCCAGGCCACCACTGACCCACGTCCCCAAGTGCCACGGGCACGTGGCTTTTAAATCCCTCCAGGGAGGAGGGCTCCACCACTGCCTCGGGCCCATTCCAGTACTTGAGGGGCCTTTTGGTGTAGAAACATTCCCTAACATCCAACCTCAACCTCTCCTGGTGCAATTTGAGGTCATTTCCTCTTGTCCTACCTCTCGTTACTCATGAGAAGAGACCGACCCCCAAGTCTTGCCCTGCCACAGAACGCAAGAGAGGAAAGAGACTCTTTAATTCCACGAGTCAAGGCCGACAGGTACCTTTGGCTCCTCGTGTTTGTAGAGGACTAAATCACAGCACTTGCACACACACCATGAGCAACCTCCAAGCTGCTCCCTCCCAACGCCGCCACGTTTTGCCCTGACTCCCACACTGTGCAAGTTTGCAGAGCAAACAGGGTCCCGACGTGCCTCGGCCAGCTGGAAATTTGGCCTTGGAAAACGTAATTCAAGATAAACTTTGTCTGGTTCAAAACAGAGCAGCTCTTCCAAACAGTAGAAAGCAATAGCAGAGATGAAGTTTGATGGAAAAATTGACCCAAGATGTAAAGCAGTTTAGAGGTGAGAAGGGAAAGGTTTATTTTCGGCTAAAGGGAAACTCTGTGTGTCCAGAAATCCTTCCCTTCTGAGACTGAATGAAATCAGAATCTCACTATTTCCTATAAAACACTTTTAAACCCCAAATCTTGCTTTAGCTTCATCAGAGAACCTCCTGTAACATTTGACAAGATGCTCCACTGAACTCACAAACTCAGATAAAAGGAAAGAAATCTTGTTTTTCCAAGCAAACCCAAACCTGCCCTCTTCTCCACAAGGGAATTCTAAGTCAAATCCTTTCCAGTCAAGGTACGCAAGAAAGAAATGGATTGTTTAACAAAAATACCTGGGTTTGAATTAAAAAAAAAAGTAGTTTTTTATTTAACGAACGATACAAGTCTGGATTTTTTGAATGAAAGTAGAAGCAGGTGCTCTCCCAGCTCCTGCTGAATAGTAATGGAAGAAAAAGGACTTGAAAAAATACTTCCTTGAATTTTCACCTCAGTCACCCTTCCTTTGAGCTCATCAAGAGCTTTCTACTGGACTGTAAGAGAGGAAAAGGGATGAAAGATAATTAAGGTTATCTTTATGTTTTTTAAGGTTATTTAAGGAATAAAGCCCTACACATATAATTGACTGAATGTGGAGGACTGAAGGATAAGAACCCAAATACACCTTCAAATATTAGTGCTGTGCCTATCTGTAGATCCAAAGTATCCTGAGATCTGGAAGTGTCTCCGAGCCTGGAGCTGCCCTGCTCTCCTTTCATAGCTTTGAGAATTTGCTTTTCTCAACAGCTTCCTCTCATGCTTCTTATTAGAGATGTGTAAAAACCACGAGGTTGAAAAACACACTGGTTTTGCTGAACTGAGGATGTGAAGCTGCGAAAATAATGATCCTACCATGAAAATAAAAAAGGGGAAAAGAGACTCAAAAATCCCGAGTAATGAATGTTTGGATCATGGCCGGGGCTCTGCATGTGTCTGATAAAACAGACACAGGTGTCAGGGCCATTTACGGCTGCAGGCACAGAGCCGGTCAAAATCTCCCATCTCTGGGAAAAAAATCCTGTGATATTTCACCAGCTGCTCATGTTGGAAGGTGGTTTTATCCCTTATTTACTCTGTCCTCATTGACATGCAGAGCTGGACTCGCTCGTCTCCCGTTTGACCCTTGGCGTCCTTTCCTACGCAGCACTGTCCCCAAAGGTGTCCCCACCTTCTGACCAGGCTCAGCTCTCCAGACCTTGCCTCAATCCTCTCCCTGGTTTTTCCAGGGGAGAATCCAGCTGCAGAGTCAAGTTTGCCTGCAGATTTTCCATACCCACCCATCTGCCTCCTCACTTTGCACATAAGCGAAGGATGCTTCCCAGCGTGACTGCGGCGGTGACAGCCAACACCACTCCCCGGCAGCTGAAGAATCCTTATTTAAACCGGGATTTTTAATACCCTCATGATGGAGACGCTGTTGGCGGTTCAGCAGACGCTGCAGCACCCAGACAGCCAAGCCTGAGCCTCAGACTTGGCTCCTTCACAGCCTTGCACCTCCGAGAACCAAACCCAAGGAGAGCAGAAGGTATTTCCCGCTTGCTCTGCAAAGGTGCCGCGTGCAGAGTGAGCAAACCCCGAGGAGAAGGAATCCCACATTGCTATTCCACACGCAGCCGTTAGCAGCCCGCATGTTGTAGCAAGGCTGAAATGCTGTCTCCCAACCTGATCCCCAGTCCATTACAGTTGGGATAAAGACTCGTGGTGACATTAATGAGCACTGGATCAGCCCCTTTGCTGGCATAAATATCTGTTGCATTGGTGGGATTGCATTTTCCCCCTCTGCCTGTTTGTTTGGCTCTGGGTTCTCATTACAATTTCTATTAGCCCAGGCTCCCACTGATGTGGTCGTAGATTAGTGCCTTCCTGATTTTTTCCTCTTTCCTCCTGAAGGAAAATAAGGGTGTCTGAGTCCAAAGTGGCACATTTTGGCAGGTCTGGGGGGAAGAAAACAACTCTGTCTCATCAAGAGGAGGATTTTTCCAACAGCATAAATTGGAGTAACTCCAGTGAAGCCAACAGAAGTGACAAAGGCTTGGGCAAGCTGAAGATGACCCACATCCCCAAACCACCTCTGGTAACACCCAGCTGGAGCTGCCAGCTCAGGGCTGCAAAGCCAGCAGCAGCGTGGCCCAAAGGGCTCTGCCGGGGTGGCACTGGGATGGCACATCAGGACAGCCAAGGGCTAGAGATGAGGCCCAGTGCCATCCCTTGCACTGGCACCCACAAGTGCTCGGGTCCAAGGCTTACACGGGCTCATGGTTATGGTGAAGCAGCTCCAGAGCAGAGTTTGGGGCTGTGAGCAGCCCCACAGAGGCACTGCTTTCCCAGATCCCAATATCCCAGATTTTACCTCAGCTCCCACCTAACCATCCGCCCTCCCAGCAGCTCTGCAGTGCCCCAGCCATACACCAGGTACCCCCCACACAACAATTCCCTGGCATAGCCAACCAAAAAACGCTCCCAGCCGCCTCTTCAAACCCCGAGCAAGGGCAGGACAGGGGTGGACACCTCTGGTGCCCTCCAGGAGGACACTTTTAGCATTTTCCTTCCAGAGGGATGAATCCTGCCACAAAGAGACTGCAACGCAAGCAGATGACTCATGGAGCAGAGAAAGGAAGCGCTGCAATTGCTGTGCACGAATCAAGACATTTATAGGACCTGGGAGGGCACCTAACGTCACACGAGGAGCCGAGGGCAGGGCTGACAACTGAAAATCCATTTCCTAAGTCTGCCTTAATCCCCAGAAACCCCAGCACCCCTCCACTGGCCACCTGTGGGGCTGCTCTGGCCTCGCTTTCCCCACCCCAAGGTAAAGTCTGGGTGACTTCAGCCTCTCCAGATGCGAGGTGCTCAAGCCAGGATGGAGATGACAGCGCCACAAAAGCACACTTGTCCCCTAGGAGACCCCAGCTCCAGTGAACCAGAGGCAGCAGCTCTACCAGGAAAGCTATAAAGGGAAACCCTCCTCTGGCACAGCAATCAGGAGCTTGTCTCATCTCAGATGGAAATTGCACTCAGGGAAAAAAAAAAAAAAAGGAGAATAATCCGTGCATATGACAACTTTTTTTTCACCACTTTAAGCTGATTCCATCTCCGAGATGGGAGAGAGGTGGCAGAGATTTGCTGACATGTCACTTTAGTAATAAACTCCTCTTTCAGAAACGTGCCATCGCCAGCAAAGCAAGCAGCTCGTGAGCTACAAACCACAGCGAGCACCACGCGTGGGGCTCCTGCAGCCTCTCCCACGGGGCATCCCCAGGAACGTGGAGACAAAACCCTGACCAGAAAGGAGGACCCAGCAACAACGGGAAGAGAAGAGAGGCAGGGGTGAAGTGGCACCATGAGGGATGCGGGAGAACGCGCTTCGCTCCTTCTTCACCTCAGTACAGGAGGGGTCACCACAGCCCTGAATTTATTCCCTAAACCTCAGGGTGAAAAGGAGAGAGGTTTGAAGGAGAAGGGTAAAGGTGCTGAGTACTGGAGAGCTGGGGAATGAACTGGAGTCGTTAAGGCAGGAGTGAGCAGCTTAGCTCCATCCTCACCCCATCCCCACAGGGCTGCTGGGAGCTGCTCCCTGCCCATCCCAGGGGCTCAGAATTCCTTTAGTGCTCAGGAACTGAGAAAAGCAAAGGTGTTACACCTCGACCTCTGCAGCCTGCAGGCCCCTGCTACATCGCTCCACTTCGAGCTTGGGAAATAGGCAGGGAGTTGGGAAGTGGGCAGGCAAGCAACCAGGAGTCTCTGAAATAAATAACTGCAGCAGGATGCAAAGGACCAGGTACTGGGCTTGGAGACCATTGGAATGGGATGACTTTTCCACAGGTCTGAGCCCCAGAGAGGCAGAGGAGCACTGATCTGGAAATAAGGAATGGTGGTTGTGCAAGGAAGGGGGGAGTTGGCTGGGCAGGGCAGGAGATGGGAACGCCTCACTTGGGGTGGGACAGGGTGGGCAAGCACCACTCCCTCGGTGGGGTCATCGCAGCTCAGAGTGGGAGTGGGAGCCTGGAGCAAAACGGACACGGAGCTGGGCAGCCACCAAAGGAGGTTTAGCAATCAGGGCTGGCCCCTTTCATCATCATCCTCTGCCCTGTCTGGCTCTTGTTACTCACTCGGGGAGCCCAGCCCCGTGCTGGGCACTGCTCCCTGAGCCCCTGTGAGCCCCCCACGACTCAGCCGAGGCTGCAGGCACGGCTTTCCCAGGCACAGACAGCCCGGAATGGGTGCCCCTGCTCCCTGCTCTCCTCTGCCCGCAGGATTTCTGCACTCATTGACTGCAAACCACAAAGGCAGCTGCCCAAAACCTCAGCGAGAATCGCCCTCCCTCAGACTCTGGCAGGAGCAGCGCTGGGGGAGGCACGGAGGCTGCCCCAGGACCTGGGTGCTGTGTGTTCACCACATTTACCCACTGGAGACAACTCTTATTTTTCTATTACACAATAAAACACACCAAGGCAAATTCCTGTGAGTAAAGGGGAAAAGATGGGGCAGCAAAGAGTCACAGAAAACAGACCCATCTCTGAAAAATAGTCTTTTCTGCTTAGCAAACAAGCACTTTCTGTTTGCACCCATCAAACAAACATGCTTGATTTTGTTTTGTTTCGCAGCCAAGTTATCATTTCTCCAAAATTATTTCAAGAGCACAACAGGGGCCAAATGATTTTGCAAAATAGGCTTAGGTAAAGCACAGCAGAGCTCAGTGGCAAAGCTCACAGCCCTTTTCAAAGCCTGAGTGGAAGCCACAGGAAACATCAGGGTTAAAAAAAGCTTTGCCTCCTGTTTAACTCAGATTTTACTTTTAGTGTTGGAATCAAAGAGGGGAACAAATGAAGGCATTGCATCACCCTGCCAAGGGAGCCAGAGGAGATGGAGAGGGGAGCACAGGCGGGTTCAGGGGGACACCATGCAGGCGCCTGTGCTGCTGATGGGAACGTCAGAGCCTCGCCGTGGACAGCGCTGACTGATGCCAATTAAAGTGAAATCATAATCAAGACATTTGTTTTGGTGCCGAGAGAGCGGCTCCAAAGGTCTCAGCAGCGCCTGGACTCAGTTCAAGCACTGCATGGAAGCTCAGGATGGGTCCTCCCCAGCAGGAGCCACTTGCTGCTGGTGAGGGCAGAGCTGTCTGGATGCAGTGGGAGGGGATGAAGAGCTGCCTCATCCTCACAATCTGGGCTTGGGGACACAAGGAAGGACAGAAAGCTCCAACCTTCACTTGCACACAATTCCTCGGTGTAACCCCAAAGGCAGGACCAACACATCCACCAGTAAAAACATGAAACTGTTGGACACAACACCCTCAAACCCTTTCCCTACTCCCACAGATTTTGCTGCATCCAGGAGTAAATCTCACCCCTCCCATCCCAGGCAGTAGCTCTGACCCAACATCTAAAGCTTGATTTAAATTTAATACAGGGATCCAAAGTGCTGGTACCTAAGACACGTCTGTACCCTCCAGCAGAAACATCACGAGATAGAAGGAAATATCTGAACATCTCCTGTGTCTCTGGTCCTAAACTGATTCCCTACAGTGGATTGTACGGAGCAAAGCCTTTACAACAGAGAAGTCTCCTTGCAGCCTTAAATCCAGCTCTTTTTCTGGCACTGAATTCTCTCTGCTTGGAGGGACAGAGCTGAAAAAAGCCTCTTGGCAGGGCACCACTGCCCGGGCTCCTCAGCACCCACCACCCCGATGAAACAACCTATTTCCAACAGCCAAAGCCTCTTCTCCCTTGGGAAGAGAGGGGGACAGGACTTTCCAAGCACTCCAGAGAAACAGCAACTTCTGCTGCTGAGTTTTCAGCTTGCTCTTCGCTTTTGGCATCTGTGAAACACCAAGAAGGGACCTCTAGAAACATCTCTCCTTCCAAATCCTTGGCTGCAGCTCCCTGTCCTCCCACCTTGCATGGAAATGAGTGGGATTGGATTAGACCTGAATTTTTTTTTCCTTCCCTGACTGCCACCCATGCAGGGCTGGGCAGGAGGTGGCCGGGAGCATCGCTGGGGTCTGCCAGAGCCTTTGTAGCAGCATTGCTATTCTGCACAAGCAAACTCTCCACAACAGATCGATGGGCACGCCGGGCTGGGAGGGGAGCAGGCAGGAAGATTCATGCTTCCTTGATTTCCTCTGGTTTTCACATGCTCTGCTCCTCCCGGCTCCCGCCACGGCGCAGCACGGCTGGGACTGACCGGGGGGTGCAGCAATGTCCCACTGCCCACTGGGCCAACTGCTCCCGCCTCAAACCAGCAGGAAAACACCTCCCAATGCCCAGGCAAAACACGCCCCTGCACCTCTCTGCCACCAAAGCAGAGCACCGAGCTGGCAGTGGCAGCAAGCCATTAATTTCCAAGAGCAATCCCTGCTCCAGGGACAAGACAGCAGGAATGTCATCTACGCAGGGGGAACGGCATCCGTGCAGGCTGATCCCAAAGCCTGCAGATCCCAAAACGGCAGATCCCAAAGCTCACGTGCCCCTCTCCTGGGGCACACCTGTGTTGACAAGGCACCTGCCAAGGGACATGGACACCCCCGGGCACCAGGCTGGCTCCCAGCTCTGCTGGGATACACCTATGGCAGCTCTGGGATGACGACACATCGCTGTCCTCCCTCCCCGGAGCCACCTCCCAGGGGCAGGATCTGCCCCCCTTCCCATGAAGCCTCCCTGACAGAAGGAACGAATCCCTCCTGCTGACTCACCCAAGCTTCCCTTTGTTCTCCTCCAACACCACCGGGCGACCACCCAGTGCCAGGGCAGAGCACCTCGATCCACGGTGCAGATCGAGATCCCTGATCTGTGCCCGAAACCCTGTGCAGGCCCTCACCAGAACCTCTTGCCGTAAGTTTGCAGAGCACCCACCCAGCTGCCACCACCCCCCGTGTGTTTCACTGCCCAGACCCCAGTAACCCAAACCCCTCCCTCCCTGACAGCAGGATCTGTAGGATTTTTGGCACTTGGGAGAACACGGCGACACAGAAAAGAAAAGGAACTACTACTTTTTTAAGCCAAGCTCAGTGAGGCAAATTCCTAAGCAAGACACTCTGTCCTCCACCCTCTGCCACCCGTTTTCCAGCCTATTTGCCCAGTCCTGCCATGACACAAGACAAATCCAGAGGAATAGCCACAACACAGCTCCCACTCTCCCAGGAGCTCTCAAGGGCTGCAGGGGGACACAAGATTTGGCTGCAAACAACTGAGTCACAGGCAAATTCCTGCTGAAATTCCTCCTGGGGCTTTTTTTCCTGCCCTGGCCTGGCCCCCCTCCACAGGCTGGCGTAAAGCAGGAGTGCGGTGTCACCGCACACACCCAGCTGGCCCCGCAGATGTTGGTGTCACCTATGCAATGCTCCAGAGGAGGAAAGTCACTCCTGAGCACGCCAGAGTTGCAGGCGCCGCTTCCCAGAGCTGCAATTAAAACCTGGCTTTTGATTTTTAACGTCCCTATCAAACATCCTCTGGGATGACTGCGCCCATCTGCTGTGAGGACAGGGACGAGTGTCTGGGCATAAGATGTCCCAGAAGTTATGCTGAGCAAAACTACGGATTCCTCGGCAGCCCCCGAACCCCTCGGATCGCTGCTGCAGGAGACAGGACCCTGGTGCAACGCCCAGCCCTCATCTCTCCCCTCCCCAGGGAGTGAGTGCTGGCAGGGAGCAGCAACCCCCTGCCTCTGGAGCAAGAGGATTTTTTGGGAGCTGAGCATCCACCTGCCTGGAGCCAGCTCAATCCTGCACTTCCCTATTCCAGCAGGTCTGGACCTGAGAAAAAGGCACAAAGCCACACCAGGGGGTCAGCAGCTCCCCCTTTCCCCAGCCGGGGCGGTCTGACACGGACGAAGACACCCCGGGCACTGCACTCCAGGGGCAGAGCAGGATTTGTCTGCACCGAACGCAGCCGAGGCGCCCGAGCCGCGCTACCGACGGCAGGAATTGAGCCCCTGCCTCGCACTGCTGTGCGGCAGGGCGCCAAAACGGAATCACATTCCCTTATTTTTCACCCCCCAGTAACTTTCCCGGAGACAACTGGGGGGGCTGAGCCCAAGCCCAGTCCCCCGGCACTCCAATCTCTCAGCTCGCTGCCCGGTGCCATCCTGTACCGCCAAGCGACACGGCGCATCCCCCGCGGGGAAACTGAGTCACGTCCCCGAAGCCACCATGCAAGCAGGACCCCCGCAGCCCCCCAAGGCCCCAGCCCAGCTGCTCCTACCTGAGCGTGGCGCTCTCCCCTTGCCGCACTGTCACGTTGTCCATGGCTTTGGGGAAGGTGGCATCTCCGCTGCGCACGGGCACTCCTGCGGGCACAAGGAAGAGCAGCCTGAGACAGAGGACGACCAGGCACCTCCAGGGCAGGGCCAAGCACCCACCGACCCCCATCCTGGGCAGCGGGGACTTTTCCAACAGGCAAAAAACACACCCGACAAGGCGAAAAGGGGGAAGGGGTGGGTGGAGAGGAGGGATGGGGGGGAGCAAAACCACCGGGGCGAGCGCTGCGGAGCTCCACGGAGATCAGGAGAGCCCCCGGCAAGGCTGGCTGCGAGCGCTGAGCCTGCCGAGCGGCATCGGAGGGAGTCCCGCTGTCCTCGGGCGAGGGAGGAGGACGGGAGGGCCGGGGGGAGGAGGAGGAAGAGGAGGAGGAGAAGTGGCAAAGGTGCTGGGCGAGCCGGTTCTTCGGGCAGCAGTCCGAGGCTCACTTGGGCGAGGAGGCGCCGGGGGGGCCCGGCTGTGCCCCACTCCCGCACGCTTGTCCCGAGGCGGGGCCAGTCCAAAAAGCAGTAAAAACCCCAAAAAACACCCCCGAGGCGAGCTAGCAAAGGTGTCCAGGCGCAAGAAGGCACAGCGGGCAAAAGCCTTCGGGATGCCCTGCAGCTCCTCTCCTCCCGCCCCGCTGCCGGGGGGCCGGTCCAGGCGGGCTGCAGGATGCCGGGATGCAGGATGGGGATGAGAGGACGGCGGGATGCAGAATGCGGGGATGTCAGGCTGCCGGAGCCCCTGGCTGGCCTCAGCGGCGGGCGGGAGGGGCGCGGGGGGGCGGCGGCGGCAGCACCCCGGCCCCGNCCAGGTGATGATGAGGAGAGGCAGGAGCGTGTCCTCCTGGTCCCCGGCACCTCACAGACACAGCGTGAGCTCTTAAGTGGCAAATTCCTCCCCAGCCGCAAGCACGGTCCCCGCGTACTTTTTATCAGCTCATAATTTAACAAATATCACATTTGCTTATGCCGAGTAATTCCTCCTTCCCTCCGCTAGTGGCTAAACACATTAATATTTCCAGGCACAGTTCCATGCTGGTGAAAAGGCACCGGGGAGCATCCTCGGAGCAGAGAGTCCTGGAGGCAGCGGTCAAATCACAGCTTTCGGGGAGCTGCACCCCTCAAACCCCTCGGCTGCAGCAGCCCAGCCTTAGGGAAAACCAGGTCTCCCCCCACAATGACTTCCCTGCTCTGCCTTATCCAAAAATCCTCCCTCCATTCCCCCACCGTGCGCTTGGCAGCTTTTACACGGCACCAGCATAGGGTGGTTTTTTTCGTTGTTTTTGAGGTCGCTGCTGGCAACCTGAGCTGGACTCAAACTGGTGACCTAGATGTGAAAGGATCCATAGCCCGTTACTAATCCCTGGAGTCTCCGAATCCCCTGTAAACTACTGCTTAATTCACTAACTGTGCTATTTAATCTCTAAAACATTATGAGCTGTGCCGGGCAGAGGAAACACTCCATCAAATAAAGCTTTATTATTATTGTGCATGCTGACTGGTCATACGAGAAGAGGATTGCTCTGCAAGTCTCTCTACTTTTTCCTTGTCTGAAGGTTCTCTGCTCCTTGAATTTAGCTCTGGTGGGACGCGCTGCCTCGAGTCCTGTGTTTTCCCAGAGGAAACGGCAGCTTTCCCCAGCTCTTGGCAGAAGGACTTTAATCCCTGCAGTGAGCTCGGCTGTCTGAACTGGCAGGGGAGGGGGGAACGCTGCACTCAGCGGATCCTTTGGGGCCACAAATTACATGGGAGGGGTCTCTGAAACCTCACTGCATAAAGAGAGACCGTCAGAGGCAGGGGAAAAGACTCTGCCCAGGGTTGTGTCGTTGCACCGGGGCGTACAAGACAGCAAAGAATAAAATACACCAATCCTGCTGATTGCTGCGGCATCCAGGCACCCTGGCAGGATGGGGACCCCGCTGGGATACCTGCAGGACCATCACACAAGAGCTTGTTCTTTGTGGGGCCGCTGCTTTGAATGGGCAGAGACCAATTCCTGTGTCAGCAAAAGCAGAGGGATTGCAATAACCACAGCCAGTTAACCTTCTAACACGGAATTCAGCCCCGGATCGCCAGGAGCATCTTAAATTATGGGAAAAAAACCAGCTCCCTGCACTGAAAGCGTGTGAGGCTGGGGCAAAATGCGACCTGCAGAGCCGTTCCAGCCCTTGCCAGGGCTGAATTTGGCCCACTGTTAGGAGATCATCAGCAGCATTGTCTGAAAATCCCAAGGAATTTACATCCAATATGCTCCTGCATACTAAAGCCCCGGCAGAATCCCTGGTCTCCCTCCCTCTCTTGCATACATACAATGTACATATAAATCAGCCTGTCACAGCTCGTCTCTTTTCTGACAGCTGTAATTGCTTCGGACTATAAAAATATCTATAGACAATAAACACAACGCGGGAAAACAGCAAAGAGAAAACCAAATCAAGGTTCCTTTAAATAATTCAGTTGTTCCAGCAGCAGAGGAGCCAGCAACTGAGTCCAGCTGTGAAGGTTCAGCAGCGAGAGAAAGAGAGCTTTGTAGCCTCCTCTGGGGATGAGAGAGTCTTTTTTCCTTCCTTGGGTTTCGACCACAGCAGCAGCAGAGTTTGCTGCACACGGGCTGAGCCCATCTGAGCACCAAACAGCCTCTCGCTTTCAGCTTCTTCCCTTTCTTCCTACTTAGGTAAAAGTCCTTTTTTTCCCCTCTCATTGCGAGCAACAGGCAGGAGACAAACAGAGCGAGCCAAGCGCAGCGCACTCGAGGTGTATCTTTATCTCCGTATCCATCTCACGCCTCTCCTTTCCAGCAAGGCTAAAGGCCCCCCTCTCCTGGCAGAGACCACAAACAGGGCAGCAGAAGCAGCAAGGGCTGGGCCGGGTGGGAAGCGCGGCAGCGGCAAGGATGGAGCCAGGGGAAGGATTTTCCCCAGGGGAGGTGGCGGCTGGAGGGGAAGATGTGCAAAGCCTGGATGGAGAAGGGGTTAGAAGGAGCGAGACCCCGTGGCTTTGCTTCCCAAAGGAGCATCCCTATCGATAGCTGGGGAGGAGGCCTGGAGGCAGAGCAGGGAGCAAATCAGTCCCAAAAGTGCCCCACAGGGAAGAATGATGGCATTTGGATTGCTGCAAGGGACCCCGACTCCTCCTGCAGGACCCTCCCAGCAAACACTGCCCCAAACTCAGGCTTTTCCTGCAAAACCAAGCCTTAAGCAGCTAATCTGCAGATCTGAGTGGTTCCGAGGGCCGATAATCAGATGCAAATTTGCAGTTCAAGTTCCTCTATCAAGGAAAACCAACATTGCTGCAGTTTTCCCCTCCTTCCTCCGAAGTATCCAGCACGATTTTTTTCACTGTAGCTGCTTGCAGGTCCAAGTTAAAGACCCTCCCATCCTACAGACCTGCCTGCAAACCTATCTCCATGCAATCCCACACCTCCCCACACCAATGGAGTTCACTCCTGGAGAACAAAAAACTACTTTCAATAAGTAGGTCATAGCAAGGCAATTCGTACAGCCAGATTTTCCTTTTAATTCCTTCTTTCCCTTTTCAGGGAGTTGATAGATGGCAATCTATAGCCCCAAAGTGGAAATTTATTTTTAATCTGAAATGGCCAAATATGATCAGAAACATAATTTATGCTCGAGACATCCTCGTTCCTTCCAAATGAAAACCCGATTTTATAACGCCAGACGTGCTATCGCATACCACATTATTCTCCAATAAGCTCAGAGTTGCACAGAAAGTGCTTAATTTCCTTGGCATTAGTCAGGTGAATGACACACGGGTCCGGGAGAGCTTTTCCTGAATAACTGCTGAGCCCTCCGTGCCTTCAACCATTCACCGAAGCCACAAAGGACGCGGGCTCCAGCTCCGCTCACCGCCTCATTTATCCCCTCGTTAAACGGTGGCCCCAATTAAAGAACAATGATTGGGAGCCTTACTTGGCCGGAGCCGTTTTGGGCCCTTCTCGCCCCAAAGGCATTCCCGCTCCGAGCTGGAGAAATCGCCTGTTCAGGGCTGTTTCTAGGGCAGTTTTTGGAATGCAAGCAGCATCCTCATGGGCGCTCAGCCCTCGATGCCTCGCGGTGGAGGCAGGCAGGGACTCCCAGCACCCTCCTCACGGTGTTTAAAAACAACGCAGGAGACCCCATTAATCCCTGCTAGAGAGGCTGTTAATATTTAACTGCAGTTTAGATAAACTTACAGTAACCACCCTATTAAATTTAAATAAAATGTGCTTTTGGGAGCCTTCCCCTAAAGCCACGCTGCCCTGCTCTGCCTGCACTTTGCACCAAGCACCTCGCAGTAAAAAAAAAAAAAAAAAAAAGGAAAATTTTGTTTGCCCTTTAAAAAACTGCTGGGCTCGGGCTTGTCGCTTGCTCTCATCGTGCTCAGGGACTTCGGAATTTTCAAGCACGAATTAACTCCTTCCAGGGCACCCCCGGCTGAGCTGCAAAGCCTCAGCCGAGGGGCTGGAGGAGCAGGTGCCCTGGACAAGGCTGCAAACCTGCCCCAAAGTGGTGCTGCAAACCCCGCACAGGGCTGATCTCCCCGCACCACCTCACCAGGTGACCCGGAATGTGCCCCCGGAGGAAAGGAAAAGCCAAAATGCCCCACACAGCACTGCCAGCCCTAACACACGGCAGCACCCTTGAGGACGCTCAGCATCTCATCCCTGGCGGTGCTCAAAGCCAGGCTGGACAGGGCTTGGAGCGACCTGGGCTGGCAGAAGGGGTCCCTGCCCTCAGCAGAGGGTGGAAGGAGATGAGCTCTAAGCCCAAGCCATCCTGGGATTCTCTGTACATTCCAGAGGGGCCAGGCAGTGCTGCAGCTGGGACGCAGGACCAGGAGGATGCACAGCAGCCCTCAAGGCCTCACTTTTCCCTTTGGATTGCTCCTTTCTGCCAGCAGCCCAACCAGGCACACGCATTTATGAAGTGACACCTCTGCAGGTCCAGACTCAACATTAAACATCTGTACAGAGAGTTAAAAAACTGATCAAAGAGCTACCAAACCACACTGGCACGGTGAGAATTATGAACTGGGATTGATCCTTGGTACAAATCAATATTGATTTCACATAAATCCATTTCTCATGGCTTCCTTGTGAGGTTATGTCGCTGTACGAACACCCCAAAAATCTTCCTGGATACACACCCTGCATCCCCATCCAACCACAGCTGCCAAGGGACAGCGATGACGTGGGACAAAGCCATGCCATTATCCATCTAATGGCATTTGATAAGTGTGTGACATTAACCCCGAGCCCTACAACTCAATCCCTGCAGTCGGTGAGAAGGGAAAAAGCTGAATAGGCTGAAAAGCAAAGCCAGAAACTCCTCAGGTCTCACCGTGGATATTTGGGAGCACCAGCACAGCTCCCGTAAATGTGAAAACACAAGGTTCTGCCCACCCCGAGAGCCCACAGCCCGGGGGCTCTGTGCTGGATAACTGTCTGGAAAAGCAGCTCCAGGAGTTGCTGTGCCTTCTCCTGGGATGGTCCCAAGGAAAACACGCTGAGCCAAGCCTTCCCCAGCCCATCTGGATATCACACACCTCCTAAACTGCAGGGAGCAGCAAAAAGCCTGGCTGGTTCTCCCCGCCTTCACCTCAGTTTTCCCCCAAACCCTTTCCTAACAGAAAACTGCTCAGTCCCTACAAAACCAGGGGAAAAGCACATACCCCAGCTTAGATGAACATCTGCGACAAAAAGCACATACTAAGAGCAAAGCTCCAAAAACCCCTCTTTTAAAAGCACTGAGTGTGCTCAGGTGTTCTGCATCCTTGGAACCAGCCTCTCCTGGAGCCACTGATCTCCCCATTGCCTGCGCCTGCCTCCACACTGGCATCGGGCACCTCAAACCACCCTTCCTTTCTGACTCCCCACCAGCCACTGCCAAAATTGGCCTTTTTCCCATTTTCACCTCAAACCAGCACCTTTGCAGCACCCATTGTTTCCCAGCCTGCTTCCCTGAAGTTGCCAAATTGCTCGAGTATATTCCGTGGGAAAAAAGTCTGGGCTGGCTGCTGTCTGCCTGTATCAATTTGAGTTTTGCCACTGGTCCTCTGACCCTCACGGCTCTCTGCATCCAAGAATAATATTAATAATAGCCATGCCATTAAGCAAGATGCTTGGTTTGAATCTGAAGATTTTGAGAAATGATCTCATAAATTTAATTCCCGGGGTACCATCTTTGAGCGTTAACAGGCACAGTCGCCTCTGAATTCTGGGAAATGAGCATAATTACATGGAGATCGACAAGGCACAAATGCCAAGAATTCTGTTAACCTTTAATACTGCAAAAAAACTCTCCCCTTGTAATTATCTCTTTCCTTTGTCTTAAATGTTACTGATGAATATTTAGTGGGATAAGCAAATAAAAGGAGGCTGAGGGGTGCAAGGAGGTGCAGTTCTCTGTGGGATAAGTCTGAAAACCTCACAGAATCATCGTGGGTCAGGATAGGACGGGACCCCAGGTCACCAAAACTGCTCTATGTGACAGTGACACCCCCGCGGTGACACAGGATGACAGAGCCAGCAGAAGCCAATTTGAGCTACACCAAAATCCAGATTAATTCCCAGCAGTGCTGCAAATGCGCCTTCACTCAGATCTGTGAAGAGCGATCCCGTGGCCCCCAGTGGGATGGGCTCGGATGCCCTTCCTCCAAACAGAACTTTGTCTTGGAATAAAACTTCCCGGGTAAAAAACACATCACCTTTCAAACACATCCTCCCTAGGGCCGCAAATGGCACTGCCCTCTTGCTGCACATGGAGCCTGATGGAAAGAAGATTTTCTCCCGGTGTGAACTGCATTAATATCTGTCAGAGCTCTGGCATTTCTGCCTATAATGATGAAAAATATGTGCCAGGAATGCGGGGTGCTCTCAGCATCGCCTCCCTCCCCATGAAGCAAAATTAGAAGCAGCTGCTCCCGCTCCCGTCCTCTTTACAGCCCTATAACATTATCCCGGGAAGCTTTTTATTTGGGAGATGGCGTGGGGATAAGGGAGCCCCGTGACCCATCCGCATTCCAGCGGTGCCGTGCTGCAGACAGGGCTCGGCTCCCCCTCCCCGGAGCTGCAGCCCGGTGTAAAGGTCACTCTCCTCTCTTAATGTCGCGTCAGAGCCACCGCTGAGGGAGCAGGGGAAAGAAAAAGGCACATCTCCCCCGCTGGATGGAGAAAATCCAGCTCCGTCCTGGGAGCAGCGCGCCGGCAGGAGGTGGTTGGGCTCCAAGCACCTGCAGTGCCAAATGCCTCTGGAACGCTGTCCAGGAGCTCGGGAAGAGGTGGAAGAAGCTTTCTCCTGGATCTGAAGATGCTGCTCTCAACCACACCCCAACCAGCAGCTGGGCCTGCTGATGTGGATGGGCCAGGAGGCAGCGAATCCTGTGCCGTGGAGGAGAGGGATGGAGCACACCCTGTGCTTGTCCCGAAGTGCTGCAGGTATCAGGGGACAGAGGATGTCCCACCCGTGAGGGTGCCAGCCCCAGATCCAAATTAACCAGTACTTTCCGGGCCACTGAGGCTGGGAGGTCCACCCAGGGCCACCAGAGAGGCTGGGTGTCACAGGAGAGGCTGGAGCAGCCACAGAGCAAACCTCCTTTCCAGCCTCAAGGCCAGACTTCTACAGATTCCCTACTCCCTCATTCCAGGAGGAACGAAGCCAAAGCAGTGTTTATTCACAGAAGACCGGGGAGAAAAACGAAAGAAAAGAGGTGAGTTCATTAAATCCAACACCCCCCTCTCCCGGGAGGGCTCTGCACTGTGGAAGGGAGGATCACTGTCCCAGCCCAGGGCCAGGGCTGCCAACAGCAGCGAGGGCTGCAAACCTCCCCGAGAGAGGTGACTCCACAACCACCTCGGACCTGGGGTCCCAGCAGCTCCAGCCACCCCGCAGCTAGTCCTGACCTCAGAATGTGGCAGATATTTGCTCTCCTCCCTTCCCTTTCCCTGCCTTCCACTGGAGCGAGGTTTCTGGTCTCCAAGCTGCTTTTATGCCCCTTTAAAAGGTTATAAAAAGCTGTCTTTATATTCCAATAAAGGGATATAAAAACAACCTTTTTCGCAGTTCAATAAACGTGGTTAACTTTTCCCCCCATTAATACTTTTTTGCCTCAATGCCATGTGCACGTGTGGGCTGCTCCAGGACGGGGAGGAGGATGGGGCTTTGGGCACCACCTCTCAGGGCAGGAGACAGCAGAGATCCCAAGGGACCAAAGGACTGTGCTGGGGGCACCTGGCGGGTCTGATGCCAGGCAAAGACGGGCATCCTAATCTGACCTGCTGCCCAGAAAGGAGAGAGATGAGGATACAACCTCACTGGATACTGTGCTGGTGCATTTACTCCAAAGCAAATACCTCCTGGAAGCTGGTGTGGGCTCAGGGAAGGGCTGTGCTGTGCATGAGAAAAATTCAAGTGATGAACTCTATAAATCAAGGGGCAAAGAGTTTCCCAGCAGGGTTTTGCCTCTCCTGGTAAAGGCCCATGGATGTAAGGGATGATAGACTGTTGCCCTGTTTTTTGTAAGCCTTCTGTTTTTAACTTTGGAGTCAGATTCTTTCACTCAGATTCATGTAAATAATAGCCAGTGTTTACTTAACGGTATTTTCTGTTTTTCATTCCTTTTGTGATATGAGAGCTTTGATGAGCACCTTTCTTCTCCAGTGGGATTGAGAAGGAAGTGACATGCTCTCCAATCCCTTGTGGAGTTGGGACGTGTATAAAAATGAGATAATGTAAACAATAAAGGTCTTTTTTTTCCTTTCTGCTGAACCTGGCAGGTGTAAGAGCCTCTTTATTGTGTCTCTGCAGACAAAATAGACTGCAGCCACCCTGGTCCCCATCCCTGCACGAGCCAGCAGCTGCTGCACCCAGGGCCGTGCCACCTCTCTCCTGGGTGACAAGGGACAGGTCACTTCACCCCGCACTGCCAACCCCCTGCTCTTGGCCACATCATTTAGACCTTACAGGCCGTGGGTCAGGAGTTGTCCTGCCCGGAGCATCAGGGCCACACAAAGCCTGACAGGTCCCTGCTCCCCACGCAGCCTCCAGACACGGCTCTAATTATTATTTACCGTTTGTGCAGCCATCCCGTGGCTCGCAATCCGTCTTTCTCAAAAGCGTCCCTTTCCTTGGAAGAGGATCTAAACCTGTCCCGCTGCTCGTCCAACAGCCTCTCCAGGCATTAAAACAAGGAGGTTTATTATTTTTGGTGACAGCCTGTTCTGCAAGGTGAACACAACTCGTATGAATCAAACCGGCCTGGATTTCATCCATCATCCCCCAGCAGCACCAACGTGAAGGGCAGGAGGGGTTTGGCTGCCGAATGCAGAGCAGGGAGTTTATTGGTGCTGACCCATCGGTGACAGGGAGCCTGTGGGGCGCTGGGACTGTGGCTGCTGGAGGGAGAGGAGTGGGGGAGATGTGAGTCCATAAATACGGCAAGCTGGAGAGAGCAGCTACCAGGAGCAGGAATTGAACCTTTCCAACTGTGCTTCCAGCCCCTGACCTCGTTTCTCCCCTTCCTGCCCCTGCACGGGTACTGTGGGATGGGGACCAAACTCTGACCGGGGCAGGAGCAGGGCAGATGATCCCATCACAGAATCCCAGAACGGTTTGGGTTGGAAGGGGCCTCCCACCATGAGCACCTTCCACTGCCCCAGGTTGCTCCAAGCCCCGTCCAACCCAGCCTGAAAACTTCCAGGGATGGGGCAGACACGGCATCTCTGGGAAACCTGTGCAAAGGCCTCGCCACACCCTCAGTAAGGAATTTCTTCCTGATATCCAATCTAACCCTGCCTTGGCCGAGGGGCTCCTTGCCCCCACCACTCACCCTGTCCCAGCTCTCTCCATCCCACCCAGGCTGAGCCCTCCCTGCCACCTCCAGCTCATTAACCCAGCTAATTGCCTTTGCCAGGTTCTTTTTTAAGGCTGCAGGAGAATGATGAGGGTGAAGGAAAAGGGTGAGCATCCAGGGCTCCCTGGGGAATTCAGAAGCATTTACAGTCCCTGGCACGAGAAAATCCATACTCATCTTGGCTCTGGGAGGCAGGGCTGCCCTCCCACACTCCTATTAGCAATTCCCAATCATCTTTTATTAGGCCTGCATTGATTTGCTGCTCATTTCAGTGGGAACGAAGAACTAAGAGCCTCAGCCTGGCCCCAGCCGAGGAATCCAGGCGCGGAGCCCACGGAGCTGGAGGAGATCTTGGGGGATGCTGACCCGGGTTCAGCTGTGCCATCACAGAGCAGGAGCAGAGCTGTCCTTTCAGAATGGCCTTTCACACCCCACAAAGCTGGGAAGCATGTGAGGAAGGGAAATCAAGGGTAGGAGGGGCTGGAGGCTCCTCCCGGTCTGTATTTAGGCTGCCCCTTTCGTACCGGGGAGGGGAATTCTGTCCAGTGGGGATTCCTGGGAGAAGCTGCCTGGATCCCACGCTCCAAACCCAACCCTGCAGAGCAGCTCAGGCCAGTTATTACCCCCTGGGAGAAACAGTCTCCTAACACTACCCCAGTTTCCAAGCCAACATTTCCCTGTAGCTTGTGAAACACAAATTCTGTTAGGAATCATCTGAATATTTTGTTCTAATAATGCCATAACACCAGCGTACCCATTAGCACATACACGGAAAGGAGTATTTGAATATCAAAACAAAGCGAATTTACAGGCGTTTTTCTCCCCTCCTGGCACAGGCAGCCCTGCTAGTTATCAGTTTCCAACTGTTTGCACCACAGCTTTTCCATGCGTGTCCCTGCTGTCATCAAACCTGCTGCTCCCTGCACCCCGTGTCCTGAGATAACCCAAGATGTGCAGCCCCGGCTACAAAAGGGCCTCACAGCCCCGGGGAGGAGAAGGGCTGGGGGTGACAGGGTGGCAGCTCTGCAAAGGGGGTGGTGGGAGAAGCAAATCTCCGGCTGCGTGAGCCACAGATAAATCCCTCTGCACCTGGCAGCTCCAACTCATCCCATCATAACAACATCCACCTCATCCCATCACAGCACCCTCCTCATCCCATCATAACAACATCCACCTCATCCCATTGCAGCACCTTCCTCATCCCACCATAACAACATCCACCTCATCCCATCCTAGCACCCTCCTAATCCCACCATAACAACGTCCACCTCATCCTGTCCTAGCACCCTCCTCATCCCATTCTTGTTCTCACCTCATCCCATCATAACAACGTCCACCTCATCCCATCACAGCACCCTTCTCATCCCATTCTTGTTCTAACCCCACCCCACCATAACAACGTCCACCTCATCCCATCCTAGCACCCTCCTAATCCCACCATAACAACGTCCACCTCATCCTGTCCTAGCACCCTCCTCATCCCATTCTTGTTCTCACCTCATCCCATCATAACAAGATCCACCTTACCCCATCCTAGCATCCTCTTCATCCCATCATAGCAACGTCCACCTCATTTGATCAGGCATCTGCATCATCCCATCATGGCAACACCCCATCCCACCCCAGCACCCACCTCTTTCCATCACAGAACCAACCCCATCCCAGCAGACTGAGGTGGGGGGATGCACTAAAAGCCACGGTTTCATTGCATTTGGAATTAATCATACGTTTTTTTAGAATGCCCCTGCATTTAGAAAGCCAGAGCCGCTCTCTAAAGCACCCCAGGAAACACGGAGCCGGGAGAGCGGATTCAGAGGAGAACAGCTCACAATGCCTGCGGTGAGGCAGATGAAAGCCCAGGGCTGCATCCTTGGATGTGCCTCACTTCAGATGGAGCGGGAGGAAACACAGACACTCTTAAAACTCTGCCCCAGATCTGCCAGCACAGAAACTTTCCCTCTGCTTTGAACCAGGCAACCAACTCCTCTCCCCGGGAAGCGGCCGCCTCAGGGCAGCGTGCGGGAGGCGATGGGAAGGGAATATTGGATATTGGCAGGGTCCAGCACTGCTGGGGGGTGGCCGAGGTGAGGCTGCAGAGTGACTGTCACCCACCCGGGCGATGCTGGGGCTGTGGAACCTAGGATCCCGGGTTAAGGAGAGGGATGTGAGTGAGCCAGGTGTAAACTTTGCCACCAGGAAACAAGGGCTTGCTTCTACGCACACGTCCTGACGCCAGTTACGAGCATGTAAGGAGCAAATTGGGTCTGATCCAGAGGGTCTGAGAGCAGCAGCTCTTCAGCATTGAGTCATTGCTTAAGGCTCCACTGCCCATTTTCCCCCTCTCTTGCTTTTTTTCTCCCTGTCTACCTCCAGGCAGTCTGGGAACAACACAGGGAGATGAAATCTGGAACCCCATGAGACCTGAAGTCCTGTAAGTCCAATGTGCTGCTGGATTCCCCTTTCCCTGCCCGTCAGTGGATGCTGGTGTCACACAGCAGACAGAGGAGCAGAAATTCTGTCCCACACTGAAACGGGGCTGTCTCAGCCCTCGCTGGCACCCGCCGCGCCTCTCGCCTGGCATTGGCGCACAGCTCACAAACGGAGCGGGCCAAATTCCTCCCTGGCGTGGCTTAATTAAAGTCAGTGATGGTACACCAGGGATGAACCTGGCCCACTGTCCTGAGCTGGAGTCCACGACAAGTCCAGCTGGCAGCTCAGCGGCAACAGGAAGGATCCCTGGCACCGGGAGCAGCGCTGGGAGCTGTGGTCGGCGTTTGCGAGTGGGAGACAGACTCAATAAACCCAGGGCTAAGTAAACCAGATCTGTAGTAAATAACAACCAGCGTTCCACCTCCTCCAAATGCTACGGAGATCCGGCCCAAATTGTCCTCCCAAGCCCCATGAGCGGTGGGGACATTTCATTAGCCCTGTTACACTGACAGGGAAACAGGCGCTGGGAGCCTAATAATAATAAAAATCCATTCTGTCACAGTGCTTGCTGTCTGTGTATCCCAACCAGCAGCTCCAAAAGGCAGGGAAATGGCTGGGCTGGTTTTACTGGAGTCAGGGGGATGGAAATGTGCAAGGAAGCTGGTAATTAGCTTTGGGTCACTCATTAAGAGGAAGGTTGCTGAGCAGTGCCACCAGGCCGCATCCGGGCTGGGCTGAGGGGCTCCAAGCTGCCAGCAGGATGGATCAGGGAAAATGCTGTTCCACAGTCAGTAGCTGAAGGAGGTTTCAGATAATCCCAGAATCATTAAGGTTGGAAAAGCCCTCCAAGATCATCGAGTCCAACCTGTGCCCAATCCCCACCTTGTCACCCAGCCCAGAGTTCTGAGTGCCACGTCCAGGTGTTCCTTGGACACCTCCAAAAACGGGGACTCCAAACCTCCTTGGAGAGCCCCTTCCAATGCTCGACAACCTTTTCCATGAAGAAATTCCACCCAGTGTCCAGCCTGAACCTCTCTGGCACAGCTTGAGGCCGTGTCCTCCTGTGCTGTCCCTTGCTCCCTGGGAGAAGAGGCTGACCCCCACCC
The DNA here is from genome assembly GCA_013397175.1 of Platysteira castanea. Classification (NCBI taxonomy): domain Eukaryota; kingdom Metazoa; phylum Chordata; class Aves; order Passeriformes; genus Platysteira; species Platysteira castanea. The sequence goes on from VYXC01002074.1 coordinate 729,923, forward strand.
AGCTGCACCCTCCTGTCAGGGAGCTGTAGAGAGCGAGAAGCCCAACCTGGCTGCACCTGGATGGAGGGACCTGCTGCAGCTCAGACCCCTCTGCCCATCCAAACCTGTGCCAACAGATCCCAGGGAGGTCCCACCAAAACTTTAATGTGGCTTTGTGCTGAGCTTGAGGGGTGTGATTGCCCAGCGATTGTGGTGTGATTAACCCCCAGTTCTGCTTCCCACACCGGCAATTTTCACTCTACTCCTACAACTCCAAGGCTCTGCGGCTGCAAATTAATTAAAGTGTAAGTGGTGCAAAATCAGTGGTGCCATTGAATGTTAAAAATACCCTTCCGTGGTGACCGGGAAACCAAAGCCACAATTTTGGACATGGAGGTAACGTTGAGAGCTGAAATGCAGAGAAATTCCAGTTATAGGGACAAGTGGGAGGCGGTGAGGTTATCCAAAAGCTTTACCACGGTGTAATTACACCACATTCGTCAGGTAATTACAGCCCTGCTATTACACACTACAACTCTCCGTTCCATGCCGAATCCCGCGAGGTAGATTTGGAGGGATAAAAGGCAGCAGCAGCAGACACCTGACTGCTGCAAGAAGGAATGATGGACGTGGATTGACAGGGACGGCGAAAGGGGAGGAGGGAGGAATGGAAATGCTCCAGGTATCCAGAGCAATGGCTCACACCCAGAGCAGCCCCACGTGCATCTCTGATGCTCCAGGGATTCACACCAGGCAATGGGGAAGAGCCAGGCTTGGCTGACTGGGATCTATTGAAGAGGTATAAGCATTCATCAAAAGCCAATCTGCTTTTGGAAAGCAGAGAAAGAGGTTACTCCGGATTAATTTTTCACTTCGGAAGCTTTATGGGGAGTTCTGAAAGTGTCAGGTCGCGACGCTTCAATATTTTCTGAGCAAGAAGCTCGAGCGCTGGTTCCAAACTCCTCTCTTTGGATTGTCAGGTAATTTGTACCCAAACATTTCAATTAAAAATTTCTGTTGGCTCATCTGTTTGGGCTTTTTTCTGGGGAGAGAGATGAGGGATTTGGAGGTTTTGCTCATTTCCCAATTTCTGTCATTTTGATGCTTCATAAGCTGCTCCAGGGTTGTACAGGGAACCTAAGAGCCCACTGCAGAGAGAGCACCCAGCCCTGGCTGGGGGGTGGGTTCATCCCTACAGCCCTTCCCCCGCCCTGTGGCACATCAGAGTGTGCTGGGGTCCCCAAGGAGATTTTTTCTGGCAGCAGAGCACTGGTGGAATCCTCATCCCCGGAGGAATTTAAAAGCTGTGTAGAGCTGTTTAAATGATGGGTGTGGGAGTGCTGGGGGAATGGGTGGACTCAGTGATCTTAGAGGGCTTTTCCAACCTAAATTATTCTATTCTATTCTATTCTATTCTATTCTATTCTATTCTATTCTATTCTATTCTATTCTATTCTATTCTATTCTATTTCTATTCTATTCTCTCTCCTCTCCTCTCCTCTCCTCTCCTCTCCTCTCTTCTCTTCTCTTCTCTTCTCTTCTCTTCTCTTCTCTTCTCTTCTCTTCTCTTCTCTTCTCTTCTCTTCTCTTCTCTTCTCTTCTCTTCTCTTCTCTTCTCTTCTCATTTTATTCCGTTCTATCCTATTCCATGATTTCCAGGGCTTGCCTCCCCCCAGACCAGCACAGGGCTCCTGTTCCACAAGGCTGGGTAAACATCCAGTGCAGTAAATCCCACCCTGCTCCGTGGGGTCCCATTTGGAGCCCCAGTGCTCCATGACCTTATTTAACATTCCCCATTCCCAAGGCAGCCCAGCCCAGCTCTGATGTTCCTCACGGGTCTCCTGCTGCTCCCTACTCCCACCTGATCCCGTTTTCCTGGTGCTATTTGCAATCATATTTCCAAGGCAGGTGGGCACAGGAGGGGATGCACTGATCCATACCCAGGTGGAATTCAGCAAGGTCTGGAATAACCCCAGGTGGGCACAGGAGGGGATGCACTGATCCATACCCAGGTGGAATTCAGCAAGGTCTGGAATAACCCCAGCCCTCCCTGTTGCACAGCACAGCACAGAAAATGGAGAGCACTGCCAGCACCCCTTTGGTGCTCCCAAAACATTTACTCAGAGCAGACGTGTGGGCACGGAGATACAATCAGATGGGACACAAACGGTGCTTTTGCTGGGATTTTTTGTTGTTTGGGTTTGTTTTTTCCTTTTTTTTTCTTTGTTTTAAGTCAAGCTGGACCAAATTCTTTATCATCTGCTCCTGCAGAAGCTGTGCAGGATTTGTGGAGCCGCGGTGACAGAGAAGGAGTAAATCCCTGCGGGATGCCGGAATGCATCCCAAGGGAGAAACTCACGGCGTTGCGTCCACGTGGACTGGCTCTAATCCCTCTGGGTGCAGTTTCATCCAGTGAAATCCATCCTTTGCAAGGCGCCAGCACGGCTGCCATGGGAAATGAGGGCCGAGCCATTGCCAGAGTGATCTTACAGGAACGATCCCCATCTCCATTAGGGGCTCAGCTAAGCCTTGAAGCCTGAAAGTTGATTATACCTTTCGTTAGGAACGATGGAATGATGTTTTAAAGCTGGAAAATGAACTCGCAGCTAAGAGGAAACACTTTCTTGGCGAGGTTGTAGAGTAGGTTCCCCGCGGAATAGATGCAGCTGTGAGAGTCAAAATTAAATTGATATTAGAAAATTTCCTGAGGGGAAAAAAAGTCATCTGGTGCCTGCAGAAACGGCATCGTGCAGAGAGCTGACTAGGAAATGGAAAGCCGCTGAAACTCAAATATATGTACGTGTACATATAGATATATGTTTAAATGAAAAAGAAAATATCCTCTACTTCCCCGTCTCAGCAGAAATTTCCAAAAAGTAAAATTTTCAAGGAATGGATTATTTTCCCCCACTGTTCACCTAATGCAAGGACATTCCAGCTAGCTGCCAGCTCCTGGAAGAGGCATCCATGTCCTATAGATGGGACACAACATGGAAAGTTGCCTTCCAGTGGATTTTGGGGTTTGGGGTTTTGGGGTTTGGTGCTTCCCACTGCCTCCCAGCAGGTCTCCCTGGCTAACAGGGACAACTCCCATCTTAGCCATCAAACCACTGAGCTCCTTCCAGGCAATCACCTAGATCTCGATTTTCCCAATGGAAAAACATTTTCTCTGGACAAAAATTAGAAGTATCCCAGGAATTTTGCAGCAAAGGCACTCTGTGGAGAAATGTGCATTGATAGGAGACTGACAGGGCTGACCAACCTGGTCTAGTTGAAGACATCTCTGATCACTGCAGGAGATCGGACAAGGTGAGCTTTAAGGTCCCTTGACCCCTAAACCAGTCTGGGATTCACAACCAGAATTCCAAAGGTGGCTTCCTCCGTCCCTCCTCGCCGTGCCTTGATGTGCATTTGGGAATGGGCAAACGGAGCCAAGCAAAAAGGCGCAGATGCAAAAGCCCGTGTGGAAACAGGAAAATCCCTCTTGTGATGGCCTCTCTTGTCTCCCTCCACCCAGAGAGAGGCACCGGAGCCTGCACGTTTCCATCTGCACTCGCAGGGAGAGCAGGGACGGCTCCAGCCACATCCCCAGCGGGAGCCCTCGGATCAGATTAACGCAAAGCCGCTGATGGCGACGGTTCCTCTGCTGCTCCCGTCGCCCGCTCACAATTTACTGCCACAGCCTCTGGAAAGGGACACGCGTTCCTTCGGCGTTTATCCAAGGAATGGTGGGGGCTCCGTGGGGAGCGCGGCCTGAGGGCAGCTGGAAGGACGCTGCCAGCACCCGCTCGCCCCCACCCCGAGGCATCGCTCCCGGACACGCCGCTCGTCCCAGCCCAGGGACGCATCCACCAGCCCTGGCTCTGCATCAAACACCCTCTCTCCCTTATTTCCTTAAAATAAATCATCCAGCACGGCCGGCTCGCTCTAGGAATGAGCTGAAGCTCCCTGCAACACAGGGCCCCACCTCCATCACCACAACCCTGTTGTCCTGTTTTTTGCTAAGCCCTCTGTTGTAACCTTGGAGTCAGAGAATTTTCACACACTTTCATGTAAACAATAGCCAATGTTTATTTAATGGTCTTTTCTGTTTTTCATTCCTTTTGTGATAAGAGAAAGTTTGATGAGCATCCTTTTTCTCCAGTGGGATTGAGGAGGAAGTGACATGTCCTCCAATCCCTGGTGGAGTTGAGAATCTTATAAAATATGTTAAAGGTAAATAAAGTCTCTCTTTTCCCTCCTTTCTGCTGAACCTGGCAGGTGTCAGAGTGTCCTTTATTGTGCTTTCACCGGCACACAACCCAGCACAGCACAGCACAGCACAGCACAGCACTGCACTCCTTCAAAATTCCCACTGGGAGCACCTCCATACCTCCACTGCTCCAAATTAGAGCCCCCCAAACCTTCATTTTGACCTCTAAAATAAAAACAGTCACAATTAAGGTGGGTTGGTTTTATTAGCTGGCAGATTCCAGCTGTATTTCCACACTTTTTTGTGCAACCCCAGCATCCCAAAGCTGCTGCTCACCCAAAGCCTGGATTCCTCCGCAGTCGCACGGTGCCAGTAACATTAAAGAAAACATCAACTCTGATGAGACCACTGAGACCTGCAGTGAAAACAGGAGGGCTGGTTGCACCACACACATCTGCTGCCAGCATCCTCCTCCACACCTGAGTCCTGCTCTGCAGGCTGGGATCCAAAGGGGTCACAACACCCCCGGGGAGCCCCACACCACCCACCCCTCTCCGACTGAATGGAACCATTGCCAAATCAGAACTCAGAGGACAGAAACTCCAAACACGCGCTCCCAAAGGCAGCTTGTGAGAATCTGCAAGGCAGCAGGGATGGAACGAGGTCAGAAAGGGAAAAATCAGTGGCAAAGAGGAGCCAGGACCTCGAGTCTGGGCTCTGAGAGGGAAGATAATAAAAAGGCATCATCCCCTGGCCGTCAGTGAATTGTTGCTCAAGCCCGAGGATCACAGACAGCCCTCCCGTCTGAACGGAGCAGTCAAGTGAAGACATTTCCCAGCCATTAAGTCGAGCGATAAAGCGCCCGCAGTAAAGTCAGGGAAGTGGAATTTATCATGGCACCGTGCAGATTGTAGGGCCAGGAGAGATCTGGCTCGGGTCAGCAGGTTGACCTCTTGTGCTGTCTAAAGATCTTTCCCTTCACCACCCCCATTAACATCCCATCTCCGCGCTGCGGCCGGCGCCGGCGCTCCCTCCCTGGGGACTCTCCCCCTTCCCTCCCGACTGGGAGGCCCTTTCTTCATGGCCAAGCAAGAAAATTTTCCCTTCCTTAGCTCCAGGCCACTACTCCTTGTCCTCCCACCTTTGGAGCCCTGGAATAATTCCCTTTCTTCATTTCCAACGTTGCCCAGAAGGTCTTTAGAGATTGTGCTCTCTTCCCACCTCCTCAGGAGGCTTCTCCTCCTTTGCTAGGGTATAATTTCGGGCTGGAATGGGTAGCCCAGCCTTGTGATGTGCCTGCTCTGAGAAGTCACCTCCACCTGGAAACTTCCAGGGAAGGAGTTTTATCCTGCCAATGACTTCGTTTTTTTCTCAAATCTGCCCAAATCCTGCTCCTCCCAGCCAGTGATGCAGCTTTAAATTCTCTGTTGCCCTGAGAAGCTGTGGCTGCCCCATCCCTGGAATTGGTCAAGGCCAGGTTGGATGAGGCTTAGAGCAACCTGGGACAGTGGAAGGTGTCCCTGCCCATGGCAGGGGGTGGATGGGATGAGCTTTGGGTTTCCTTCCCACCCAAACCATTCTCTGATCCTTTGATTCTACAAAATCCTCTTGGGTTATGGTGTTCAATAAGGAAATAAATAAATTTTGAGCAATGACATCCAGCCAGTAAGAGCAATTTGGGGCAGTCAAAGATGGCAAAAGTTCCTCCAAACCCCTGTGATCTGAGATCTCAGCCATTCAACTCACATCAGGCAGGTTTTTGCTTGGGATCGATGACCTTGTTTAGACCAAAACCATCCAAGCCCAGCAACCTGCAGCACAGAGGATGTTTTCTTGCTGTTGGTTGGCTGAAATTATTCTCATTTCTGCCTTTTTCTATTTCCTAGCAGAGACAGCAGAATAACCATCGGGAAGACAATTCCCAGGATGATTCCTGCCTTGTATCGGAGGAGCCAAAACGCGCAGATGAAAACTCTGCAAATGTTTTGCAAGGGAGCAGGAGCCCTTTTGAAGATGGCTGATTTCCCAGCACAAACATTTCCTCCAGCCCCGAGAGTTCTTTGCAAAACAGTTTGAGCCCCACAAAAAAAACAACCAGCAAGAAAACCCAAAAAACTGTCAAAACATTGTGAAGGAGACTGATTTTTTCTGTTCATTTCAAAAGGAACCATCAGCACCCAGGACCAACAGACTGGCAGGGGTGTAACCGTACGTGGAATTCAGGTATTTGGGTTTTCTGCCTTGCCCGTGCAAGAGCCAAGTGGGAGGGACGGCACAGGGTAACCTCACCAAAGCTCCAGAATTTAACAACCAACCTCTCTGTACCCAAAAAGTGCAACCCAAAAAAATGCTGAATCCCACATATCACGGAAACACAGATTGGTTTGGGATGGGAGGGATTTTCATCACTGTCCCAGCTTGCTCCAAGCCCTGTCCAGCCTGGCCTTGGGCACTGCCAGGGATCCAGGGGCCGCCACAGCTGCTCTGGGCACCCTGGGCCAGGGCCTGCCCACCCTCACAGGGAAGAATTTATCCTCAATATCCCATCCAGCCCTGCCCTCTGGCAGTGGGAAGCCATTCCCTGTGTCCTGTCCCTCCAGCCCTTGTCCCCAGTCCCTCTCCAGCTCTCCTGGAGCCCCTTGAGGCCCTGGCAGGGGCTCTGAGCTCTCCCTGAAGCCTTCCCTTCTCCAGGTGAGCATCCCCAGCTCTCCCAGCCTGGCTCCAGAGCAGAGGGGCTCCAGCCCTTGGAACATCTCCGTGGCCTCCTCTGGACTCTGTCCAGCAGCTCCACGTCCTTGTGTTGTTGGGGACCAAAAAAAATATAAAGATTTGATGCTATGCTGCTTTTTCCTCCCTGCCTGGCTGCTTCCCACCCTCTCCCCTTCCCTCCTGCAGCCTCTCCTGCCGTCCCCAGGTCCCGCTGATCCCCACGGCCGCTGCCCATCCCTGCGGGCGGCTGTCGGGAGCGCGGGGGAGGCTGTGCCGGCGGTCTCGCCCCGTTTCCTCCTCTCCACCCGGCTGCTCCGCCGGCCGGCTCCTGCCAGGAGCAGCGAGGGGAGGGCAGCGGGCGGGAGCGCCGGATGGATGGGCAGGGATCGCCGGATGGATGGGCAGGGAGCGCCGATGGATGGGCAGGGAGCGCCGGATGGATGGGCAGGGAGCGCCGATGGATGGGCAGGGATCGCCGATGGATGGGCAGCGACTGCCGGCACAGCCAGCGCCGCACGGACGCTCCCAGCGAGCTCCCGGGGTGTCTGCCAGCCCCGGGCCCGAGCGCTCCCAGCTATTCCTGCTACCCCATCCCCTCTCCCCGGCTTGCTCGAGCACCAGCGCAGTGCTGGGGCATCGTCCTTCTAGAGGAGCGACAAAACCAAACTGCCGGGCCACGCTCAGCAGGAGGAATTTGGATGTTACACACACTCCTGACTCGCTTGCCAAAAAAACCAGGCTAAAACCAGGCCGGTGTGGCCCCAAGCCTGCAGTCCCTCCTAGGATTAGCTCTAGACATGACCTGTCCCTGCGCCAGCACGGGTTTAACATCCAGAACAGGCTGCAGGTGCCTGAGGAAGAGCACGGGCCCCTCTCGCACCCAGACCTCGAGGAACACCCACCCCAAGCTGCTGCCCATCCCTCGTGTCTCTGCGTTCCCGCTCCGGTTACAAGAGCCAGCTGGGAGGGAGGGAGGGAGGGATGCAGGGAGCTGCCGCTTCCCAACCAAACCAGAACCCAGCTCCGGTGCTTCCGAGCATCCCCTCCCCGGGGGAGGAGAGGTACCCGGGGTGCAGCAGGCGGGGGGATGCTGGGATGCAGCAGCTAATTGGCACTAATGGTCCCAGAAAGGCAGGGAGTGCTCTCCAGAGGAGAACACACTCGAGCAATAACCTAAATAGCTCCGCGTTTCCAAGCAAAAAGTCCTTGAGGAGGGAAGAGAGGCTCTACAGTTGAATTTCTGCCCCCACCTGCACCGGAACTTGGCTGGGGATGTTGGAAAACAGCTGCCCAGGCAGGGAAACACAGCAGATCTGCGATGTGGGCAGCAGCTCTTGGAAGAAGCTGGGCCACAGCTGGATGTCCAGCGCTGCTTTCCGTGCCCGCTTGGACAGACTGATGGCAGCCCTGGGAAGAGCCCAGCCCGGAGCACGTTTGACTCCGTCGCCAGCCCAAGGCAAAAAAGTCAGCCCATCTGTGCTGAGACAGGTTGATATAGAGGGTGAAATGCCTAAGTAAAATTCCACAACAGGGCATTAAAAAGATGTAATAAAATATACACGAGTTATTAAATATTGTCATCAAGATGAATCATAAATCAGAGATTTTATGGTTTCTGATTATAAATTCCATTTATTCTGTAAGCGTTTAAAGAAAGAAAAATGGAGATTCGGTAAAGATTTAAGCCCAGCCATGATGCTGCTGATATTTCACTGTTGCTTGTGGATGACACGGCAGTGGGAGCCCAGTTTTGGGTGCATGGAATCATCTGGAAGGATCCTCTCAGCCTGCTGTGCCTTGAAAAATTCCAATATCCTTACGGACACCACTACAGAGCTCCTGCACTGCAAACCCTCCTCCCCACCTCCCTCCTCACCCCGTTTATGGGTCGTAAGATGCAGCTGACTTTCACAAAGAGAGAAATCATCATTTCGGGAAAGGGAAGGCTAAAACCAGCGAGTGCATGTGGGAAGTACCTTTTCTCCTCTTCAAATGCCAAGAGAAATATCAAAGAAATTGCTTTCTTGGAAAGACTCAAGGGTTCAAATAAATTGTCAAGTGTCGGGTGCCAGCACTTCCCTGCGCCTGCCGCGGCAGGGCCGTGAGGCTTCTCCTGTAGAGATGGCACCACAAAGAAATGTCAGGAGACACAAGCCTTGGAAAGATTTCCACAGGAAAGCAAGCGAAGGGACAGCCCACGCCATCCCATTTTGAGGAGGATCTCAGCTCAAGGCAGTCTGAAGGTACCAAAACCCCGCTCTGCCCTGGGATTGTACAGGCACAACCCAGGCGTGGCAACAGCCCCGGTGCCCCCTCAGAAATGAGTATTTCCTGTATTTAATGTCCATTCTGATTTTTCAGCATTGCAAAACAGTGCTAGAGTGTTCCTTCTCCAGCCCTCAAACGGGTTGACTCAGTCCCCAACCCTCATTTTTCAGCTAAGCCAAAACACACACCTGATGTACAGCTCTGCACGGGCTGTTTCCGTTCACCTTAATCCATTCCCCATCCTACTGCAGCTCATTTCCAGGGGAACCAAAGCCCACGGACACAGATCCATAACCCCAACCATTAAATCCTGTCTCTCAGATAGGCTGGGTGGAAGCTGGACCACAGGGCAGATCCTGTTTAATTAGGGCTCATAAAACCAGCTCAGTGCTGCACCGGGGAGTGGGGCTGATTTGCAGCTGCCTTTAAAACGGAGCAGGGTTTCTGCTTCAGCAGTTTTCCCAGCCAGTTTTATGGATGCAACAATAAAGCCAAAAAAAGAAAAAAAAGAAGTTTGCATGCCAGGAGTTTTAGTGCCGAAGCATCTGATAACGTCACCGCAGCTTGGCGTGGGATGGAGGGGAGGAGAGAGCTGGGATGGGAGTGGAGATGTGGATGAGCTGCGGGATGGAGGCAAACCCAGCCTCGCTAAGCCACAGCAGCTCCTCAGCGGGGAGATAAGACACGCTGAAAATGAGCCGTGCCCTATTTCCCAACAGCCTGTGTGAAGGTTTATGTCTGGCCAGATGAGCAGTGATGGGCTGCCAGGCTGGGGTTTATGAGGTGCAGCAAGGATGGGGGGCCATGAGCCTCGGCTGGGGGGAAACACTGGGATATACAGAATCCTAGAATCCCAGAATGGTTTGGGTTGGAACTTAAAGATCACCCAGTCCCACCCCTGCCATGGGCTGAGGCATCTTCCCGTAGCCCAGGGTGCTCCAAGCCCCGTCCAGCCTGGCCTTGGGCACTTCCAGGAATCCAGGGGCAGCCACAGCTGCTCTGGGCACCCTGTGCCACGGCCTCACCCCCCTCACAGGGAAGAATTTCTTCCCAGTATCCCATCTAAAGCTACTCTCTTCCATCAAAACAAATTAAATAAGGCTTCTTTAATTTTTTTTCAATTTCTGAGTAGAAATTGTGTCATTCCCCCCCGCCCCCACTGCCAACTCCTCCTGAGCATCTCAGGCTGCACCTGAACTGCTGTGCTGGGGTTTTGCAGCCTGGTGCACATCCCTGCACAAGCTCTTCCTGCTGTTTGCAGATGGAACCCACCAGACAAGGAGCCAGGCTGTGGGAAAGGAGCAGGGATGAGCTTATTCCTGCTGCTGAGCCTCCACCACACAGCCTGGCCCCTGCAGAAGGTGAGCTGGCTGTTTGTGGGAGCCCCCACGACAGCCCCAGGCACAGGCACAACAATCCAGAGGGGCATTTGGAAAGATGAACTGGCAGATCAGGGGAAAAAAGGAGGGAGGGGAGGCAAAAAGCAGCACACGAGGTTTTTGGGATAGGAGAATAAGAGGATGAAAGCCTCCCTCAGTGCCAGCCAGGGCAAATCAGCGCTTCCCTTCCTGCCTCGCCGGCTGTGGCTTTGGGTGGAAATGTGATGAAGCAGCTTTATGCATGAAAGAGGCCAATTTAAAAGAAAAAAAACCAGGGCAAGTGTAAGGAAAAAGAAGAACAGAGCGAGACTGATGGGGTCAGGGCGCTGTTAAGGATGTCAATACCCATCACTCACCAATAACCTTTCTGTAACTCCTGACCCCGCAGCGGCTGTCGCGAAACCGCAGCAAAATTAAAACAGAAATGAAGCAGCATCAGGTCCCGGCGAGAGGAGGCAGCGCCTGACAGGCAAGGTAAGGGCCTGACGTGGGGACAAGAAGGGGGCACGGCGCCGGGCCACGGGAAAAGTGCAAGGGATGCAGGATGTGGTGGGAAGGGGGAGCGGGTGGGACGCGCGCTGCCGGCACAGGGGGACTCGGAGTGGGAGGAGAGGCTGACAGCAGCGGGCTGGAGGAGGTGAGGATGGCCCCGGGGAGAGAGGAAGGACGAGGCTGAAGCACCCCAAGAGCTGAGGCTGGAGTGGGGACAGCGGCTCGTGACAGCCAGCGGGGTTACAACACCATCACTCTGTGCTTTGGGGGATTTCTGCTAAGAAAAGGTGATTTCCCCAGGTTCCAGGTGGGTTTTCACGCAGTCCTGCATCCCATCCATCCATAAAAGTAGCAAAATAAGCAACAAACCTCCCTCTGAGAGGGCTGGAGCTGCAGCAGCACGACGCTCCCCTCTCCTCCTGCCCCCGGCTCTCTGTGCAAATTTAAAGCATGTTCCAGATATGGGCTGACCTTTCCAGAGCACATGAAAAGGCAAAAGGAGAGGTAGAAATGCACAGAAGGGAAAATGTGCCTTGCAATGGAAAGCAGACCATGCACATCCCAGCTAGGAGAATGGGGAAAATGGGGGAGGAAGAGGCTCTGGCCTGGGATCAGCCCCAGCCAAAGCTGGATCCTCATCTCGATGCTCTCCCAACCCCAAAGGGCAGGCCCCAAGGCAGACCCTGAGCAGCTTTAGCCCAAAGCACATGGGAGCAGCTTTTCTGGCCAGCAGACCTGAGATCCCCCTCCCTGTGCTCCCCCAGCTTTGAGACCAGTCTAGCAAGGGGCAAAGCACGAGCCCCATCGGCGGCGTTGCCCTTGCTGGGAAGCATCCCTAAGGCACCACAGCGATCTCCCAGCTATTTAATCACTGATTCTGAGGGAGGTAAATCCCCCAGGTCAGCTCATGGAGCAGGCAGCGGCCAGCAGACCACGGCCGCGTCTCTCCAGCGCCGTTTCACCCATCTCACTCAGCCTGCAGAGCATCCTTCTTCCTCCCCATCACACAGACACCTGCCTTTCTCTTTTCCCGGTCTCTCCCCCTGCCTGCTGCTGTGAGGAAAGGAGGACGAGCTCATCCCCCGGTGCCAGCGGTTCCGCGCCGCGCCAGGCACAGCCCTCGCCAGGAACGAAGGCAATCAGGAGAACCACGGGAGATGCTGTCACACACAAATGGCACTGAGCCTGCTGGGAGCCCGTGGGTGCGTGTGCATGGCAAGGACACGGATTCCTGGGGTCGTCATCCTTTCCCCGTCACGGCTCTTTCAGCTGTGAGCTGGGCCAAGGTGAGGGTTCCTGTGCTTGTGGGCACAGCCCTCCCTCCGCCTCCCAGCCCGGCACAGCGTGCAGGATCAGCTCAGGCTCCTCTCTGCAAGACATCCAGAAGCTGAGACAGAGCTGATCCATCTTCCCTGCTGAAAGAGTGTAAACAACTCAGCTGCAGGCTTGGAGTGCAAGAGAGGACACGCAGTTGGAAATTTTAAGGGCCAATTTACTAGGTAATTTACTAAACACGCTAATAATTGACATTGCAAGCACCATCCCGCTGTCCCCAGCTCCTGCCTAATATCCGTAGCAAGAGGGAGAAAACAGCTTTCCCTGTCCTCGTCGCTCTGCAAAGCCTCCTCTGCCAGCCAGATCCTGGATGCCATCTGGGCAGCTTCGCTCCGCTCAATCCCAACCAACACCACAGCAACCCTGGCAAAACCCAGGCTCCTGATTAGTATGCATATTTCTGAGCGCTGATTCCACCTGAGGATCTGTGCGAGGGAAAGGTGTGTTGTAATTACCACCTCTTCCCTAGCTGTAATTAAAGACAAACTGAAGGGAGTTATGCCCAGGCTTTCGGTTTCCCTGAAGCTTTTCCCCGCGCCAAGAAAACAGCTCTGCAAGAAAATCCCCAGCAGCTTCTTGGAAAAAGGCAGCAGCTCAGCCTGGAGTTCCAGCCTGGTTTAGCGTATGGTACTTAGACTGGGCTTCTCACCCAGACACAAGGGGAGGGCTGGAATCCAGGTATCCCACATCCTTTAACTGCCTGCTGCAGGAAGGGAGGAACTGCCCTCTGTGAGGAGCTCAGATCATGGAAAGGTTTGTGATGGAAGGGACCTTAAAGACCATCTCTCCCCCCCCTGCCATGGGCAGGGACACCTTCCCCTATTCCAGGCTGCTCCAAGCCCTGTCCAGCCTGGCCTTGAACACTCCAGGGCTGGGGCAGCCACAGCTGCTCTGGGCACCCTGTGCCAGGGGCTCACCACCCTCACAGGGAACAATTCCCTCCCAATATCCCACCCAACCCTGCCCTCTGGCAGTGGGAAGCCATTCTCTCCTGTCCTGCCACTCCAGGCCCTTGTCCAAAGTCCCTCTCCAGCTCTCTTGGAGCCTCCAAAGGTGCTGGAAGGTCTTCCCTGGCTGGCAGGTGACCAAGTTAAACCAGACCCCTACGATTTAAGTGACTAAGCCTGGGTGGGGTGAAGCCCAGCACACCCAGTGGTGGCAGCTCTGCACCAGTGGAAGTCACACGTTCAGTCCTGTTCAACAAACCATCCCAGGCCGTTAAATCCCTGCACAAATGGGAGGGATTTGGGCTGTTTGTTTGGTCAGAAACGCTGTTTTGTTGAAATTTAAAACTTCCCACGGGAACACGTTGATTTTGACAAAATCATGTTTGTGCTTTTATTGCTTTGATTCACTTTATTTTAATTCCAAGCACCTTTGCTGGTTCTTAGTGGTTTATATTCCTACCTAGCAAATCTCCTGGGGAGATGCTCTGCTTCCCCCTTTTCTCCCCACTGAGAAGCTCCACTTGCAGGGCAGGAAATGAAATTCTAAATTGAAAATCCAGTTCATATGTAACAAAACCTTGGCATTATTGACATGGATTCCAAATCAACCCAGTCCTGGGCACTGTGGGGAGCACCCACAGCTGGGTGCCAAAAGGACCAGTGAACATATTTGAATTTATTTCTGTCCTGCACCTGGCTGGATCTACACCTTAGAAATGAAGATTAAAATTTGATGAGCAGTAAATGACCATGCCCTCAAAGGCACAGGGCTTTCAAGAGCCCTCTCACCACTCTCTCAAGAAAAAAACAAACCAAAGAAAACTCTCAGGGTCCACGAAGGCCTTTCACATCGAGCATCTTCAGCCTGAAAAGCCCTTCAAAGTTGTCACTCTCAGCAAGCCGGGTCACAGTTTCCAATTAATCATTCACTTGATTAATTTTGCCTCCTTTAGCCTGCAAGTCCCCGCAGGCACGGAACGCTGCCGGGGTGAGGATGCCGTGGGTGGGCTGTGAGTGTGCCCGGTCGGAGCCGACGTGGATGTGCCTTGGGAGAGCTGAGCCAAGCCACCCACGGCACCTGGCGAGAGGGGCCGGGCATGGACACAAGGTCAAAGCTCTTCCCCAAACGCCCGGGCAAGCAAATTCCTTTAAAAAATTCCTCTGGTGGGTGTAATGACCTCACCGAGGCATCGCATCACACATCCCTCCTCCTCCTCTTCATCTTACGCTCAGCCTTGCTCTGCTCTCTCCAACAGGCCAGCAAAACCTTCCCTTCAAATTGCTGCGAGGTTTTTTTCGGTGTTGGTTTTCTTTCTTTTCTTTCCATTAGGAGACATGTTCATTAGGAAAATATCAGAAACCTCTGGGGCAGCTTGTGCTTCTAACTCATTTTCCAAATGTATAATGAGCCAGGAGTAAATTTTTTAGGGTGAATTCAATTGACCTTTGCAGTGGCATTAGGCAGATTGGCTTAAAGTCTATTAGAGCATAATGTAACCTGGTGAGATTTTAGGGAAGGGTATTGGAAGAACCGACGGAGTTGGACTGCTTTCCTCCCTTCCTCCCCGAGCTTCCTTCACAGAGGAAAAGAAGGATGGCTCGAGAACAGAGAGGGATGAACAGAAGGGGAGAGGGATGAACAGACGGGGAGAGAATTAAAAGGGAGAAGTGAGGAAAAGAGCAGGAGGCAGAGAGAGGGGAGCAGCTCCAACTGGCCCTCGGCTGCAGCAGGTTTGGCTGCTCGGGGACGGGCGGCAGCCACCGACCGAGCAGCTGGGCCATTTGCTGGGTGACACCGTGCCAGCTTACACCGGCTGAGGATCCTGCCCCGCGGCCATGGAAGGCATCCCAGCTCTGCAGGGACGGCTGGCGAGCCGCTGGTCTCACGGGGAAAGGCGGATCTGCTGCTGCTGATGGACGCTGGGCTTGGAGCTGCTGCGTGTGCCACGGCCAGGGACATGAGCCTGGGACCTGCACCTGCTCAGGGACACCCCTGGGGCCACGCTCAGCTGTCCCTGGGGAGGCTGGGGGAGGCAGGTCAGCTCCACATCCCCGCTCATATCCAGGAGGAGGTGTCAGCCCTCCAGTACTGCTAACAGGGGCTCTCTGGGGGCTGCTGAGAAGCAACAAAAGGTGGAAATTACGGATTTTCACTCCAGCATGGCGAGGAGGCACCACCCTACACAGCCATGTCCTGCACACACCTGTGACTCCAGCCTTGGGCTCTCAGGGCACATTTGGGACTCAAAGGCACTGTGGTGTCACCCCATATGGCACATGGAGGCTCCAAACACCTCAACAACCCCATGTATATAAATATATATAAAATTAGGGAGTCACAGAATCCCAGAACGGCTTGGGTTGGAAGGGACCTTAAAGCTCATCTCACTCCATCCCCTGCAGGGACATCTCCAACTGGACCAGGTTGCTCCAAGCCCTGTCCAACCTGGCCTGGAACACTTCCAGGGTGAGGAGTCAACAACCTCTCTGGGCACATACACATATATATGGAGTTACAAACACCCACCCCTTACACCAGTAACAAGTTTCCACCCCCAGACTGCAATTCCTGCCTCCTTCTGGCAGCTGTGGGGGCGAGGTCCCCGTCCAGGGTCAGCACCCCCAGCCCAAGCCCCACCTGCAGCAGCACTGGGGCACCAGGGGGTGGGAGCAGCAGCTCTGCCCTGGGCACTCACACACCTCTTGGACTCACGCGGATAAAATTGCAGCAATCAAAGGCCTCGGGGGAAAGCTGGCTGCCAGGGAGCTGGCACGGCACAGCTGATCCCACCCTTCCCTGTTTCACAACGCCAGCACACCAGTCCCAGGTTGTGTTTACAGGGAGGTCGAACCTTGGCCTGATGGGACTCTGGGATTGCAGCAGAGGTGATGCCTTAGGTTTTAACTTTTATATTTCTCAAATCCTACTGCCTGGTGTGTAACTCTGCAGTTCTGTGTGCCCTGTGAGCTGCTGCTCTCTCGTGCTGCTCAGACATAACAAACCTCTCTGGGTTTGCTCTTCAAGGACACCAGGCCCCAAAATGTGTAAACTAAAAGCCTCTGAAGAGGAGGGACAAACTTGGGGTAATTACATCATTAACTGGGGGTGTAATTAGAGAATTAACCCTGATATGCAAATGGACCAAACTTATAGAAGTGTGAAGAACCCATGACCCAGGGTCCATCTTGGGTGTTGCCTTTGACTGCCCAGGGTGTGCCTTTGAAGGCCCTTCAAATAAATACCCACATTTATGCCCTTATTCCTGCCTAGTCTCTGTTTTTAGGTGGCCACCCCAGGCATCAGTGGGGTCGGACACCACGGGAAGAGCTCAGGCTGCCAGCACCACCCTGCTTTGCAGCCAACCCCTGAAGCCCTGCTGGACCCATCCCATTTATCCAGCCCTGACAGGGATGCCCCCGGGGACATCACCCAGGAACACTCACCTCTAACCTGTCAGCACTGAAGAACTGCTTTTCCCTGGGTGTTTTTGCACCAGCCTATGAGGGAAGGCCGGCAAATCAGCCTGGGAAAATCTCGTGGCTGTGTTTTGAAACATCACTTGTTTTCCTCTTCTTTTCCTCCACCCAGCCCTGATAATCTCAGGCACTCCCTGTCCGTGCAGGGGTGGGGTATGGAATGCCAGGCTCATTCCAGCCCACACCATTCCCACTCGGCGTGGAGCAATCCTCCCTGAACTCATTCCCACCGCTGATAAGGAGGCGGGGTGCAGTCCCTAGGGATGGGTGAGCAACGTGACACTGGGAGCCCAGGGCTGAACCCGGCTACCCCTGGGCTTGGGCTGGTGCCCTGATGGTGAAACCATCCTCCCTCCCCCTCCCTACGGCCAGAACAGCCCCGCCGGGGTGCTCCGCTCCGTGCCAGAGAGGCAGCTCTCACCTGCCATCCCCCTACTGCAACACAAATGAGATTCCAGCATCCCAATTTCCAGTTACGAACCCTCCACCGTGCGCTGACCGGTGCTAAACGCGCCTGTGGCTTTGCTCCCGCAAGGGCTGGTGCCCATGCAGGGATGTGGGAAGGCTCTGGATGCCCTCCCTGCACCAAACCGGCCACAAAAGGGTGGCCGACCTGCTCTCCTTTCCCAACTTTGCTGCTTCATCCCCTGAGAGGCTGCAGCGAGGGAGAGGAGGGTTTCAAAAGAGAGCCGGAAAATGAGAGAGAATAGGAGCAGGTTTCAGCTGGATGCGGTGAAATGGAAGGCTTTGTGTTTTCGGAAATTAAGGGTGTAAGGGGTCTCTTTGTGCTAAATGCTCCGGATGGGATGAAAGTAAATAGAGCTCAGCTGGCCAGGGGAGTTCGGGCGACATTGGGAACAATTTTTAGCCCCGTTAGATATTAATTTCCCATACATCATCCCCCTGTCCTCTGCCCATTTGAAGTGCTCAGGGTTTCAGGCTTCAAAGCGCACCAGGCCGGCCACTGGCACAAAGCTCGGGATCCGTGGGGAGCCGCGTCAGCAGCTTCCAGCCCCGCTGGGGTCCCGGCAGGACCCCTCCCCACACTGCCACCCCCCCAGGGGCAGGCAGGGCCAGCCCCGGGACGTGGCAGCTCGCGGTGACTTCCTCGGGGCTCTGCTGCGGGAGGGAGCCGGGGACGGGGGGGCACGGCAGAGCAGATGAAAGCGCTGACCCACTTTGTGGCCCAAAGTGCTCATTAAAACCCAACCGCAGGTCCGCGGGCGCCTGGAAAAGCCGGTGGGGTCATAAACCCCATCCCTGCCTGCCTGCCACTGATGAAGCACCTTCCAAAATCAATGGCGCTTTGTTGGGTTGCGTCAGCTAACGAGGAAAAGGCCATTTATTGTTTCAACGGGGAAAGGCTGACACACCAAAAAGAGAGCCCTTTGCCTGACTCAGAGCAAATATCTGCGGCTTTTCCACGGTGAATTGCCTTTGACAAGAGGGTTCTGTCCTCCAGCAAGACGCCTGGGCTGACAGTGGTCCCCGCCAGGAGAAGCAGCAATGCTCCTCTGGATCCCCAGCGAGGGATCCACGTCCAGCATCAGTGATGTCGGGGTTTGCAGCTCCTGTGGATGCACAGCACAAGCACAGAGCAAGGCAGGCAGAGCTATTCCAAATTTTCTCCTGGGCAAAGCGAGGCACTGCTGACCGAAGAGCAGGAGGCAGAGCCCAGGCTGAACCAGAGCCAGGCCAGGCAAAGCCCAACCATCTGCCTGCTGCAAAGCCAAACGAGCTGAGGTTACTTGATTGAAACAGCAAGTGCATAAATATCCAATAAAATAAACAACAGCCATAATTAATAATAAAATAAAAATAGCCTTTCCTTTCTGCTCCTGCACTTTGCAGCCGCAGAGCTCAGGGCACATCACACGCCAGAGTAACAACTAATTATAAGCACCAATTACGATGATAATGAAATAATCTACCTTCCAAACCTGCCTGCCATTAATTTTCCCTGGCTGTAAAGAAGGTTGAAAGCTCACACCAGACAGAGCGAGCGATGTGGGTGCACCCTGCTCTGTGCCACAAACCAGCCTGACAGCAGGAGGGGGACAGGGGCATCCTCATGCCCTGAGGCCTTCCCGCAGCAGTGACTTCCCCAGGTCATTGCCCAGAGCAGCTGTGGCTGCCCCATCCCCAGAAGTGTCCAAGCCAGGCTTGGACACTTGGAGCAACCTGGGACAGTGGAAGGTGTCCCATGGCAGGGGTTTGGAAAGGGGTGAGCTTTAAGATCCCTTCCAACCCAAACCACTCTATGGTTCTATGAAAGCCACGCACTCTTTGAGGTAAAACAGAACCAAAGCAGCAAAGGGAAAGCTTGATTTAGCTCCCCTCTCAGCTTTTCTTTCTCAACACCATCAGCAGACAAGGGGGAGGACAATGAAGGAGGACAATTTGCATGAGACACTGAGAAGCTCTGTTTATCCCTTTCTGGACAGTGACTCGGGGAATCATGTGGGCACGGACGGTTCGTAAGCCAGCAGCAAAGCAAGAGCCTGAGTGATGAAGTACTCGAGGTTTGCACTTGGTCGCTCTCCTGAGTCAGAGCCAGCATCTTGCTCCGGATCCCGGCTCATCCTGTGTGAGGCTCTGGATGTCACCTGCCTGCCCCGTGTCTCTGTTAGCTCCTGGGGAGAAGGGCACAAAGGGTGCTAATGCAGAGCTCTGACCGTGTGTGGTGAGGACACTCTGCTTCCCAGCTCGGATCAGACCTGCCCTGGGAATGTGTGCTCCCAGCCCAGAAAGCCAACCCTGTCCTGGGCTGCACTCCCAGCACCAGCAGCACCAGGTCCAGGGAGGGGATTGTCCCCCCTGCTCCACTCCGGTGAGACCCCCTGGAGCACTGTGTCCAGCTCTGGGACCCCAGCACCAGAAGGACGTGGAGCTGCTGGACAAAGTCCAGAGGAGGCCATGGAGCTGCTCCAAAGGCTGGAGCACTTTTCCTACAGAGCCAGGCTGGGAGAGGTGGGGATGTTCAGCCTGTAGAGGAAAAGGCTCTGGGGAGACCTTGGATTCCCCTTCCAGGACCTAAAGGGGCTCCAAGAGAGCTGGAGAGGGACTTTGGACATGGGCCTGGAGTGACAGGACAAGGACAGTATCCTCCCATTGCCAGAGGGCAGCCAAAGCACAGCATTTGATCCAAAATGGAAAATTCCTGGGCTGCAAAGAGGGAAAAGCAGAAAGTCTGTGTGTCAGAGAGGGTCAGAAGACCCTCGTGTCCCAGCCCCAGTGGTTCTGAGCAACACGATGTGCTGCAAAGCCCAGGGCTGGCGCTGGCACCAAGGGTGAGCCGAGCCTGTAAGATTGATTTCTCTTTGTTTTCGATTGACGGCGTGTTTGCTAGAAAATGTCATTTTCGGGAACCGAAACTATCTGTGGATTCAAGTCAGGTTTAGCGAACAGTTTTCGCGGAAAATAAATAGAACGGGGAGAGGAGGGAGCTGCAGAGAAGTCAAAACATCTCGTGGATGATGTTTCTTGTGTGTTACATTTCAATCTCTCACTTGAAATGTCATTGTCATTCCAAAAAATTGACATTTATAGAAAAGGTTAAAAAAAGGCTACGCTGAGTGAAGCATATGGGTTGGCTTCCACGTTTGCATAAACTGTTTCATTAGGATTTGACAGAAACACTGGCTTGACGTCACTGACAGAAGCCCAGCTCCCCACTTTCCTCCGAGGTGACCTCAACTCAATGTTGTTTCTTCGCCCTGGCCATCAACTAAGCTGTGAAAAAGAGTTTTAAAAGCCATTATTTACCCAACACTGGCAGTGCTGAGGTTGGGAGAGTGCGTGGAGCCATTCCCACCGCAGGGAATCTTCCGGAGTGGTGCAGGTGAACAAATCCCCCTGCAAAGTCACCCCAGGTTTCGGCAGCTGTGACGGAGCTAAACCAGCACGAGCCCATATTGAACTAATGGAGGATCCTAAAATCCGGGAACAGGGAGAAAACGGGACTGAAAAATGACACAACCAGCACATCCAGGGAATCGAAATTGTCCCATTCATCCTGAATTCGACCTCAGATCCCAGGAAGCCCACGGAAGTGTAAGGACCAGCCACCACCGAGTTAATCCTTCAGCTCAATCCCACGATAATTATGATGCCACGCATCCAGGCTGGAACAACAACCCCTCCCCGAGGCAGAAAAAGCCTTTTCATTCGCCCTCTGAAAGAACTGGTCAAAGTCCTGATTTTCTGAATTTCCCCCCAGACTGATGTAATGCCAATAAAAATTGCAAGGTTTGGGGGCAGTGACTGCCTGGCAAACAGAGGGAAAATGTCTCTGGGAAATGGTTGGTCAGTGGGTGTTTTGGGATGCAGCAACCTGAGATTTCCAGTGGGAGGACCACTGGAGGGGAAATGTTCAGCACAGTTTTGGGGAGATGCTTGCTCTCCCCTGTGTCTCTCAGGACTGGGAATGTGGATCCCCCCAGCGGAAGGAGGGACATGCCCAACTCCTGCCAACTTCATGCACGGATGGATCTCAAATTCCCCCAAAACCACGACTGAGGATCTCATCCTGCCCTCTCGGCTCCCTCCTGCCACAGCACCTGAGAGGAAGGGGCTTATTTTTATAACCTACTTCAAACAGGCTCTGCTTATAAATTAATGGCTTCAACAACTTGGGGTTTTCCCAACAGCAGCCAAAATTCGCAGAATTCCAAGATGGTTTGGATCAAAAGGGACCTTAAAGCTCATCTCATCCCACCCCCTGCCATGGCAGGGACACCTTCCACTGTCCCAGGCTGCTCCAAGCCCTGTCCAGCCTGGCCTTGGGCACTGCCAGGGATCCAGGGGCAGCCACAGCTGCTCTGGGCACCCTGTGCCAGGGCCTCTCCACCTTCACAGGGAACAATTCCTTCCCAATATCCCACCTAAACCTTCTCTCTGTCAGTTTGAAATTAACCCAGAGCAAAGGTTTCAGCAGTCAGAGTGCTGGCAACACTTCTGATCTGGATGTCAACTCTGCAGCAGCTCCTCTTCTTTCCCCTTTTAATTATTTAGTTGTTTTTATTTTTAATATTTACTCATTCCTTTTTCTAAAAAGCTCCAAGCTCCTTAGAAAAAGGCGGCGTGTTTTTCTAGCCTGTGCTTGGATGACTCTCAGCCCCCTGACAGAGAATCTATAGGTGCTAACAAAATACAAACGGATAATTAATCACCATAATTGGGGATTGGGTGGCTTTTATTCACTTCCGTCTCCTCTGTGGTGTTTCTTCTAAAGAAGAGAGGGAGGGAAAAAATTCAGTATAGAAGGGAAGAAAAGAAATCCCGTAAGTCTAAATGGGCTGCACAGATTTATGGAGAATTAGTTTAGTCCTTGGGACCTCGTGACACGAGAGTCCAACCAAACTCCATTCTTGGCTTTATGATGTTTTCAAGCCCCCTCAATGCAATTATTTCCTTGTCTCCCTACAGCCCATCCATTATTCTCCATAATAATATGTTTTCTGAAACTCCTTTCCATAAACAACGAGAGCAGGCAGCGAGAAACCTCATTGTTATTGATATCATGTCACATCACCAGTAAAACAGCTCCTGCAGAATGGGCTGGCGATGGAGATGGTTTCAATCGAAAACCTCCCCACCTTTTACATCGTTCCAAGATAAATGAAGCCGACTCACTGTGACGTCACACAGGGAAATTTAACCCCCACGGGCTTTTTAGGGACAGGGTTGAGACAGTCTTGGTGTGGATCCCAAACTGCCAGTAGGAAACAGGTCCCTGGTGGAGTTTGTTTGCTCCTTCCACTGGGTCTGGCCCCATGCCATTGCTCACCAGCCATGAAGCTTTTAAAAGCAAAAAGTTCCAGGCTTATTTGCCCCCTGAACCCACAGTTATGCACGGAAATCAACAAAATGTTGTTGTCACCCAGCATATGATGCTCAAAAGCACAAGCACCACCAAGCTCTTCATCCTCAGCCCCCCAAATCATCATCCTGGGGGGCTCAAGCCCACATTTCCCGTTAGAACTGAGAAAATCGCAGCAGCTGCAGGGGGTAACTGGTAGTTCCAGTGGCAATATCACAAACAAAGGTTTGAGATGGGCTGGAATAGCTGAAAGTGATGCTCGTAGCAGTGATTATCCAAGGTAGGGCTGGATTCTGGGTTTGTAAGGCTGGGAAGGCAGAGCTCAAGGCACACCGACGCTGTTTCTGCACTCAGACACATGGATCATGTTCATTCAATTAATTAAAATAGTCCAGTTATGATCCTGGCAACATCAAACAAGGATTAAAAAACTTCCTACATTTTCTAGCTAGACCCAAGTGTATGCCTGACCCCCCACATCCCCCAAAGATCATCCATGAGTCTAAAAACTTCAGGTACAGCTTGAATCACCCTAAACCTTAAAAATAAATCCCTGGGCTGAGAACAGTGGGATCAGACTATTGATAGATTCAAGAACAAAGATTTCACATTAAAAGATCAACAGGGAAAATCACTTATTTGCCACTAAGAGAATAAAATAAAAGCAAGAGCACAGCTGGAAGCAGCCCCGTAGGGGGAGATAACAAATCCCAGGGCCCTGCATCCTTCCTCATCCTCCTGGTTATTCTGACATTTCAGCAGCAGGAGCATCCAGGCAGTGCATTTTCTCAGGGACCAGATTTTTATCATCCTAATCATGGTCCGGGACCAAGACATGGAGGCATTTACTGGTCCAGAAAGCATTTGTACTGTTCCAGTAACTAAGCACTTTTGAAAGACTCTTTTCCACCTGATGGGGGGAGCTGATAGCTGAGGAGCCGCTAGCGAGAGATTGATGCTTCATATGTTTGAAAGCTCCAACTCCAAGCAGAGAATATTGCACTGGTTTCTGGCTCTAGTGGTTTTCATAACACCCGGCAGCAATATCATGTCAGAACAGCAGCTGCCAAATCTGGTCTTCAATTATTGCCAGCTTCAAGTTCAAGGAGAGCTAAATCCAGGGGCTTGGTGCAACCTGATGTAAAAAGCAGCTCTAACAGGACTCCCTTTGTCTTTTCCCCTCTCCCATACATATTTCAGGAGTTTTCAGGTGTCTGCACTGAATTGGAGTTCAAAGGTGTGGATGGCTGGAGGCACCCCGGCCATACACTGCTGAAAGAGATGGGATAAATGGTTTGGACAAACAAAACCCTAATGCTTTCAGCCTCAGTCGAAGGGGACCTTCAGCCCTTCTCTTCGCCCTTTTCCAGCCTGCAAAGTGGAGCACTGGAAAAAGGGAGGCTGGGACCTGCCCTCCTGCCTGAACTCATTTAGCCCAGGAAAACACAAAGCAGATTTACGACATCTTTTGGGGAGGGCAAACTTGCTGCCAGGGAAGCTGTGGCTGTCCCTGGATCCCTGGAAGTGTCCAAAGCCAGGCTGGATGGGGCTTGGAGCAACCTGGGATAGTGGAAGGTGTCCCATGGCAGGGGGTGGAACTATTTTACCTTTAAGGACCCTTCCAACCCAAACCATCCCATGATTCTGTGATGTCATGGCTTTAATTTGCATGTACAACAGCGTTGGAAACTACAGAGCAGGACTCTGCGACTGTGCAGAGATGGATCTGTGCTAACCCTGCTGCCCCATCATTTCAGAGCCTTCTATTCCAGGCTCTCCCACCTTTCCCAACGAGAAGATTTTGGCAGATAAAATCCATCGGGTTACACACGTTCCTGCAGCACGGAGAGATTCCAAGAGCAGGGCTGCAGAGCCTTCCCTGAGCAATGACATGTGCAAACATGTTCTGAGCAATTTGGGGAATTCAATGATGTCCCACGTGGGTTGTGCAAAATCTCCCAGCAAAAAGTTTCCTTTCGTGTCACACGAGCGACCTGTGCGGAGCATGAAAGCAGGGGGTGGGATATGCTAATTTCCCTAAATGCTATCACTTCTGCAAACAAAATCAGTGATTTTCCAGCCCTGGAGCCATCAGATTCCACTTCCGCAGGGACTTGTGCTGGGTGAGCACCAAGTTCTCTCGACCACACGGGAATTTCCTACTCCAGCAATATGAAACATGAGGGTGAAGCAGGAGGGGAAGCTACGTGAGGACACAAGAGAAAGGCCATGACGAGCTTCCATCAATCCACAACGTCGAAGGCCAGGAGAGACAATCAAAGCTGACAGCCTGGGGAAGCCAAGCCACACAATTTCAACCTGCAAGCCCCGGAGCAAACACGGGGATGATTCCCCTGCACCCAGGCAAACACCAGCAAACCTGGCCGCTTCTTGCTGATGCGCCGGGCAGGTTTAGCAGGACAATCAGTCTTGCTTAGAACACTTCAAGCGATGATGAATTCACCATTTTCCCCACATAATCAAGGGATAGCTTGGTTTGCATCTGGCTCCTATTTTACCCGAGTTCCAAAGATGTGTTACACAAACCAGCCTGGATTTAGGTCATGTATCACCGACATCTCCATCCGAAGGGAAAGGCTTTGCCAGCACCTACAAGAAAAACTCCTCTTCCCCCAAACCAGCCCCTCAGTGCCTGGGGCAGAAGCCATCCCAGCTTAGGGTGGTGAAGGTGACATGTCCCCATGCTGCCTGAACACCAGGCTCCAGCCTGGCGAGCTGTGGAGAACCTCCACGTGCTTCTTGACACCTCCACACCAGTAAGAAATCCCAGAACCCCTGAATGGTTTGGATTGGAAGAGACCTTTAAGATCATCTATTTCCAACCCCCCTACCACAGGCAGGGAACCTCCTGCCACACTGGAAATGGGGTAAAAGACCCCCAAACCTGCTGCAATGGTCAAGTCAGACCCAAAGCATCCTCTGGGTCTGATCTGGGGGAGGGAATAAACCATGGGCAAAATAAATAAATAAAAAACCAATCTCCATTTGGAGGCACTAAATCCCCACTCCTTTCCAGATGGCTGGGAGATTTCTCCCAGGTGGTAAATATATTATTAAGAACTCATTTCACCGTGAAATTGACTATTCAAAACACAGACAGAAGTTAATATATTAGGACAACCTGTCTGAAAAGCTCACGTTAGAGGAAATTTATTTTTGTTTAATATAAAACGTGGCACTACACACATGGCCGTCCTCGAGCTGCTCCTTGGCAGAAACATGCGTTCAGACACTGGGGAGGTCTCCCACAGCAGGACAAACAGCACTGGGTAAGGTCACTGTCACCTTTGGGGTGGCACAGCCATCGAGGACATGGGCACTGGGAAGTGGAGTCTGTGCCATGGCTGGGAGGATTCTCCTCTCACTGACCATCTCAGGGTTGTTATTCTGGCACCCCTCAGGAGCTCAGTGCTCAGAGAAAACCAGAGCAAGGTAATAATAAAGATTTTCTGCTCGGGGACATCCTTCCACTGGCTCTGAAGGGAAAATGCAAGCAGCATGGCAAGGATGTGAAGAACGTCTTCCACAAGGAGCCACCGGGTCAGAGGAGCCCTCCGGACACCCCGATCTAGTCCTCCACTCAAAGCAGGAGCAGGTTTCAACCTGAAGTTGAGCCTGCACTTCCTCCAGGTCCAGATCAAACCTACACCTTGAAACTATTTTCATTTACAGACCAAATCCAAAGCCTTGGGAAGGCTGGAACCTCCCATTACAAACTGCACAACTAAAGCATTATTTCTTATTAACCACTAATAAGAAGATGCCTAAAGTAACAGGCTTTCTAAAGCATTTCCTAGTTGAGTCAATTGTTTTGATTGGGTAATTATTTAAAAGTATCCCAGATATTCTTTAGCGAGGAGGAGCAGCATAATTTTGCAAATCAGTAATGAAGAAGCCTCAGAGGGCTGACAAACACTTTGTATTGTTTAATTTGCTTCCCAGCCTTTCTGTCAAGGAGCTCCAGCTTTGCTTTGGCATAAGATCTGCCTGGGGGAGGTCAAGGAAGGTGACCTTTTCTCTTCCCACTCAGTAGCAAAGGATGAGAGTCTGAACTGCTGGACACATGCAGACTTCAGAGCGCGTCTTCATTAGAGGCTTCACGGCATCTCTGAAGTCCCAGCCCTTCTGGAAAAGCATGGATGGGAGGAAGCCATGGGTCTGTTAGACTGTAGCTCATTTCACTTTAATTCAGCTGCTAATTAACTCACTTTAAGCTAAATGCCTATGTCTTGAGTGAAGTGACCTCTTTGCAGACCTTTGGCCCAGGACACACGTGGTGGCTCGACAGCCACCTCAGCTGGACGCTGAGCTCTTCAAAGAGGTGTCCCAGGATCCCTGCACTAAGCAGGTGCAGCGTTCCTTGGAAAGGGGGTGATGGCAGCCTGGACATAATCCAGGCTGGACAGCTTGAGAAGGGAAACTGGTGGAAGGTGTCCGAGGAAGAAGAGAGCATGGACATCCAATTGAAAACATGTCAGGAGAAAGAGTTATCCCATCCTGGAAAAAGCTGGACATTTCAAAGAGCCATCACCTTCCCTAGACCTTGGACAGTTTCACCCTAGAAAAATACAACCTGCCTACCACTCCCCCAGACCAACCCAATTTATCTGGAGCAATCTTTAAAACCCAGTCTAGACTTCCTGCTCAGACCTGGAGCAGCAAACCCACTTGAACCCTAAAAAAGCCACTTATCTGCAGGGATAAAATTCATGTCCTCTCCTGGCAACCAAGCACCCCAGCGATGAGGCTGCAGACTTGGCCTCTGGCTCTTTGTCTCAGTCTCTCTCAGCCGTTCTGCTGCAGATAAATAATTAACCACACGTTGGAACAGGGACCTGAGCACGCGTCCCCTCCATCCCGGCTGAGTGCCCGAGCTGATGGGCTATAAAATCCCTGCTGGCCCAACAAATATTTATTCATGCAAAATGGAGCAGCTTCGATGAAAGAGAGACGGAGCCGTGCGCTCTCCACAGAACTCACCCCGGAGCAAACACTGACGAGGTGGAGATGTGGGTCTGGTGGCCAAACTCAGATTGTTTGCATCTCTTGGCTGAACTCCTCACCCTTCCAAACTCCACCGTACAAGGAAAAATACCTGTAATCTGTTGTCTTGTTTTTTGCTAACCTTCTGATAATTGACGTTCTTGGAGACAGATATTCCAACACATTCATGTAAATAATAGACAATGCTTACTTAACTGTCCTTTTTGTTTTCATTCCTGTACTATGAGAGAAATTTTGATGAGCATCCTTTTTCTCCAGTGGGATTGAAGAGGAAGTGACATGTCCTCCAATCCCTTGTGGAACTGAGAAACCTATAAATATAAGAACTAAAAATAAACTTTCTCCTTTTTTCCTCTTTCTGCTTAACCTAGCAGGAATCAGAGTGGTACTTTCTCGTGTCCTATAGCGACAGTAATCATTCAAAAGCAATCTTTATTAATAAAATGGGGAGGGAAATATTAATATTAATAAATACTAATAAAACTTGAACAAGGAAAGCATCCCCATCTGAAGTGCTCAAACTTGGCCGTTTGGAGAGCTGAGTTAGAACACACAGTGGGATTCCTGGGTCCCTCCTGTGCTGGGCCAGGAGTTGGGCTTGGATAATCCTTGTTGGTGTCTTTCAACTCAGGATATTCTACGAGTCTATGAGTATTTAATGTGAACAGCCACGGTGGCCCCTTCCATGGTCACCAGGGCCACCAACTCGTTGCCAACTCCACCAGTCCTTGAGGATGCTCCGAGACACCTGGGCCTTTAGGAATCCCTCTGATTAAAGCCAGCCTTCCTCGATTTTCGAGTCCCTGTCAGCAAATCAAATTCCTGGAGAGAATTCCTCTTTCTGGGCCCTCTTAGTTTGATTCTTTTCCCTCTCCCTTCTCCCGTGGATTAAGGGATCATTAATCCCACCCAAGGAAATGGGATTTTGCTCACACACGGGGACACACCTGAAGTTCCTGCAAGAAGTGACCCCTCGGTACCCTGACACCATGAGAGATGGTCCTGGGGAAAGGTCCTGCTTTTCTTTTTTTATCAGTAATTCATTCAAGGCACCAAACCCAGCTGGTAGGAGTGGCTGGTGTTCATTTTACAAAACACACAAGGCTAAAATAAACTAAAATACAAAAACCTTCCTCTGTGCATACATTCCTTCTACAAATCTGAGTGCTAATAGTATTTGACATGTTGGTAATCTGTGGGTTTTTTGCCGTAATTCATTTAGAGTGGTTCTGCTTGATTATTGTACATTTTACACTGTGATGCACAGAAAATGTTTTTGCTTTTTTTTTTGCCTCCTTAACTGCTTTTATTCCTTCTAGAAATCACTCATTCATAGTACCCACATCCGAGGCTAGAGAGGGAGGGAAGGAACAAAGCGAAAATCAAAGAGAAAATAGGCAGCAAGAGAATAGGAAATAAATGAAGAGAAACGAGAAGAGAAAAAAAACAATAAGAAGGGAAAATAAGCTGAGAAATTATGCAAATAGAAGAAAACAAAGCCAAGAGGCAGAAGGGCAGAGAGAGGAGCCTGTTTTGGGAGAGCACATCCTCTTTCTGCCCAGAGACTGGAGCAAAGGATGATCCAGCAAGTGAGGACTCAACTGTATTTGTTTTCCATGGAGTTGAGTCCTCTTTAACAGCCCAACATCTTCCCCAAGCTCAGAGTGCTTGTGTGACATGAGACATGATGTTCTTATGGAAATCTCTGCAGTCGGAAAAAAACTGGGAAGAAAATAACTGTTCCTGCTCTATAAAAATTTTGCCCTTTTCCATGTAGGGAAGGAGGGGGAAAGAAGCCATAAACCAAAATTCTCAAATTACTCAAACTCCAGAAAAGTTGGGCCAAAGTCAACATAACCTTTAGATTTCAAAATTTTTTTTGCTTTTTAATTATAAGAAAAATTCAGCTATGCTTCCATCTTATATTTTGAGCCAGAAAATCACTTGTTTTCCTTAAGGAAAAAAATCAATTACATTTTAAAATCTCACAAAATGTTTTCATTTTGCTTGCATTTGTTAGTTCTGCTCAAACACTCCTTTGAAAGTGGCCTGTTCTCCTGGAAAGCCGGTTTTCCTAAATCTGCGTGTCCCAGGTTAAGGAGAACCAGCCACCTTCAATCATCCCACGTTAGGCCATTCTCCTTGCAGTGACAGGACAAGAGGGAAGCTGAGGGAGGGCAGGGATGGATGGGATATTGGGAAAAAATCCTTCCCTGTGAGGGTGGGCAGGCCCTGGCACAGGGTGCCCAGAGCAGCTGTGGCTGCCCCTGGATCCCTGGCAGTGCCCAAGGCCAGGCTGGACGGGGCTTGGGGCACCCTGGGACAGTGGGAGGTGTCCCTGCCCATGGCAGGGGTGGCACTGGATGGAGCCTTAAGCTCCCTTCCAACCCAAACCATTCCATGATTCTCTTCCCTCCCAACCTGTGCTGGTAAAGGCACAATAAAGGACACTCTCACACCCGCTAGGTTCATCAGAAGGAGGTGAAAGAGAAACTTTATTTACATTTCTGATACTTTATAGGGTTCTCAATTTCACAAGGGATTGGAGGACATGTCACTTCCTCCTCAATCCCACTGGAGAAAAAGGATGCTCATCAAACTTTCTCTTATCACAAAAGGCATGAAAAACAGGAAAGACGGTTAAATAAACATTGGCCATTATTTACATGAAACTGTGTGAAAATCTCTGACTCCAAGGCTAAAACAGAAGGTTTAGCAAAAAACAGGACAACACCAACCAACCACGGCAGAGGGAATTCCATGCCAGTGCCGTGAATCTCAGCTCACCCTCAACTCCTCATGTGCAGGGCAGGGAAGGATTTTCTCCCTGAGCTCCCAGCATCTTGGGATAAATGGATGGGCAGGAGACAGTCAGAGTTCTCTTACGTTCACAATCAACAACAGAGACCTGGGTAATCCACCCAACCTCTTGGCAGCAGCAAGGAGCTGCTTTGCTCCCGATCCATCACTGAGGTTATTACGTCTCTCCGAGGGCTTCAAGCCGCCTGGAATCCCCAGTTAGTTAATAAAGAAAACGAGAGATTCAACAATTGTTCGTGCTTGCGCTGCCATGTAAAGGCTTCGTCTCTCAGCAATGAAACAAAAGGGGACTAATAACACCCCGTGCTGCAAAAGCAAGTGCCAAGGAAAAGACAGAAATCAATTATCCGGGTGCAATTCAAAGGGAGAGAAGTGGTGAACACGTCCACATCAGCAAACAGCACACATAATCCCATTAACACGGACGCTGTCTCCCTCGCGGGAGCGCCGAGACACGGAGAAAGATGATAATTAAAATAAACAAAAAGTAGCCTCAACTTCCCACATAAGGGATGGTGGGATGGATGATGGATGCCACTGGGACGTGGCAGAGGGCAAAAGGGGACCTGAGGGGAAGCTGGGGGGATCAGGATCCTGAATGCCTGGGAAAGCCACCTGTGCCCGTCATCAGGTGCTGTGAAGGGTGGCTGCACCCGGTGGATGGTCAAACCATCACATCCTTCATGCAGCCTGCAAAACGCAGCCTCACAAGGCTGAACAAACCCCAAGGAGGGATGAGGAGGCCCCGAGGATGCGCTGCTGCTCGCCAGGGCAGGGACAACCCTCCCAGCACCCTCCTCACCCCGCTCTGCAGGAAAGGGATGCTGGGCTGGTACCCTGGAGCTCACAAAGCCAAAAATCAGCTGTGCCAGTCTCCCCGGAACATCTCTCCTCTCTTGGCTGACTCACCCAAAACCTTCAAACTCCATCTCTCAGTTTTCTATCAGGATGCCCCATCCCTGGAAGTGTTCAAGGCCAGGTTGGACAGGGCTTAAAGCAACCTCGTGGGAAGAGTTCCTGCCCATGGCACTGGGGGCAGAACAAGACGAGGTCTAAGGTCCCTTCAAACCCAAACCACTCAGGGATTCCACAATAAACCACAGCAGCCTTACTGGGTTGCACCAAATCCTCATTTAAACCCCTTCAGCCTCTTTTTTTAACAAAGGCTGCTCTGGCAGAAAATGTGGCACAAGGCAAGGAGAAACCCAGCCCTTCCTGGGAGAGCACTGTGGGCAGCTGTTGCTATAAATCCATGTTTCCCACATGGGGCAACTACAGCCAAAGTGGTTTGGGCACAATCAGACCCTCTAAAAATGGGCAAATTGATGCTGTAATACCAGTGTGATATCAAACTGGGATGAGGGCAACCCCAAGTGTATCAGAGTTTTGTACTGCACGGATCCCCAGAGAGGGCACAGGAGAGGTGAGGGGATGGCTGCAGTGCTCCTGCAGGTGACCTCGTATGAAACTGCCCCCTGCAGCCCCAAACCCAAAAAAACCCAGCAATTTTCAGGAGTGGTGCTCTGTGAGGCACTTCCAGTGATTCCCTCAACGTTCTTGCCCTGGAGATGGATTCAAGGAGCTACAAGGAACAACTGCAAGAAAATAAACCAGCATCAACCCCTCCCTAGTCTCTTGTCATTTCTTAACGCTCAGGGCTCCACGGGGACGCAGGTAACCCTTCCAGTTCTCCCGCATCCAACAACATTTCAAATCCTTGTGACCCTCTGTTTTATCTCGGGAACCCATCTGGGCAAGGACAGGTTAAGCATAATTGTTTGTGCAGCCCCCAGCCAACTTCCCAGATGAAATTTATTGCTCCAGCATAACTCTCTCCTACTTTTTTCCCTGAGCATCTGCTGCTGGCAGCTTTTGGAGATAGGACACTGCACTGATCTGGCATTGCAATCCCAATTTCTGCTCGGAAAAAGGCTTTCTGAAGTCTGTGAGAGTTAATGGGAAATGGGATACACAACATCTTCCAAGGATTTGGGATCAGAACCAAAATGAGCTCAGGAAGACAGAAAAAGTCTAAAAAAGTCTAAATCCTTTTCCCCTTGCCCCCACAGCTGCTCTCCCTGACAGAGCCCCTTTGCCTCCAACTCTGGCTCAGATATATGGCTGCTCTATAATTCATAATTGTCTCCAAAGACCACAGAGCAGTTCATAAATTTAAGGGGGAAAAAAAAGTCCTTTTCAAGGATAATTTTAATACCAGGCTTTTCATTTAGGGAAAGAGCAACTCAAATTAATTCCTGGAAATACTGTCTTTTGCCTGCTCCACTTGGTCCATCTGTCCCAGGAGCATCTGCAGGCAGGGACGGGGATGGAGAGCGACTCCACAGCCCCGGGCAGACCCACGACACGTCCCCACAACGAATTAAAATACAAGATTAAAATACAGTCACTTAATCCCCTGCAAAGCCTCTTAAGTGTTTCTATCAGGGTCAGCTCACTCGGTTCTTACTCAACCCACCTCTGGAAATACCCCAGTTTAGCTCCTTCCATGGCTGTCAGAAGGTTGGAGGGAGGGATGGGATCAAAGGCGACAGGGACCAAGAGGATGGAGGTAGATGCCACGTAAATAACCCTCATTAGGGAGCAGGGGACTGGCACAACCTCCTCTTCCACATCCACCCCTCCTTGGGCTGCTCCTGCATCCTTCCCCAAGTCAGCTTTCCCCTTCCCTTGCTCCCCACGACACAACGAGGATGGATTGTCCTGGGTGTGAGTCCGCTCCAGCTTCACTGGAGGCGTTTGCCCCAGAGGCAGGAGCTCTGTGCTCCACAATAAAGACGCTCTTTTAGCTGGAGTGGGTGATGGATGGAGAGTCAAACCCTGACAAAACCATCCCAAAATGGGTCTGCAGCCTCTTGGACTCCTGTGCCCCTTCCAGGCTTTCCATGTGCCCCCTCGCTTCTCCTCATGCCCCTCCCCAGGCTCCTACCAGCAGCTCACCAAATCCCAGCAGCGTTACCCCAGAGGAATTTGCTTCGTGGAGAACTGTCCTGGAGGATGGTGTTACAGAGCACAGCCAGCAACTGGAAGAGCTTGTATCAGGCACAGTGAAAACAAAACATCTCTGGACAGCTTAGTTAGGCCGGGCTCTCTGCTCTGCCACATTCACTTTGTATCATCTCACAGCCTCAAATTTCCCTTGTTTTTTCCTTCCCCTCCTCACTTAACCAATATTAGAAGGGAGATGCTGAGCTACACAGGCAACTCCTGCACCAGTCCTGCTCCTGACACGCACAGGTGACAACGGGAACCTGCACTAATGGAGCACTGGAGTGGAAAACCAGCCTTGTGCCACGGGGCACACCGAGCCCCGGGCTACCAGAGCCTGTGCTTTCCTGGGGACAGCCCTTCCCAGCCAGGGAGAATCCAGCTCCCTCTGCTCTGCAACACCGGGACCAAGGCTCCTCCAAAGCTCGGAAATAACTGGATTCATCTCCCTGAGTGTGTCTGGGAAACCACAATAAAGACGCTCTCAGACCTGCCAGGTTCAGCAGAAAGGAGGGGCAAGACCCTTTATTTACAGATGTCATGGCTTATACATTTCTCAACTCCACCAGGGATTGGAGGACATGTCACTTCCTTCTCAATCCCACTGGAGAAGAAAGGTGCTCATCAAAGTTCTCTTATCACAAAAGGAATGAAAAACAGAAAATACCGTTAAGTAAACATTGGCTATTATTTACATGAAACTGTGAGAAAGAATCTGACTCCAAGGTTAAAAACAGAAGGCTTTAGCAAAAACCAGGGCAACACCTGAGCATGTAGGAGCAGCACAAACTCTCCTTGTCTGATCCACGGGCAGGTAACACCACCCAGAGCTGTTCTGCCTCGCCAACGCCCTGCGCACGCAGTTACAGCCACCATCACCGGCGCATTTGCGTGTTCACACACACCCAGACATGCACAGTCCAGATGATCCTACAGCTGTATTTTAATATTTCAGTATCAGGGTCAGAGTGAATCTCACTGTCTCCCTCTTATCTTCCCTCCGCATACCAGTGCTGTCAATGCCATCGGCAATTTTACATGTAAATGAGCCCATCCATCACTCCCTGCTCCGCAGCTCCTCACTTCCAAGACTACCATGGAGTTACACCATTAAATCTCCTGGCTTTACACTATACATCATGACATATTTGACATCAATCAGCTGTGTCAGTCCGCTCACTGTAAACCATAAACTTGCTCTGCATTCCAGCTCCGTGCACAGTGATTAAAACCTTCTCAGCCTGGCTTCCTGATTATGGTGACAAATGACAGTGCCTTCCCTTCTGACTCAACACTCACCCAGCCTCCCCTGAGTGCCCCTGCCCTGGCCAGTTCTCATCCCGAATTATCCATGGGCACTGCTTCTTTTCTTTGAAAGCTCTCCGTTCTTTCCCATCAACCCTTCCTGGGCTGCCTCATCCCTCCATTCCCCTCTCCATCAGCACGTGTGTTTCTCCTACAGCTCCACCCATCCCCATGTCCTCCAAAGGGCTGCTGGTGCAGCTTTGACCACCTCTAGAATTTAGGTGAAGCACCAGAAGAGACATTTCTGGGAATAGCTGTGACCTGAGCAACCTGATTTAGAGGGTGGCATCCCTGTCCGTGCCAGGGAGGTGGAACGAGGTGATCTTTAAGGTCCCTTCCAATCCAGTCCATTTTATGATTCTGTGACCTGAAGGGATGTAGGTGGGTCAAGCCAGTTACCCAAAATCATCCCTCATATGCTCAGCCAACACCTGCCAGGCTGTCTTTATATACATTCAGTGCATCGGGTAACTTCAGGCAGACATTCCATAATCCTGCTTCACACAGCATTGTGCTTTGAGGCACCTGAAAAAAACCCTGTTCCAATTGTCAGGACGACTGATCCTTCCCTAATCCCATTTGCTTCCTGAAGAATGAGCAGCTCCACACGATTCCTGAGGCTGTTAAGTATCAGGTCTATCAAGTCAGGAACCAGACTTCACACACAAATGCGAGTTCGAGGCGTTGGCTTCAGGCCACTGAAATTTTGCCTTCTACTTCATTTTAATCTTTCTCTGCTGGGAAACTCAGGAAGAAGAATTCAGTTGGGCAAGTCTAGACTTCAGTATGTGTTCTAAAGGACATGTTTTTTATCAATCTGCTTAAAATTGCAGTAACTCAATACTTCAGCATCACGGGGAGAGACTATTTACAAGAGCATGTAGTGACAGGTCAAGGGGAATGGCTTCAAACTGACAGAGGGAAGGGACAGATGGGATATTGGGAAGGAATTGTTCCCTGGGAGGGTGGGCAGGCCCTGGCACAGGGTGCCCAGAGCAGCTGTGGCTGCCCCTGGATCCCTGGCAGTGCCCAAGGCCAGGTTGGGCAGAGCTTGGAGCAGCCTGGGACAGTGGGAGGTGTTCCTGCCCAGGGCAGGACAGGATGAGCTGTAAGGTTCCCTCCATCCCAAACCAGTCAGTGATTCTGTGATATTTTTTATCACAAACACAGTTTTCTTCTGGACACACTTCTCAAAACAACCAACCTTGCTAAGAACTCAGGCCCAAGAGTGAAACCATTATGGAAGGTGTGATCACATCACTAAAAAACCCAAACTTCAGCAAAACCTCACCATCACCAAAGACAACACTTTCTGACTGGGCTCCTCCTAGATTAGGAAATTCAGGCATTTGTGAAACAAACCCCAAGCGACTGCAAGAAGCCACACGAAAGGAGATAACTTCAGCTTCCAGGCAATTTATCTTGCTAGAATCTATTCCAGCATCTAATTATTGCTGTTTCTTGCACCAGAGAAGCCGCACAACTTTTGCCATTGCTCCCTCCCTCTGCACATCCCCATCAGATTTGGGAGTAGAAGCCTCATTAGGATCTAAACCAGACTCTCATGTCTTGTGCCATGCCATGGGACTTTTCCAGGTCGCCTTTCTGCCACCACATCACCTTCTGAGCACCTGAATCAAAGAATAATAGAATACCTTGAGTTGGAAAGGACCTACAAGGTTCACCGGAGTCAAGCTCCTTGCCCTGCACTAGACAACCCCAAGAATCCCCCCCAAGACAGAAGGAGCAGGAGGAGTAGCTCAGAAGTGATGTTGTTCCCATCAAGAGCCTTGTAAATGACCTGAGATGAAGCACGGAAATCATGGAAGAAACCAGACAGGCAGGAGAGGGAAGAAGTTAACAACTGGCTTTCATTCTTGGGACATCCACAGAGAAATGATCCCTCCTCCACTGGAAGATGAATGGGCAGCTGTACAGGTTATGAGGGAGGTTTTATTGCAGATCAATAAATCTGTGTCACAAACCCCATCTGGAGGGAGTTTTAATTTAAAGAAAAGAGTGATGAACGCTGAAAGACAATAAATCAAAAAGTTGTGAAATCCCATCGGTATTAACCTTCTGTCAATGCAAGCACAGGCTCTGGACAGGGCTGGGGACAAGACTTTGCTGTCCCCACGGACCTGGGACTCAGGAGCATCAGCAGGGATCAAGGAGGCACGAGAAAGCCAGGATTTATGACTGTGGTGCTATCAGAGATCAGCAGGTGTCAGGAGGAGATGGTTCTCAGATCCAAATCGGAGACAAAACCAGGAGGAATAAACCAGGGAGAGTTCACGGCAACAAACTCGAGACAGGACTGACAGAAGAGGAGAAGAGCAGCGATTATCTCAGATCTCTGCTAAGAAAAACACAGGGAAGAACTTCCTCCCAAAGTTCTCCCTTCCATCACGTGGCTTTCTCCATCCGCCAGGTGCTGGCTCAGCTCGGAAGCAGAAGCCAACACAAACTAACCCAAATCTGGTCAAAGACAGTGACAAGGCAGGCTCTAATAAAGTCAAAATCCTTCAGGGAGAGCTTCTGGAAGAATCCCCAGGTCTCCAGGTGGGGATTCCCAGCCACTCCTCATTACCAGCCTCTCTTGGAGGTCACACCTGGACAGCGTGGCTCTGCTCATCAGAGGCTCCGGTTCCTCCCACACCGACTGAGGATGAAATCAGGTGCCTGCAGCCCTTCCCACACACCTGAGCCCCCAGCCCCTGCCCGAGCCCCCCTGCCAGTCGCACCACCTCCCGTTCATGGAATGACACACTCATGGAATGACACACTCAGGGAATGATACACTCATGGAATGACACGCTCATGGAACACCTTGGGTTGGACAGAAATCTCCCCAGCTGAGAGGTTTCCAAACATCTTAAACACCAGTTGCTTTTAAATTTTTGAAATCTGCACTTTTTCTAAATTCCCAAGCCGTGCTATTAATCTTTTCTTCCATTAGGCAAACGAGAGCTTTTTAAAAAATCCAATTTACTTTTCCCCGTATACACTTCAGGTTAACTTTATTTTTCACGTTACTCAGCTTGAACTAAGCAATAATCATTTCCAGATTAATGATGATAATTTCAAACACTTTTCAGAGCAGGCATCTTAATATCCTCCCTGACCAGCGGAGAATTTCCTGTTCTACAACAGGATTACATTTAGGAAGATTAAACACATTTCTGTTTTGCTGGAGGCAGTGGGGATGGGGACTTGCTGAAAGACTCTCAGTGGAAATCTCCATCCAGGACAAGTTCAGGAATGCAAAAAACAGGGGTTATTTTTTTTCACCCTAAGACTAATGTAATTAATTTTAAAAGGTACAGTCGTATCGCAGGTCCTGGAAACAGCCATCCCAGCGGAAAAATCACAGAATCATGGAATGGTTTGGGCTGGAAGGGACCTTAAAGCTCACCTTGTTCCAGCTCCCTGCCCTGGGCAGGGACACCTCCCACCATCCCAGGCTGCTCCAAGCCCCATCCAAGTTGGCCTTGGACACTTCCAGGGATGGGGACCATCCTCCCTGAGCAACCTGCCCCAGGGCCTCTGTATTCTCACAGTGGGTTCAAATGCCCCTTTTCATCCCTACGTCCTTTCACTTAACCCCAAAAAGAAGCTTTGCCCCACTAGAATGGTTGTTGGTTCTGCAGGAGCAAGGGGAAGACCCAGCAGGTCTGGATCTTGGAGCTGGGAAGTGCCCTCAGCTCCACCCTGCAAAGGGGAAACTGAGGCCAAGAGAGGAGATGCTGTGGCTTAACTGATGTTTAAATTGAAAACACAAATTAAATCCCAGAGCATCCAGTCAAGTCGACTGAAAGGGGCTCATCCCAGGGGGCTGATGCTGGCAAAATTAGAAAAATCCCTCTACTGTATTCAGTCCTGCTTCTAATGGATTCAGCTTCCTTTAAAAAGACAAATACTATAATATGAGAGGATATTTCACATTGTTCTCAAGGGCTTTTTACAGGCTTTGAGCCACGAAAACAAGAGGGAGAGCACAGCAGGCACTTCAGCAGCAAAAGGCAGGCTGATGAGGTGATGGAAAACACGGAGCAGTTCGGATGCACAGTTGATGCTCCTGCAATTCAGGAGCTGAGGAGAGAAGGAAACCCAAGGGCTAAGTGGAAAACAGCAAAAATGTGATCAGAAACACACGATGGAGCTCCCTGAATTAAAATTACCCTGAGTTATTTCTGCTCTTCCCCTCTGCCCCAGCTCGGCCCTGCCTCGGAACAGCCACCACCAAAAACCTGTTGCTCCCATGCTCTCTCCCTCTCTCATCTTCCTCTCAACAGGTCAAACCACAGCAGACTTTTCTGCACTCCAACACCACCGGCTTTCAGGCGTGGAGGAGGAAAACCGGCCAGGAATTCAGCGACCCTCACTAAGGACTGGAACATTCACTGAGCTGATAATGCTCCCGTCCCCAGCTCGGAGCCCGAGGTTTCAGGGCAGCGATGTTTCCCCGAGCTACAGCTCAAAGTGCCTGGAGCCATTCAGAACAGGACGGCTTCAAAAATAAGCAAAGGAAAATTTTAAAGACTCAACAAATCCTTCAGTCAGATGTGAACGGGCATCATTAAGGCAGAAGAAGTCCATGAGTACAAGCCCATCATCCTCATCAGTGTCACTTTGTCAATGGAGGCTCCTTTGGGACCCCGATTTCTCCCACAGCCCAACCCAAGGCGTTGTTTTTTTCCCTGCTCAAACCCAAAGCTTTGACAGATAGGCAGAAAGGAGAGCGAGAGTGAATATTAGCACTGCAGCTTTTTGGGTCACCATTAAAAGGATCATGTGAAAGGAGGTCAGATAAATATTTAACGTGGTTATTAATATCTGCTCCTAATTTCATTCCTCCTCCTCCTGCTCCCAGCTCCTCCCTTCACTCTTCATCTCTCCACTTGACACGGTTGATCCCTTTTAAGAGGGTCAGTGGGGATCACAGGACGGCGCTGGCTGGGAAAGGGGGGCAGAGAGGGAGAGCTGCAACCTTCCCCCCGGGAGCACGGCCGGAATTAGGCTGAGGCTGGCACTGGGTGCCAGGCCTCAGTGACACCCTCGGCTCTCTCCTCCCAAGTGCAGGCACTGCTCAGCCCCGGCGCCGCTGCGGATTCAGAGTGGGGGCAGTGGTGGAAAAACAGAGCTGGAGCCCAAAACGCGAGGACACGGAGCTGCTGGACAAAGTCCAGAGGAGGCCATGGAGAAGCTGCAAGGGCTGGAGCTCCTCTGCTCTGGACACAGGCTGGGGGACCTGGGTGGGAGAGGAGAAGGCTCCAGGGAGAGCTCAGAGCCCCTGCCAGGGCCTAAAGGGGCTCCAGGAGAGCTGGAGAGGGACTGGGGACAAGGAGTGGAGGGACAGGACACAGGGAATGGCTTCCCATTGCCAGAGGGCAGGGCTGGATCGGATATTGGGCAGGAATCGTTCCCTGTGAGGGTGGGCAGGCCCTGGCCCAGGGTGCCCAGAGCAGCTGTGGCTGCCCCTGGATCCCTGGCAGTGCCCAAGGCCAGGCTGGACAGGGCTTGGAGCAGCCTGGGACAGTGGGAGGTGTCCCTGCCCATGGCAGGGGCTGGAATGAGATGAGCTTTAAAGTCTCTTCCAACCCAAACCATTCCATGATCCTTAAACAGTGGTGACAACTCACCCTTACACACACACGAACACACACGGGGTGAAGAGCTTGTCCCATTCCTGGCAGAAACCCCAGGGAAAGAGAGGGGACATTATTCCAGCCAAAAGGTGTGTCTGTGAGCCCTCGAAAGGCCTCAGTAACACTCACACACCATCAGGAAACCAAACACGAGCCCCAAACACACAAACCAGCTCCTCCCCACAGCTGCCAGCTCTGTCAATGCACTGCCACACTCACAGCTCTGGGGTTTTCCTGGCTTTTCCATGGGGAAAACCAGGATCGGGTTCCACTTTCTACCTTCCTGAGCAGCTGCCACTGGGGCCTGCTGGTGCTGGCAGGCAGCCCCCGGCCATATACGCTCTGCCTTCACCAATTTGGGATCTTCACAGCTGCCTATCACAGGGGTTTTTTTTCATTCTAAAACCATATTTACAGATTTCTCAACACACACCCGTGTGCACTCCTTTGCATTTTCCTGTCCTGTACTGCCATCCTGCCATCATTCGTTAGGACAATATTCCCTCAGGGAGAAAAGAGAATCATCCCATTTTCCTACAGAAACAGCCCAAAAATGCTTTGGGGTCTTTGGGTTGTGACCCCTGCACCTATTTCCTGCTTGGAAGAGGATGCCAAGGGCTTCACGCCCTTCATATCCCCAGAAACTCATTTCTCCCCGTGTCCTCACCCTGCTCACTGGCTGCCAGGCTGCCCTGGAGAATTTACAGCTCTGTCGAGGGCATCCTGCATGACTTAGGGCCAGGTCTGGTTGGAAAGAAAAGGCTCCTCACTTGAGCAGAGATAAGTCACCCCGCACCACACCGAGCCCAGGAAAAACAACAGTGAAAGAAATAATTTTAAAGGTGGAGAAAGAAGCTCCCTTCTCTTGTTTGGGTTTTGGACAGGCTCTGTCACAGAGAGAGGCGCCCGAGGGAAAAGCCAGAATCACTCTGCCACCGTGCCAGGAGATGTGGGATCCCACATCCTCCAGCACTGCTGGTGCTGAACGCTCAGAGACGGCCCCTGCCCAGAGATTTCAGCTCAACATTCTGCTCTGAACTGTGGAAAAGCCCCAGGACACGGTGAGCAACCAGCAGGAGGGTGGAGGAGTCAAGTGCTCAGATATCAGGTCAGGCACTGACTCCAGCTCTGGGCACATCCCCACCCCAAGCAGGCTTCAGCAAGGGCCCTCGCTGCTCCAGTGGCTCCAGGTCTTCTTTATTTTACACTGTTCCAACCTGCTCCAATGACAAAATTATTCACCTCCTCCTCAACCTTTTCTGGTGCTCCCCACAACAGGGTTAAACGCCCTGGAAACCTCCACACATCCATCCTTGCAGCCCTCCCCCCATTTCACTCTTTGCCCTGTTTTACAACCAGGAGCAAAGCCCCTGGAGCTCCAGTGCTTCAATCTCCCCAGGCAGCCTCTGCCAGCAGGAAAGGAGGAAATAAGAGCACCAAACTCAGCGGAGCATCCAGGGGGGTGAGGATGACCTTCAGGCAGGGATAAATAAACACTTCAGACCCACAGCACCCGAAGTGCGG
Organism: Platysteira castanea; assembly: GCA_013397175.1. Lineage (NCBI taxonomy): Eukaryota > Metazoa > Chordata > Aves > Passeriformes > Platysteira > Platysteira castanea. The sequence goes on from VYXC01002074.1 coordinate 771,850, forward strand.
GCTGGGATATTTACACGCTGCTATTCCAGCATCTGATTTAGGAAACTTTCCTCCCCTGGCAAAGCTGAGTGGGACAGAGCTGCTCCTCCAGGAGCTCACCCGAGGAGACGCCTGCCTGCAGCGGGGCAAGGGGCTCTGCCAGGAGAAGTCATTCCTGATGCTCTGCAGGGTGGCTTTGAGGGACCTGGAGGGAATGTGTGCCAGGAGAAGTCATTCCTGATGCTCTGCAGGGTGGCTTTGAGGGACCTGGAGGGAATGTGGAGGGAATGTCACCCTGAGGACCCCAGAGATCCACCCCCAGCATTCGGACATCTCCTGGGACACCCCTGGGTTCTCCCAGCTCGATTACAGCTGAGAGGCACAGCAGTCCCCACATCCCCACACCAACAGCCCCGTTCACAAAACCAGCCCTTCAGATCTAATTTCCAGCCTCTTCTCCCTCCCAGCCATCCTTTTCTCCCTCCAGACCTCCCTTCTCCCTCCCTTTTTCAGCACACAAAAGGTCTGCTGCTAAGCAGGGGTTGCCATGAAAACAAGACCGGAGTTCGGGTGGGGAAAAGCACCCACGTTCCATCCTCTTCTCCCAATATAAAAATAAGGGGGAAAAAAAGGATAGATGTTTAGTGTCACTTGAGAGGAGCATGGAGCAGAAATTATGGCAATTTCCTGTAACTGGAATCAAATGCCCAACTTGCCAGCTCGCAGCAGGGCACTGCCATTAATCCCAACGCTTGTGCGAGTGCTGTGTTCCCATTAAAGGGGCCAATTCCGAGTTCCCTGATCACCAGACAGCTCCGAAATTGGGGCTTGATAGATTTGATCAGGGCAGAGCTTGCATAGGCTGTGATTTTGACGAGGAAAACTGCAAGAAAAAATTGTGTTCAAAACCCTCTGGTGCTGGTGAGGGGGTGGGAGATGCCCCTCATCCCAGCACCATCCCGGTTATCCCAGGCGGATATCGCTGAGCAGCAGCCTGCTCAGGGAATTGGATGGATTAACCGTTGTAAAAACAAAAATGTTATTTAATCAAGGCATAACGAAGTCCAGCTATCTCCTGCCGGCTGCCACAGGGATTGGCAGAGCTTCCTGCAGCCCTCGCTCGGGACAGCAAAGCTGCAAAGGAACTCCTGATTCCTGCAGTTTTCTCCTTAGGATTCCCGGATAAAGGATCAATTCCTGGGCAGCAAATATCCCAGGATGTCTGGGGGTGGTGCTACACCAGGATGCTCATGGAGGTGCTGCAGACAGACTGGTGGATGAGTGCCAGCAGCAGCACGGAATGATCTTCCTGGAGACTGAGAGCCCTGGATCTCTAGACTGGAAAGAAGGAAGCGCATGGAGAAGGCAGCATCACTTTTCCTGCCCTGTCCCAACCTTAGTCAGCGTCTCACCAGCCCTGCTTGAAAATCAGGACTCCAGCTTGTCTCGTTACAGCCCTGGGACAGGGATATTTGGGAACAGACAGCCCCTCCTCTGCTCCCCGGCCCAAGCCAGCCATCCCCACGCCGTCCCTCCTGGAAAGGCCTGTAATCCCCCCCGAGATGGGGAGCAGGATCACAGCTCGCACCGCAGAGGATGAATATTCATTTCGGCACTAAGTCCCCTATCAGGACTCCCAGGCAGGTGGTATTAAGCCTGGATCCCCAGAGAGTTTTGTTTTATTCTCTGGAAGCAGAGCCCTGACTCAGAGACACAATAACTCACTCCAGGAAAGCTGATTCTCTCTGCCAGGGAGCTGGGAGAGCGCTGGGAAGGCGACACTCAAACGACAGCCTGGCAATGCCACTCGTGTCCCTCCCTGTCCCCACCCCGATGCTGGCAGGGCACGGCCACAAACCCCAGCGTCAGCTACAGGTTTGGAGATGGGATGTAAAGAGGGACAAAGTATTCCCTGACATTCCTCTGGAGCCAGGACACCCGAGCAGGAAACAAAGCCCCTCTGCAGGCTTGTGCCAGGCTCCCCAGTGCCGGTGCCTAATGAAAACATTTGCAATTACAATGATAATATTATGATTTTAAAAGGAATTAGATTCTGCTGACCTAAATATTAACCATGCAGAGAGTCAGGGCTATGTGGACTTTTACAAAGAACATCCCACAGTTCTTTCCCAAGGATTTACAGGAGCAGGGGGCAGGAGGGGGAGCGATGCCACAGGAACCTGCACCACCCCTCACCCCCAGGACTGCAGGTGCAGTGTGCTGCCTCAGTTTCCCCACCTTTAAAAAAAAAGGATGAATGGAAAATAAACACTGTGAGAATGGAATATATTTTCTCTTTAAAAAAAAAGAAGCGGCAATCATCAGCAAAATATGTTTCTCTCACGTGAAATTGCAGAGTATTAAACTGCTGAGCAGTTGTGACAGGTGCTGTAACAGCAGCATTCATTATCGGGTTGGTTCTGTTCAGTGCTCCTCACGCACGTGCTCCTCCCTAGAGCCTGCTCTACTCCTGCTCTACTCCTGCTTTACTCCTGCTCTACTCCTGCTTTACTCCTGCTTTACTCCTGCTCAGACATGGCACTGACCTTGATGCCCCTTAACCCCGTGATTGATGTCACAGCATCGCCACAGAGTGCAGCCAAACGTCCCACCCTGCCAGCCCCTGCCAGCCGGAGTGTCACAGAACCCCAGGGTGGTTTGGGTGGGAGCAGACCCTGGACACCATCCCCTGCCAACGCCCCTGCCCTGGGCAGGGACACCTCCCACTGTCCCCGGGTGCCCCAAGCCCTGTCCAACCTGGCCTTGGGCACTGCCAGGGATCCAGGGGCAGGCACAGCCTTTCTGGGCACCCTGTGCCAGGGCCTGCCCACCCTCACAGCCAGGAATTCCTGCCCAATATCCCATCTGTCCCTGCCCTCTGGCAGTTTGAAGCCATTCCCCCTTGTCCTATCCCTCCATCCCTTGTCCCCAGTCCCTCCTCAGCTCTCCTGGAGCCCCTTTAGGCACTGGAAGAGGCTTTAAGGCCTGCCTGGAACCTCCTCCAGGTGAACATCCCCAGTTCTCCCAGCCTGGCTCCAGAGCAGAGGGGCTCCAGCCCTTGGAGCTTCTCCATGGCCTCCTCTGGACTCGCTCTGACAGCCTCACACTCCATCTCTCCTTCCAGACATACCCAGGACCACCTTCCCCCTCCACACCCCACCTTCCTCAAGAGGCTTCTGTCACCTGAACCATTTTTTAGCACCAGAACCCCACTGAATCCATCTGTAGGAGACCAAGTCACCATGGATCTGTAGTGTGATCTGCTCTCCCATCACACCCCTGGCAGCAACACACACAGGAACAGCATCTACACAGATAATTTGGATGGCCCAGAAAATGGCTTGTGCCCCTCTATCCTAACAGCTCTGGGACTGCACGGAAATGTCAGGAAAGTTATTTCCCATCCACCTCTGGAGGAGTGCAGATCTCCTCACCATGGGCTGGCATTCCCCGTTCTCATGGATGAAGGGAGGCATAAAACACCCGAGCTCCAGCCTGCACACAGATATAAACGAGCACAAGGTCTGCTGGTGCTCCCTGCATCCCAGCACCTGGGTGCTGAAGATCACGGCCTCTATTTATCAACAGATACAAACCTCTTCCTGCTCAAGACACTGCTTCCCACACAGGGCAGCTCGTGGGGGATTGAGAGGCAGCTCAGTCATTCAGGGAGGAGGTTAATTACAGCTACATCATCCTGCCATGGACACGCTGCAGCCGGGGGCTGAGGAGAAACCTCTTCCTTTCCCTTTGGATTGTGGAGATGAACATATTTAATCCCTCCTGTGCTATTCACGGAGCCCTGCGAGCCTGAGAAGATTCATGGCTGGTTTTTCACAGTGCTGCTCTTCCTGCTAACGATGCCCTTCCCGCTAATACATGCCGGATGGGATTCGCATTAGTCAGGAAGGGGCACCATAAAACGGCACACGGGAGAGGAGGGGAGCCTGCAGGCAATAAAGCACCTGGGAGAAGCACTGCCAGCACAGGAACAAGCCTGGGTCCCCCCAAAAAGGCTCTGTCCTCTCTGCTGAGCCACCCCACTGCAGCAGAAACTCTTCCTCTTGGTGTACCAGGAATTTTCTACCCCCTTTCCAGAGGCTGCAGGAAATGTGGGATGATGGTGGGAAGTCCAAGCATCACCCTGGGGATGCCAGCATCACCCTGGGGCTTCTCCCTCTCTGTCCCTGCCCAGCCTTCCTGAGCAAAAGCTGAGGGTGGAATAAAACATCATTTTCCTCCTTTGAAACATGTATCCCAAGCCAGCAGAGCGGGGAAAAGCCGACAGGAACAGGCAGAGGGCTGTGGGCACAGCCAGCTTGGATGCCAAAGGTGCAGGTTGTGACACGAGACTCTGCCCCAGCACTGCAGGGAATAGTCCAACACCTGCGAGGGGAAGAAACTCCCGTTTGTGGCCAGATGGCAACAGCAACAAAAAATAACGTGTCCTCCCAAAAGAAAGGAAAAAAAACAGCGAGAAGAACCAGGAGCAACCTTTAAAAAGGTGCGTTGTTTCCTTCCGCTTTTTAAATGGCATCATATCAAAACAGCCCATAAAAAATGAATCTCAGTGTGTTTTGTAAATTATAGATTAGCCAGGAGCAATCCTTCACTACAAAGCCCGGTGCCAAGTTGCAATTCCAGCAGCGTTTCTGCGGAGCCCGCTGGGCAGGAGGTCACAGCAGTCGTAGCAGTGTGTTCTCTCTCTATTATTATTATTCTGATGCAGAAATAATACCAGTGTTCTACACAAGGCCAGTGAGTAGGGAAAGAGAAGGTGGGTGGTGGCGGATGGAAAGGAGCAAGGATGGGGCTAAAATTGCTCTTTATTCCCTTTATCTTGCCCTGACTAACGGAAGGTACATGTCAAACACAGCTGGGTGGAAAAGAAATCTCTCCTCTACCTTCCCCCTTTGAGTCCATCTCTGTATAATCTGAGAGATTCTTGCAAAATCAAGGTCTTATGACTGAGTGGGAGGGAAACTACTGCTCTAAATACATAGTTTCGGGCTCTGAAGCTGAACAAATGTCTGTAGCTCTGGGCTGTGAGCAATCCTGGGGATGGAGTACACGATGTGGTACCCAAGTGGAGCATCACTGACGGGATCTGCTGCGTTTGGGGTTTCATTTCACTCCTCCCTGCAGGTATCAGACTGAAGAGGTTAATATTAAAGGCACCTCATGCCTTTAAAAAGAGGGTCTGAAAAATAGCTAGGTTTGGGGTTTCTGCTAATTTCTAGGGAGCTTTGATTTCTCCTCCTTTGTTTGGCAATTCATTTTGAACACCGGCAGCAAAATTGGCCAATTACCATAATTGGGTCACCCCTAAAGACTGTGATAGACACCCAGGGCAGCCTACCAGAGAGAATCTGACTTATGGCTCATTATTAGCGAGAGCTTGACAGGTTATTTCAGTAGCAGGCAGCAAAGGCAGCGGAGCAAAGGCACTGGGGAGAAGCCGGGGGCCGTGCAGCCGGCGGGGCCGGAGAGTTGGCTCAACCACTGCCTGTCCCACGGTGTCACCACGGGCACAGCTCTGGGGCCCGGGATGGGGTCCAGGGTGCTCCGTGCAGGGCTGCAGCCGAGCTGTGAGTGCAGCACAATCCCTTCCATCCAGAGGCTGCACCAGAGCATCGCTCTGGCTTGGCAAAGCAGTGACTCGAGGGTGACACCAGGATCCTGAACCCCAGAGAGCTCCGGGTCATCCAGACCTGAGCTTTATCTCAGCTTCGGGAATATTTTTAGTATTACGAGGCTGGCTGCTGGGTTTTGTGATGAGGAGACTGGCTACCAGATCCTGGTCCTTGCTCATCTCTGGGCTCAGCATTCTTGAGTCGAGAAGGTCACAGAATATCCTGAGGTGGAAGGGACATGTAAGGATCATTGAATCCAGCTGCTGGCCCTGCACAGGATGGGAAGAATCCCAAGAATCCCATGATGTGCCTGGGAATCAAGTGTTTGTCTTCACCTACGTGGGGCATGAGTGAGTACACTCACTGTGTAACCACAGCTCACTGGAGGAAAGAAGGGAAAATTGATTTCTTACTGAGCTCCTACAAGACTCCTCCAAAAATCCCAAATCCCGATTTCCCACTCCCATGCCGCAGCACATTGCCCCACCAGCATCAATCCTGGATGATTTCCTTCCCGGGATCCCTTCCAAGGAAGGATCCTGCTCCCCCTTCCTGCATCACCACTATTAACACTCAGCAAATGCATCTTTATCCAAACCAAGCGCAGCCAGACAGCTCCGCCGAGGAACATCTCCCTCTCCCCGAGCTGCTGAAGGACTGTGGAATCAGGATGGAACAGATGTTTTAAGGACTCCATAAATCCGTGAAGATAAAAAAACCACCCACCCAGCACTTTCCAACAACCCCCCGTGCTGACAGGCTGGCGCATCAGAAATAAATACAGCCACCCACAGAAAGTCGGATAAATCTCTGCCTTACATTCCATATATATATATTTTTATATATATATATATATATGTCTGTGCATATATATATGCTTTATATATATATATGTATATATGTGAGTGTGCACATATAAGAATACTCATGTTTTTTAAAGACTAAAGTTGCTAAATTTAGACCATTATGACCAAAAAAAAAATCTTCCTTCCTCTCTCCTATCTCTCCTTTTCTCCCATTAATCCGAGCAGCTCCCCCACTGCTCGTGTATCCGTCTGTCCCCTCCCTCCCACGGCTGCTGTGACTCCCCAACTCCCCTCCACCACTATCATCTCCCCCACTAACTCCTCACCAAACTCCAATGAGTTTTTCTAATTAGAGTAATTAATTTTCTGCCCAAGTTAATAAGACTGTCTGCAGTTCAGAAATAATTGGGCTTCCCAAACACCAATATTCCCTCCCTTTCCCCCTCTCTCTCCGCAGTGAGTGACGAGAGGGCTCCTTAATAACTCAAACTCTCTGTTTTTCGCCCGATGGTTTTGCGTTTCCAGCGTTATTTAGTTTTTCCATTAACACTCCAGCACCAGCCTTCCCCTGCCTGGGGGGACATGGGAGGGAAGTGTGTGCTGAGGGATGCTCGGGCATGCAGGGGATCCCTTCCAAGAGGCAATAAATCCCCTTGGGAATCCACAAGCACCACTCCTCCCATGGCACCGAGCACCAGGGTCATTTCCCCACACCAGGCTTTGCTTTTTCCCCTGCAGAGAATTCTGGAGCTGGGATTGATTTGGGTGCCTGGTGCTGTAAAAGGGCATTTTGCCATGAGGAAACTCTCCATTACACCCCCTAGGTAAGGTTTTCCTAAAGGTAAGACCCTACAACACATTCCGTGAGAGCCTGAGGAGCCTTGCAGCTCTGGGACAGATTTGCAGGTGTCCCTTGGGGACAACAGGGTGATGCCCCAGAACACAAACCCTGCAGCCCTCAGGTTCTCCAGAGCCTAAGCTGGCCCGAATTTCCGTGCAGGCACCACACTTCGTGGTGTTAAAGCTGGATAACCTATTTTCCTGGTGGGAAAGGATGCAACAGCGTCACAGGTGCCGGAGCTCCCAGGTGGGGCTGGACCACACAGGGTCAGCATCCTTCATCCTTGAGCCTGAGCATCACACAGGCTGAAGTTCGGAGGTCACACAGGACAAGCCTCCAGATTTAGCAGCCAAAATTAAATACTAAAGCAGTTTCAGGGAAAAAAAAAAAAAAAAGAAAGGCAGAATTGTGACAGCACAGGAAAAAATATCTCCGTTTTAAAAGCATTAATGGAGCAAGCAATTCCACAACCTTCACCCGAGAGCACCCAAACACTTCGACTTTATAAAAGAAAATGGTTCGGTGACAATGAAGTTCAGCGTTTCAGTGAAAAGGGCCTGTCAGGTTTGGAGCAGAGTGAATCAGACCATCAGAAGAGGCAAATTCACATCAACCCTGACTCATCTCCGAGGCAGGGAAGAGCAGAAGTTTTGCGTGGGTTTTATCAATACAAACCCAGACCGAGAGATCCCAGCTCACCGGGATGGGAGGGCTGGAGCAAGGATTTCATGTCCTGACACCCTCAGGGCATCTCCTCCAGGTGAAATTTTGGCTGGTGCCACCCAGAAGGTCAGAGTGGATTAGAGCAACGAGCTCTCCTGGCCTTAATTCCCTGAAACGGGCGTCCTGCCTCTCGCTCCCTCTGCTAATCAAATAAAAGAAAGAAGATAAAATGCCAGCCACAAACGAGAGATTTGCAGCTGGAGGATCTAATTCCAGGAGGCTGCAGGCCATAAAAAGAAGGGATCCATTAGCATCCACTTACCTGCCATGATGAAGTGACCGCGATAAAGTGCACAGGATTAAATAAATTTAAGTGAATCCCCTGACGGCATTTTTATGGGATTGAAAGAGGTTTTATCCACTCGCAACCTCTATCCTCGGAGGGAACTGATTCAATAAAAACCAAACCCACTTCATCTAGCAGGAAGGGAAAAAAAAAGGCACAAAAACTCCGCAACGTTTACAGAGTCACTAAAGCAGTCAGGGAAAAAAATTAAATATAGGGCAAATCCCTGAGTGGGAGAAATGTGCAGAACTCTGCTGTTATAGCTCAGCTCCATCATTTTAACTTCCAACTTTTAATACTCCTTCACTCCCTGGGGCAGGAGCAGTCGGTCCCTGCCACCAGGCACCTCGCAGCTCCCACAGCATTTGGAGTGGAGGGAAAGAAGGAATTCTCACCCTTTGCTCCATCCCCAGAGACTCCCTCCTGCACCCCTCCAGCTCAGCACCTAAACTGCCCCTGGTACCCAGCTCCAAAGCAGCCTGGATATCCAAATCCCCTGCAAGCTCCTCTCCCACGGCCAGGCCAGAAATAGGTCTCGCTCCCATCTGCCGATGAGGATGGGAATTGGCTCCTTCCCTGCTCCGCTGTTTTGTGCTGAGCTTTGCAAAGCGACGCTGCCGCTGCTGCCTGCAGATAACATCCGGCTGCTCCCCGAGGGCGGAGAGGCCATTTGCCATCAACAGCCTCCATCTGCTGCCACGGCCCCTGCGCAGCCCAAACACCGACATCCCAAACACTGACATCCCAAACACCGAGCAGCCCAAATATAGAGCATCCTGAACACCAAACATCCCAAACACTGAGC